>LPNX010755587.1:348045-391403 GCA_001517045.1 Pseudotsuga menziesii | reverse complement strand
TCCCAGTTTGTATATCGAGTCTATGCTACCTTCATTCAGTCACCATACGCCATTATGCTCTTGTTCGAAGGAAGTTGAAACCTGAGTCGGCCATTCCTCAGTTATCTTGGCTTTGCATGTCGGCCATTCCCGATACAGTTACTGTTTCATGCACCTTATGATCGAGTCCTTCCACATTATACAGCTTTGCTGAGTACCTCGTGTTGGATGATGGGGGATGCCCTAATGCCCTCCTTCCAGCGGATTTCATCCCATCGACTTCAGATCATTTATTCTGGGATTGGAATCTAGAGTCATTTTGAGTGCCTTGAGACTTGCAGTCATCAGTGGCAGGTTCTCTTGCCATCGACATTTTTGGGAATACATCAATGTCCCATGATCGATGGATTCTCTCAAGTGTTCGACCTCAACACATTTATTCACACTTGTTAGTTTGCACTCTAGTACCTTGATTCCCATTTTCATTATTGGTGGGTGATCTCGCGTCTATTAATGGTATACATCAATGACCAGTAATCAGACGATGGACTACTATGTTCGACCTCGACACCTCTATTCGCATAGTAGGACATGTACTCGTAGCATTGTGTGTAGAAGACCTTCCAGATTGGTGGCATCCACTATACGCTACCTCCTTGATCGTGCCAGTGTTCATGGGATTTCAGCTCTCATGACTTGTTCCAATATATGTCAGACATTTACAGCCACTATGGAGATGTTGATCTGTTATATATCTTCAGCCTTTGTGGAGATCATGGTCCTTTGTATATATTCCTCATGGAGATTCTGATCTATGTATATTATATGTGGCGATGACCACATATGTGTTTCATGCTTATTCATGGCCATTGTACTCTTATGTATCCGGGACTACTATATGTATTCAAAGCTATATGCAGAGTTGTATTATGGTATTATGTTGATTGGGTGGCTGGTCTTCCATTTGGGTACCTTCATCACTTCACTTCTGGGATGGATTTATAATGTATTTCGGCCATCGTATAACCCCTTTGATCTCATACATTAGGGGGCATCTGTTATAGCGGATTTCACCACACTAGGTGAATCACACATTGTATGGCCTTCCCCTGTCCCACTGCAGACTCATTAGCCCCTATGGACCACTTTTTGTCTTTTGATGTATCATTGACCATCCCTAAAAACATTAGAAAAGTGATATACGTGGCCTTTTCCCCGATAACCGCGTACATACGCGGGTTTGACCCCTATAACCGCGTACATAGGGATGTGTGAATAATCCAAATCCTTTTGGAGCGTTCCTTGACTTGGATTCGACTCATATGGCTCCTGGCCTTCCATATTCCTTGAGATCGCACGGATTCGACCTTTCATTATACCTTTTGAAGCTATATAAGGAACCCTTTGGTACATTGAAGAGGAGGAGAAAGATAAGAGAGAATTGAGAGTATCGAAACTATAGTCCATTGTTGCCAGAACTTATGCTCAAGTCTGCATCCCTTTGTCCCTTGGAGCACTATTGTGTTCTTCCCAAGCTTTCCTTTTGCTAGTAAGCTTGCTATCGGAGTGATGGAGGATTGAGGTGGTGGAGGCCCAAGTGGGGGATTCAGTTTCTCCGGTTCGCAGATGTGCCGTCAAAGGTTGTCACTTGTAATCTCTGATTCATATTAAAAGAAATATCTTTTCCTGTCCAGTAATGTGTATTTGAATGAATATTGTATCCATTGGAATATGTCAAATGCTTTTACATTATTGATTATATATGCTAGAATATATCTAACACCATGAAATATAGTATGCTTGTATTGTTTACTTGTTGTTGAGGACGTGCTATAACAATTCAAGCTGAAGATTGGAAAGCTCAACGGGGATCTACTTCAACCGTCCAGAATAAGGTACGAGGTTCGATCCTTTAGTGTTAGATGTTTTTATTTCTATTGCATATTGGGAAAGATTGATTTCTGGAGTCTAGCTGTCTGTTGTGGTACCCCAAGCCATAGGAATTTCTCTCCGTAACACCTTAGCTTGCATATTTTTATTGGATTACTTGATTGACATGAAGTGTGTTTTGCTACAATAGTCGATTGTATAGTGTGATATTTCTTTTCTAGTACATAAGCAAATTATAATTGTGTTTTGAAGTGATTGTTGCTACACCTATGATCTATCACTATATCTTATTGTGAGTTTACTCCTTCTATGAATTGTTGAAACAGGATTAATGGCTTCATGGTCTTTCTTAGATTAAGAAGGTGATTTTTAGAATTAGTGTAATGTTGTAACTGCGTCTGTGAAACAAGTTCTCCTATTCCTGGTAGAATTAATTCACGATTTAACTTCTTGCAAAGTGACTCAATCTATTTTAACTGTGAAGAAGTTGTTATTTCAATTAATATTGCTTGAAGAGATTTATTTTATGAAATTGAATGTCTTTATTCCTTAAGAATTGAATTTGTAGTAAGAATTAAATATGACAGTGGGCATGGTGTGCTTTTAGTAAGTATCCTGGAAGGTGATTTCCTTTGATGATTGATAATTATTAGAATCAACTATTTGAATGTTCATGCATAGATTTTGCGTAGTTATATTTGACATAACCATACTTCCCTGGGTTTACAATTTATCTTGAGTATCTTTGATTATGAATTAATTAACCAATTAAACTTTCCAACAATGACGCTAATGATGACGACGATGATGAGGACGAAGATGATGATGATGATACTATTTATGATAATTGTGATTATTCTAATGAGGATGATCATGATGATGAGGATGGTGATAACATTGATGATGTTGATCGTTAGAACATTCATGATGATGAATCATCAATACCATCATCATCTTCTTCTTCATTTGACTCAACATATGTATCATCATTTGGGTCAGAATCACTATTGTTGAAAGGATCGCTCATATCAACATCATCATCAACACCATTTTTGGTTACATATTAATCATCGATATCATAACTATTTACTACATCCTCTAGTAATTCATTTGAATAATAAATTTATTTATCGAATTCTTCATTTGACACATCTATGGCGGCGAACTGCTCCTGATATGCATCACCTTCTTCTTCAAAATTTTCTTCTTCCTTTGCATTATACTTTCCTTATCTTCCTCTTAGATCATATCTAACAATGTATGACCAACCTATTTTACCTGGAACCTCAAAGTAAAAGACCTGCTCACATTGACTTGGAAGTACATAAGGCTTTGTACCCGATTAAAGTGTCCTTCTATTAACCATGGTAATTCCATTGGCATGCTCAATAATAGTTATTTTGGGATAATGTTTATTCATTTGTAGCCTAGAACATTTGACCTCAAACATAATTATTTTAAAGGAATTAAAGTTATACTCAATTATATCTTCCAAATAACCATAGTACCTATTTTTAGATACTTCTGTATGCTTATCACTTCTATAGGAAACATTAGTGACTTGAAAAACTGTAGTTATCCGACAATCAAATGTTTTCTTCTTATCATCCAACTTTTTGATGCAAAATTTACAACCATTGAACCACATAACAATGTGGTGTATCAATTGCATCATACCCAACTCAGTAAATAAATTTATCAGAAGAAATAAACAAAATAAATGCATTTATATATGGGAAATAACGAAAAAAATGAGCAGGGTAAATATACTTTCCTTTTTATCTTTTAAACCACTGCTAAATCAATTTCCCTTTGCATAAGTTCACTGGGATATTCTTCTCGATGACGATGCACTGTTTTAATCAATTTACCAACCCTTTCCCATGATAAGGTACTGTAGAATTTTATACATCTTTCTATCCATTCCTCCATCCAATCAATATTGTTTTCAATGTATAAATGTAGTGCATCCCACTCGTGACCAACTATATGAAAACATAACAATTACAAGTTGCATGTTAGTCATCATTAAAGGAAATTAAGTTTTCCTTAAAACACCGATGGAATAATAAAATATACATGAGTAATATATATATATATATATATGAAATTAAAAAATTAAATGTATGTTGGCTTCTATGACCTTTCTGTCATGATCCATGGTTAAACATCACCACAATACAAACAATAAACCACAAGACATCGGCCTGACAGAGTAACTCCATCGGCAAAACCTACGAGGTAGGCGCAGTATCACCCGAGATATCTAATGGGTAACTTCTAGAACCATGTTTCCGCAGTTGGTGAGGGGTTATAGTACCTTGGTGCGAGACCAGGGTGCTTGACGAGGGAAACTTAGATGGCTGGACTGTTCCTGCGCAATTGAGCACAACTTTATGTTAGCGTGTATGGCACGACCTAGTATTTAACCTTAACAACTGGCAAAAATTGTGCGATGCAGTTGATCCTTTAAACAAACAGGCCACTTGTGACTTATATTTCAACTTAAGGAATTAACCACAGCTTGCTTGCGCATTCCAACAAATCTTTAGCAATTATTCATTCACTAGTTAACAATATGGTACCAGGCATTCAACAATAGCTCATCATCATACAGTAAGAAAATAAAAACCATTCACATCAACATGTACAACATCAATCAACCATTCAAACACAAATAATAATGTGGAAACCCATCTGGGAGAAACCACCAAGGTGCTCTTCATCTGACATGATAAAATTAATATAGCACCTTGCAGTCTGCGACTTGTAGACTGATCTTATGATATGTCTTTATGACTCAGACATCTGGCTCTCTTTCTCTCTAGTTTATTCTTATATCTACTCCTATTGATCCGCACACATCATGGATCGACTCTTCTATCTACCTTCTACACACCCAGCTGTAAATTACTTCTATTCCTAGTGGTATGTGCACACAACTACAAGATCCACGGCTCAATAGACTTGTACTACTACTAGAATATTCTCTGAGTATGCTTCTCTTCTACTCTACTTCCTTAACAAAACTGAGTTATTTGGCAAATGAAAAACCAACAAAATGATAACCCCCCAACCAACCAAGAATCAACAACCCTTATATAGAACATGTTCTTTTTATTTATATATTCTATCAGACCACACATGGACGACTACATACTCCTTATCAGTTACAGGTCGTGATCAGCCGTTAGAATAGGTTGTCATGGACTGACAGAAGGCACTATCGACCTAACTTACAAATATTCTTCCATACGTGCATGGCCACAGGATTATGCCATCTTTAACGACCATGATAATCACCCGACATTTTCTAGTTGTTATCACCTATACGGCTGTATGCTTGCCTTTCCTCCATTGTGCACATCTTTATTCCGCATGCGCTGGTCCCTTTGCTTCCTTCGCGACCTTCCTTCCTTCCTGTCGTGCGTGCGACATTCCTTTGTTTGCGCATGAAATTATTTCTTGTTCTACCTTCCTAGCCCAATGTTGTGTAATAAATTAAATATACACCATCTAATTACCTTTCACTTTCCTCGTTCTACCTTTCCCCAATAGGACCTCCCATTCAAAATGGTGATGGAGTTGACATGCCAAATGCGAGGCAGATTGATATTGTTTTGCTAAATTTGGAAGATATTGACTAATGTACACCATATATTGATATACCATATAGGATTGCACAACAAAATCCTCACGGTGTGCTCTTTTTGTAACAAAATACTTTAATGAATTCAAATTCCTTTCCATCATCCACATTGATCTTCTATGTACATGTCCACACAATTCAATATCCTCAACTTGGTGTCTGAGATAGTGTTATTGTGAATTCAAAAATACTTGAGGTATGTTAGATTTTTAACATTAAGCTAGCATTATATTAGGATCTTTAACTGAGATAATAAAAAGCACAACAATCAAACACAAGAGACAATAAACACAGTGTTTTTATTTGGGGAAACCATAAATGGACAAAACCCTGCAACTTCCTTAGAGATAGAATGAACACCAAAATTAAAACCCCAAAACAATAAGATGATCTCCCAACAGCAGTAGCCTCTTTCTTTCTATCCCCATCAGCTTCTTCTTCCTTAGCTATGGGCTACAACTGAGTGTGAGTGAGTGTGTGATAAATAGAGAGGCTCACTCTCTATTTATACTAATTCCCAACTTGGCAATAACTTACTAGGGCCGAATTCTCTAGGAGAGTATAATAACCCTAGTGCCACAGAAATGCGGGGACTTTAACCCTTGATCAATAGGAGGGTTACCCACAATGACTTGACATGACTTGTTTACATTATAGAACCTTTCGATAGGAACATCGGGGCATGACATGACTCAAATACATTACAGAAACATCCCAGAATAAACATCGGGGTACAATACATAAGATATACGGATGAATACATTTAGAAGTTACAAATACATTAACACTCCCTCTTAAATAGGAAGGCATTCTCTCGACACAATTTATCAGCACAAGTCTTATTCTCTATATCATTTGGATCATTATCGAGTCCTCATCATCTTCAAGTCATCTTCATCTTCGAGTCATCTTCATCTTCAAGTCATCTTCATCTTTGGATATGGATCATCACTGGATCTGGATCATCAATGCTAGATCATCATCATTGGATCATCATCATGGGTGCTATCTCATGATTCTTCTCATCACAAGAATTTCTACAGAGCCAGCCCTTTTTCATGCTGGTTGTAGGCCTAGCCTCCGTGTAGGTCTTCTTCAGTGCTTATATCTAACCCTAAGTCAGAATGGAATGCCTAGCACTTACATCTGACCATGAGAGGAACACATCCAACACCATGTCAAAAAGGCACATCCAACACTCACATCTGACCATGTAGGAACACGTCCCACAACCTTGTCAGAAAGGCCCAGTACTTACATTCACCAGCATGATAGGACAAACCTACTATCATCTGTGAAAAGGTACAACACTCACATCCATCAGCATGATAGGACACACCTACTATCATCTATGGAAAGGCTCAACACTTACATCCACCAGCATGGTAAGACACACCTACTACCATCTGTGTAAAGGCACAACACTTACAATCACGAGCATGGTAGGACACACCTACTACCATCTGTGAAAAGGCACATCACTTATATCTGACCATGGAAGGAACTTAATCCTCTCATCATGTCAGAATGGCACTCAGTCCTAGACTAAGTGTTCCTGGTAACTTACCAGGTGCCTCCATTCATAGAATTGAAACAACCCTTATATCTGATCAAGTGGGAACATATCCCTCAATCACATTAGAATGGCCATGCACTCATATCTGATCATGTGAGAACACATCCCACGGTCATATCAGAATGGCCCTTAGTCCCAGACTGAGATTTCCTAGTAACTGACCAGGTACCTCCATTCTCCTAGAGAATGGAAACAACCTTTATATCTGATCAAGTGGGAAAACATCCCTTAATCACATCAGAATGGCCATGCACTCATATTTGATCATGTGAGAACACATCCCACAGTCATATTAGAATGGCCCTCAGTCCCAGACTGAGCTTTCCTGGTAACTAACCAGGTGCCTCCATTCCAAGAATGGAATTTAGCAATTATATCTGATGATGTCAGAACCAATCCTACAGTCACATTAGAATGACTCAGCACTCATATCTGACATGGAAGGAACCAATCCTCTCACCATGAGAGAATGGCTCAGCCATTACATCTGACCAGGGAAGGAACCAATCCTCTCACCATGTCAGAATGGATCACGGACTCATCACTTCCCTTTGGAGGTAACCTCGATCTGGAGAATGCCAAGCTTCTCGCTGAAGTATTCAAACTTCACTCTGGCCAATGGCTTTGTCAACACATCAGCTATCTGTTCATCCGTCGCAACATACTAGAGCTTCACTGCTCCTCTTTGCACCATATCCCTGATATAGTGATATTTGATCTCGATATGCTTCAACTTGTCATGGAGATCAAATAAATCATATAGTAGCTTCCTCAACCATACTGCCTCGTAACTAGCTGAACAGGATGCAACATACTCTGCTTCAGTTGTACTCAGTGCCACACAGGATCGCTTCCTTCTAAACCAAGAGATCACACCTGATCCCATACTGAAGCAACACCCTGAAGTGCTCTTCCCATCGATGGCACTGCCTGCACAATCTGAATCAACATAACCCTCCAGGTTAATCTTCTGATTCACCTCATACTTGATTCAATAATTAACTGTACCCTTCAGGTACCTTAGAATATGCTTTCCAGCAATCAAGTGAACATGTCTCGGATCTGTCAGGAACTAGTTCAAGGTGTTCACAGCAAAGAAAATATCTGGTCTCATGTTCATTAGGTACATCAAGGACCCAATCATCTAACGATACATCGTAGAATCAATCGCTTCTGATGAAGCATCACTCAATAGCTTCAAGTTTGATGCCATAGGTGTGGTCATGGCCTTGCAGTCCATCATCCCGAATCTCTTCAGGATCTCTACCATATATTTCCCTTGTCCCAGGGAAATTCCATCTACATTCTTCCATACCTCCATGCCTAGAAAATAATGCGTCATACCCAAGTCCTTCATTTCAAACTCGACAGCAAGATTCCTCTTCGTATCAGCAATAAACCCATTCATACTTGTTACAAACAGATCATCTACATACATTAGGAGCATCACTAGGCTGCCATATTCAACCTTGTAGTAAAGGTTGGAATCTGAATTACTCTTGGTAAAGCCCAAACTAGATAGAAAGATGCCAATTCTGCCGTACCATGTCCTGGGTGCCTGTTTCAAACTATACAGGGCTTTCTTCAATCTACACACATAAGACTCCCTATCATGTGTCTCAAAATCGAGTGGCTACTCCACATACACTTCCTCTTCTACTACACCATTCAAGAAAGCAGTCTCGACATACATTTGGTGTATTTTCCATTTTATCACTACAGCTAGAGCAAGTACTAATCTGCTGGAAGTGTATCTAGCTACAGGTGAAAAATTTTCCTCATAATCTATTCCTTCTTTCTGGGAGAATCCATGAGCAAAAAATATTGCTTTATATTTTTCTATGCTGCCGTCTACAGCTTTCTTGATCTTGTAGATCCATTTGGAAGTTACAACCAACTTCCCTTCTGGTCTTGGGACAATATCCCAAACATCATTCTTCATGATCAATTGATACTCTTCGATCATACATCCTTCCATTCTTTCCTTTCTGCATCTTCTTTATAGTTGGAAGGTTATTTATCAATTAAATCACATAATAATGCTACATACCCAGAGCAGGACCAGGTCCTCTTTATTTCTCTATGATTCTCTTCTGGAGACCCATATCTTTCTGCACCTTGGATAGCTTCTCATACCCAAGAAGGTTTCCTCTTATGAGGATTCTTCTCCTCAGGTGGATCTACAGTTTCTTGAGGTTCTTCAAATTCTCGATCTTCTTCTTGAATTTCTTTGTTAATGGTTGTGTCATGAATTCTAGGTGCTTCTGTTTCTTCAGGTTCTTTAGCAGGTCTCTTTCTGGATTTGTTGTAACCTAAGTCTTCGTCAAATGTTACATCCCTGCTAATATCAATCTTCTTGAATCATGGGAAGTATATTCTGTAAGCCTTCGAGCTTTCAGAGTATCCCACAAATATACCCTTCTTTCCTAAAGGATCTAACTTTGTCCTCTTTTCTTTTGGAATGTGCATGTACATTGGACAACCAAATATTTTGAGATGGCTGACTTCTGGTTTCTTTCCAGAAAAGACTTCTTTAGGTGTCTTGTTCTTGAGTACTCTATGTGGAGTACGATTCTGTATATACACCACAGTTCTGGCAGCTTCTGCCCATAGATGCATGGGAAGATCTTAATCATGAAGCATTACTCTTGCAGCTTCCATGATAGTTTTATTCTTCCTTTCTGCAACCCCATTCTATTGTGGATTATATGGAGTGGATAAATCCCTCTTAATCCATGAGTCTTTGTATAACTCTTTGAATTCATTTGATGTGAATTCTCCGCCATTATTTGATCAAAAGGTCTTGATCTTATTTTTACTGTGGTTCTCAATCAATGCTTTGCATTCCTTGAATTTGCTGAAAACTTAATCTTTGTTCTTCATGAAGTATATCCATGTCATCCTAGAAAAATAATCAATAAAAGAAACATAGTATACATACCTGCTTAATGAACTTGATGACATTGGATCGCATACATCGGAGTGGATGATTTCCAATATTCCTTTTGCCTTGCTGTCGCTACTTGGAAATGTATTCTTTGTGTTCTTTCCTTTCACACATCCTTTGCAGACTCCATCATTTTTTTCTTGAATTTCTGGAAGACCTTCAACAACTTTGCTTGCAAGTGGTAGTGCTCTGTAATGCACATGCACAAGCCTTCTATGCCAAAGTTCATTTGGCTCTACTATGTCATGGACCAAGGCTTGTTCTGGATGGCCCTTCAATTTTTATAGACCTCCCTCTTGTTCCCCAATCACTACTGCATCATTAATAGTCTTTCCCTTTGGCTACATGATAACTTGGCCATCTATAAATGCAACCCTCATGCCTTTTGCATCTAATGCAGATATGGAGAGGAGGCTCTTCTTTAGTCCTGGTACAAACAATACTTCCTTCATTGTCATAGACTTTCTAGAGTCTATCTTATAGGAGGATTCCCCACTACCTTTTATTGGATACTGGTAGTCATCTCCAAGTTTCACCTTGTGTGGTGATTCATGTTCTGAAAGTTTCACAAAGGATTCCTTGAATCCTGTCATATGTTTGGAAGCCCCACTATCTATAAACCAATCATTGCTTCCATGTGTAATGTTTCCCGTGAGAGCGAAAATCAAAACATATTCTTCATCACTTGAGGAATCATCACTTTCATTTCTAGTTCTCTTTGTGGAAGGTTCATCATCCTCTACAGTATGAGCATGGTGTCTTCTTTTGTTTCCCTTCTTCTTGTGAGAGACATTTTTGTTTCTAGGACATTCTCTTGCATAACGGTCCTTTCTTGTCACATGTACAACATCTGATTCTAGACAAATATTTTCTAGTGTTATATTTGTGAGAGTGCTTACCTCTGGGGTGATGAGAACTTATTCTAGTTTTCTTGGAGTGTACCGTGAGAGCTTGATCTTCACTTCCCATCTTTTCTTCTCGAGCTACTATTCGAGCTTCTTCTTGAGAGTAATCTTCCCATAGTCTGCTGAACTTGACTAACTTCTTTCTGGCATAGATTCCTTGAATAAAGGAGTCCCATGATCTAGGGAGACCATTCAAGGTGGTCATTACAATCTCTGCATTCTCCACTTCTTCATCTACTACTTCCAGCTATTCCTTGATCTGAGAGACCCTTGTAAAGTAAGACTGGATGGTCTCTACATTCTCGATCTTTACATTCTTCAGTTGGTTTCTCAGATTCATCTTCGGGTTTATGTTCTTCCCTTCAAACAGTTTGGTTAGGGCATCAAACATAGCTTTAGGTGTCTTTAGGGAGGAAACCTATGGTATGAGGTGATCCTTGATTGAATAAACAATAATCCTCTTATCCATAACGAACTTCTTCTTGTGTAAGGCCTTAGCCTCATCTCCCTCTGGAACTGGAACCTCCTCATTGATATAGGAGTCCAACTCATTTTCTTCCAGGACCAGGGAGATCCTATACTTCCAGGCTCGGAAGTTATCAGCTCCCTCAATATTTTCATCAAGCTTGGTATGATGAGACATCTTAACTGAGAATCTAAAATGGAAATACAAAAGATTTAGATCTTACCAGGTCAAGATGTTGGATCTGGATTTGGAGCTAAACTTCTGCAATGTAGTTCAGGTGCAGATTAGGGTTTGAATTTTCCATAGTTATGTCCAACCAAATGATTTGATCTTGATCTCTAAACTTTTATTTTGAGGAGGATATCAATCCAGGCCTGGGATCCCTCCAAAATTCCACTTCTATGGAAATCCCTAATTTTCGGTAGCAGTGTCAGGTCAAAAACTGAAAATGATCAGAATTAGATTCTACTTCGATAGAAATATGCACCCTAGAGAGGAGTGTCAACCCAACCTTCTTTTACTGAAAACCCATGGAGAGATATCCAAAAAGTAGAAAGTCCTAGTTCCCGCAACAACACAGTGTCTTCTTCTCAGGTTAGCTCTGATACCATGTTAGATTTTTAACATTAAGCTAGCATTATATTAGGATCTTTAACTGAGAGAATAACAAGCACAACAATCAAACACAAGAGACAATGAACACAATTTTTTTCCTCGTGGAAACCATAAATGGATAAAACCCTACAAATTCCTCAGAGATAGAATCAGGAAAAAAAGTAAAACCCCAAAATAGTAAGATGATCTCCCGACATCAGTAGCCTCTTTCTTTCTAGCCCTAGCAGCTTCTTCTTCCTCAGCTATGCACTACAACTGAGTGTGAGTGAGTGTGTGTTAAATAGAGAGACTCACTCTCTATTTATACTAATTCCCGACTTGACTGTAACTTACTAGGGCCAACTTCTCTAGGAGAGTCTAATAACCCTAGTGCCCCAGAACTGCAGGGACTTTAACCCTTGATCAATAGGAGGGCTACCCACAATGAATTGACATGACTTTTTTACATTATAGAACCTCCCGATAGGAACATCGGGTCATGACATTACTCAAATACGTTACAGACACATCTCGGAATAAACATCGGGGTACAGTACATAAGATATACGGATGAATACATTCCAAAGTTACAAATACATTAAGAAGGTAAATACTTATGCATTTCACACATTAGATGAGGAACTTCTCTCTTCTAATACCTAATGTCTTCTTTATGAATTTATTTATATGAAATCCACCTACAAATGATGCAAGAAAATAATATTTATGAACAAGATTGGGGCATATAAAATAAAGTTCCAAGTTGTAAAACTGGATATGTCAATAAGCTATGCAACAAAGTGAACAAACATTTTCATGCATATAAATTGTTACTTACCTCATGTATTTACCAAGCTCATATATAACTTGTTTTATGTTGTCTTCAAAGCTATCTGGAAGAGATAGAGGTATAAGGTACTGTAACAAAAAGAAACCCGTTATTTAATTCCAAATAAGAGACAAAAATTACTAAAAATATGTACTAATTAGAATTTATACATGTAAATAATTACCTTAATGAATGTATGCTAGTCATGAGTTTTAACTAGGGTAATTTTTAGTGGTGAAATTTTGCCAATTGGCTATTTTTGGGGTTTTTTCAAAAAAAAAAATTCGCTATTTGGTGTCTAATATCGCCTATATTTACATAAAATATGTTTTCTTATCATAATATTCTCCAAACTTTATACATTTCAGTGTTTATTTTATGTTTCATATTTAATATTCGCCTACCTATCTATAAACATGTTTTTTCAATCCAGAACAATCGCCTAGAATACTATACTTTACTATAATATTAGAATCCTTAAAAAATACCCTCGTTTTAACACCACCAAAGTCATATTTTTTCATTAAGATATTTTGTATGTTTGACTAAAACCCTGTGAGAAACCTTATTTTTCGAATGACCTCTTTTATAGCATCACTTTGTTGCTTTGTCAATAACCATGGAAGAGTAATATTTCGGTCTCCATCTTCGGTATTGGAATTAATTACACTTTGCAATGCATGATTGGCTTCTACAATGTCACTAAATTTTTTTCCAATTTTATCTTTGTCAATCTTTCCATCTAATATTCACCATATCATTTCTATTACATTCTTCCCGATATGCATTGTATCAAACAAATGAGCTATTTGTAGGTGCTCGTAGTAAGACAACCTACTAAATTGTGTGGGGTAACTCTTCATTCCTCATGGAATCCCATTTGTGCCTTAACGACATTCATTAAACATAAAAAAAAACAAATTAACAATAATTCATGACACCCATGGTAGATAAAATTTAGTAAAAAAATCATAATATTACATATTTATATGCTACATATACAATTTTCATACCTAGACGATTTCTATTATATTGTAACTTCCATAGGTGAGGTGTCATTCTTCGTGGTTTCTTTCCATTCTCTTCTTTACCATTGAATTTTGTTTTGTCTATAGTTTGATACCTATGGTTGTTAGCGAGGAAGTGCTTGTACTCATCAAATGCCTCCTTTCATAAAATTCATAAATGACAAGATTTTATCCTAGGACCACAAACTGGACATGCAAATTCTCCCTTTGTTTGAAGACTTGCAAGATATATGTATTAATGTTATCAAAAGATTCTTAATTTAAATAAAAAATGGATGATATTTACCTTAAAAACATATAATTTTAAAGTGCGGCAAAAATTAACATAGCACAAAAATATACTAACACGGGAGTGTCATGAATTGTCTATGCAAGTATTCCATGGAACTGAAATTGTTTGCCCTATTGGTCTAGAGATGTCATACATAGTGATGCCAACCCATAACTTCAATAGCCCATCAATATGAGGTTCAATATATATCAACATACAATGCTATTTAGTTATGTTTCCCTATATAAAAGGTGTTTTCATACAACATTGAAATAAAGAAATGAAATAATATAATTACTTTCAAAAAAATACCTGGAATAATCATTGCCAACATTTTGTGCTCTCTCTTTATCGACATCCAAGGAGGTTTTTTTTGTTTACGATGAAAAGAGGCCACAATGAATAAGTAGAATGAAGCTCGCCAAATGGATTGAAACCATCAACTACCAATGAAAGTCTAACATTACAAGGTTCATATTTAAAAAATGGTCATTTTTCATTGATGCTCTTCAATGCAGAACCATCTGTAGGAATTCGAAGAATACCATCTTAACTTTTGTTATTTTCATGGTAATTCATAAGGTGTGCTATACTTTGGCACCTGAATAGTCGTCGGAAACATGGAATTATGGGAATATAACGAAGAAGTTTGTGAGGCACCTTTTTTTTACTTGATCAGTTCGATATCTACTAAGTTCACATTGTGCGCATTTATTTTTTGATGCATATTGTCCATAATATATAATATCATCATTAGGACATGCATCGATAGGTTTCATTCTAATTTCTTTAATAATCAAGAATACCTCTCGACATGTGCGTGGTGAATTATTTGATGGTGGTAATACAAATTCATCGAACAATCTGCAAAATTGAAAAAATGAAATGTAAACAATATAAGGCATAAATATTGCTTATCCCTAATTTACAAATTAATTAGCACTAAAAATAGAGAAAAATTGTCAACTTTTAATACCATGTGAAGATGCAATTAATACATTACATACCTTAGGAGTTGTGTGAAACAAGTGTTTGATAAACCATTCAAAATCTTCAAGTTCACCAACAAAAATATAACAGATAGAATATTTTTTTTTGAGCCTTCATAAAGAGGTTCTTGGGACTTCTCAAGTAGAGGAACATAATGAATATCATGGATGTTGTCCTCATCCAATGGATAAAATGTGTCTTGGATCAATTTATTTATCTCATCTTTGTCATTTGTATAAATAACGTCATCTTTATCCATAGGATTATTAAAAACTCGATATTCAATATTCTGATCTCCATGTTCCTCACCTTGTAAAGTAGTATTTCTACTATTATGTGGCAAACAACTCTCTGGCGGTCGACATTTGGGGGGCATCATATTTATACTTACAAACAATGTAATAAAATTAGTGTATAATATACAACACATATTTAAAATGATAAAACATTTTATGAATATATGATCAGTACTATTACAAGAAGTACATTATGCAATGAATAATGTCTTACCAAGAGACGATATTCATACCCCCCTTCAGCATGCCCCTTCTCCTTACAATGGTTTTCAGCTGTTGTTCTTAAGATTCTTCTCGTTCACAAATACATGTAATCATTACAAGGGAAATAACACTTTCCATCACCCTCCGCCTCCAATTCTTCCTTGATCTCAACATACCTCTTATTATTTTCTTCCTAAGTATATTTATTTGACATTCTAATATCCTATAAGAACAAAAAAAACTCAATCATAATATAAGTAATGTTGGGTCTTGGAATAGCCCTTTTTTTACCACACCAATTATATATTTTTTCCTTGTCCTACTTCGTTTCTATACATCGGATAGATGTTTTTCCTCAAGTTGAGCATAAATCCTTACATGTATGATTTATTATTGCCTTATTCTATTAATGCCTAATATTGTTATGGTTATAACTCTATATTTTGAATTGCGCTAATATGTATTGGTTTGATAAAGATAGTTCCAAGCCTTGAGGAACCCAGGTGTAGCAGCACGCTTAGTCTGGAGAAGAAAGGGATATTTGGCACCAGTTGTTACTCCTTAGTCCTAGTACATACGTTGAATGGAAACAGTGTGATCATATCTCCACGTGGTAGCTGTAACAACGTTTCGCTACTTAGGGCATCGCTGCAACATATAGAGTATTTCCTATGCAATTCATTTCGGTGATCCATTAAAAACCAGCGTAACAATACTTCCTATATTCAATATCTTCATTCAATTCTACTCATGGCTGTAACTGCTTTGTTGTAATAGGGCAGCTTGAAGATCGTAGACCTTCATGGCTTCCTGATATTAGTGGATTGGAATTGCATCATTCATGTATATATATATATATATATATATATACATATACGGGAAGGAGATTTGAGCCTAGGGTTGGTTAATTGATATTAGACTGTGTAAGATGTAAGAGAGAGATGTAAATGTCAATTAGCATTTTTAATACAAGGATAAAAATTCTTCATATCCTTATGTTTTAATTCGTGTTAGTTCATGGCATCTCTGTTCGAAGGCTGGGCCCGCCTTCCCAGAGAGATTTCTGATTTAATTAGATGCTTGTTGGAAGGGGTTTTGGGTAAGTGAGTTATGTAGCATCGCGGAAGCTGCGCAAGCCCAGATCAACGCGATGGGCGGAAGATTAACCACTTTTGAATATTTAATGTATTAATTGACCATGTTTTGTGGACATGGACCATTAGTGGTTAGAGGTTAGTTAGAAGTGGACCTTTGATTTAATGGTGCACACCTATATATATAGCTAGTTTTTAAATTGCATAAGACACATAAGGAGAATAAGAATCATGATGATAAGTGTGATACAATTCCAAGTCAATATCTGAGAGTGATCAATCTATTGTGATCTGTCTAGGGTCTTGATGCGTCTTCTGCTTTGAACAATCTGTGATCTGTCTGTGTCAGATACTGAATTTTGGGATGTAATCAGTCTCCTGTTGTGGATAAGAATTATCTATTTTGGATTTGTTGTGCAGAATTAATATGACATGATGGTTGTTGCCTAAATTTTTTCTTCTATTTTCTTGTTTTCTCTGCTATGATGTCAATGAGAAGTGTATTGAATCTGTTTATGATTTACTGATGTTGCTACAATGAACTGATGATGCAATCTATCCCAATTTTATCATGATTTTGATGAAAGATGATGAAGCTTATTAAAGTTGTTTTATGAATAATACTGCTGCGATAAATGAATGATGTGATCTGTTAGATTTGTAGTTGTGAAGATGAATTGTGATAACTGTCTTAGTTCTATAATCAGATAGTTATGCTGTCAAATCCTCGGATGCCATATCTTCCTTTCTTACTTCCAGAAAGTTGGTTTTGACATCTCTCCCTTTGACATATTGGGTGAGACTTCGTCTGCTCTGTGGATGTTTCCAGGCAGGGTAAAACCTATCTGGGCCGGTGGTCAGGGAGATCGCACTGGTTGGGCATCGACAGAGTGAAAACCGCTATCGATGAGGCTTTATTGGTGGGTTTTTTCCAACAAATGGATCTGTTACCGAGACCCAGTTGGGATTGAAAGGAGGATATGTTTTGGCATCTGACTCGACTGGAGATCGAGGAGTGGTTTGGTCTAAAACTATGAGAGTTTGCTGAAACAGAAAATCTGAATCCGAAGTTGTCGATGGGAAATTGGTTGGATGGATATATTCACAACGGTCCTCATGAATGTTTCTTCTGTGAGTTTTTTATCATATTGTATGAGTGGATGACAAATTTCTCTTCTAAGAAGAAAAACTTCCAAGGAGGAGAGTCGACATCTTGGACTCCAGAGTTGATCTAGGAATTACAAGAAACAAATAATAAGGCATCGCAGGATGTCGAGGTGTGGTTAGACAGTATCCTAGAGGGATACATTACTGAGTTTGTAGTTGATACCAATAATTCATTTAGAGAATTAGAAAGGGAGTTCTTCAATGGACCACAAGGTATATTTTTGTTGTTGCTACAACTATCTATTAAACAGCTTGTTTGCGAAAAAGGTATTATGAAGATGGACCAAGAGTAGTGGAACTCTAGTGTGTGGAGGATGTAGACACTGCAATGAAAGGGGGTAGACACATGGAAAGGTAAGGGGTATATGGGCATGAGTTCTGGTGAGGTTGTGAAGGTCACCGAGGAAACAAGTGGTTGTATAAGAGGAGAAGAAAGGTTTCGAGAGAAGAGGCAGAGGATAGGAGAAGGTCCTGTTGCGATTGAAGTGCAATGCCGTGAAGAAAAACCACATGGGACAAAGTGACCTTTTAGTGATGATGAGGATGACCAGGATGTGGAAATTGAACCCAAGAGATAGAACAGTTACACTCACAAAATTGCTAATCAAACATGCAAAATTTACACAAAGGAGACTAAAATTGGATGATAACACTAATCTGTATTGAGTAAGTGTACAATATCCAACCTTGTGAATAAATAGGCTGCTATAATATATAATTACATGAGATATTTGAATGCATAAGGATTTCATTCAAAAAGGTCAAAAAGTAGGCTTACTAAATTTAGTCAAATCCCCCATAGGTGCATAAAGGAGTTTCCAAATCCACCAAGATGCTCATGAATTGGCTAAGTCAAGTAGGAAATCTAAAGAGAGATGGAAATACAGCTCATACATGCTTTTATTAGGAGAAAAAGAGGGAGGATGATGTGGGAAAAAAACAAGTCAACTACACCTAGTCTAGCTTTTCCTTTTGCCTTAAATCTCAATAAAACATGCAGCTTTTCAGAAAAAGAAGATATGTGCTTTGGAGGATCTGGAATAAAGAAGACATGCCAAAATGGGTTTCCAGGATGTTTCCCAAGTACTCCATGACTCAGTTTTAGCATGTGTTGAATTCTAGGACATGTAGAAGGCAACTAGCATAGAGTGGAATCTAGGAAACTAGGTAATAAGACAAAATGATTAAATTAATGTCTAAGGTAGGTAACTATGGGTTGATTATTATAACACCCCCCCTTAAGCCTGACTTTATGAGTAAATATCATAAAACTATAGGGCCTAGCAACAAGGCTTAGTCACCTTTTACATACTGCCTGTCCATACAACCAAGGAAAGAGGCAAAAACCTAGTGGGAAAATTCTCCCTTAAACATGGACAGGAAAACAAAATTTGGAAATATTTAGCAATCCCCAACAGTGATTTGAGATTGCTGAATGTCTTCTCAGTAATCCTTCAAGGAGGAAATCTATTTCTTTGAACTTGTTGTAATCAGAAGGTCATCCACATAAAAGACAATAATCATCAAAGAACCATGAATCAGCTTCAAATAGACATTAGGATCAAACTTGCATCGAACAAAACTCAATGACAACAGAAATCCATCAATCTTGGCATACCAAGCCCTGGGGGATTGCTTGAGCCCATACAATGATTTCTTTAACCTGCACACCAAAGATGGATTAGAAACAAACCCTTCAGTTTGCTGCATGTAAATATCTTCAATGAGATCTCCATTTATGAAATAACACTTCACATCCATGTGATGTATCTCCCACTGCTTCGAAGCTACAATGGATAAAGCTGGCCTTATGGAGTGCATCTTTGCCACTGGTGCAAAGGTTTCATTGTAGTCAATACCATGTACTTGTGAGTATCCCCTAGCTACCAATCTTTCCTTATATTTCAAAGGTGAACCATCAGCAAAAAAATTAGTCTTGAAAGCTCACTTACATTGAACTAGCTTCCTCCCCGAGGGAAGATCAACCAGTTCCCAAGTGTTGTTCTCCTGGAGAGAGCTGAATTATTATTTCATGGTTGTTTGCCATCTTGGATAATGTGCTACATATTCATATGTCTATGGATCTGATTCAACCATAAGATAGAACTTCTCATCAAATAGAGGATCTTTCACACAAAGGGCACTCTCAAATTGAGATCTAGTCCTCCTAGTGTCATTAGGATTTCCAGCTAGTTCCCCAGCTGCATGAATGGTCTTTGCTTCCCATTTTGGTATTGTAGTACTATTAGGATCTTCAATCAAATCATCATTATCAGACATATCAGAATCAGCAAACTAATTAGTCTCTTCACTTACAATCAATGGATCTGGTGGTGAAGAAGACTCTCCAACTTCAACTGCTACTAAATGCTCTTCATGGAACTGAACACTTCTTTCAATGAAGGATTTGTTAGTGCTCAATTTGATCATCTTGTACCCTTTTGAATCTTTAGAATACCCAACAAATAGACACTCTTGGCTTTGGGGCTGCAAAGCCTTCCTTTTTTCTGTTGGAATTCTAGCCCAAGCCTTTGAGCCAAAAATCCTGAAATAGGTCACATATGGCTTGTGCCCACTCCAAGATTCAAAAGGAGTAATACCATCAATATGCTTATGAGGCACCTTATTCTAGATTTAGGATGCATAGTTTATAGACTTGGCCCAAAAATTTGGTGGCAAAGTCTTATCCTCCATCATGCAGGTTGCCATCTCCTTCAATGACCTGTTCTTTCTCTCAGCAACACCATTTTGCTGTGGTGTGTAAGGGATCAAGTGCTGCATTTGAATACCTGCGTATTTACAATACTGAATGAACTCAGACTTGACATACTCACCACCATTGTCAGATCTGAGGATCTTGATTTTTCTCCCAGACTGGTTTTCAACCAAGGCTTTAAAGACTTTGAAGAGATCAAAAACTTCAGATTTATGCTTTAGGAAGTGAACCCAACAATACCTAGAAAAGTCATCTATGAAGGTCAGTGCATATTTGGCTTGAATCATGGACATATGAGGGAATGGACTAGAAAGGTCACTATGGATCAAATCAAGAGGTGCAAAGATTCTTTCATGACTAGCTCTCTCATATTTGTGCTCTGGGTGTTTTCCTAGGATACAACCTTGATAGACTCCCTTAAAAAACTTGATCTTTTTTAACCCTATGACCATATTTTTTTCACTCAAATCATAAAGATAATTGTAGTTAATATGAACAACTCTTTCATGCCAAATATTGCTTGCCTCATTATCATGAATTAGAAGAGCAAAGGGGTTTGAGTAGGGTAGAAAATGGGAAAACATGTATACATTCGAAGTGTGATCAACAACACCTTTTGCTATGACTTTACCATTCAAAATCTCAGTGATTTCAACATCATCAGGGGAGAATATTACCTTCTTTGGAGACGCAATGTGAGTCATTTGATACAATGACAAGAGATTAGAGGAAATACCTAGAACATACAACACATTATTGAACTTACCATGGCCAAGACCAATCCTTCCCTTCCCCAAACTGTCAGTGAGAGAGTCATCTCCCAAAACTATTGGTGGACCTTTCGACATGTCAAGAGAGGAGAATGCATATTTTGTCGAAACCATATGTCTATAAGCTCTAGAGTCTATGATGAAGCTAGGTGAGCTTGATGTGCCAGAAACCAAGGTATGTACACTCTATATCCTCTGGATTTGATCCTCCTTCCCTCTTCTTTGAGAAATAAAGAAGGGAGATGTTATTCTTCTCTAGGAGTTGGGTCAACATGTAAATTTGCTTCTTCATACAAGAGCTCTTAGGATGATATCCCTTACTGCAGTATGCGCGCTTGCTCATTTATCCTTTGTTGTTCTTCTTCTGGGATTTCTTCTTAGAAACTTGGGGCTCCTCTTGAGACTTGTTCTTGTATCTCTTTTGATCAGGTGGATTTTTAGATTTTTTCTTTCTTTTTTAATCCACCCTTGAATCTCCACCAACCAAAGCTTGGTCTTTGGAAGGTTTGATGGTGCCCATCATCACCAACTTATCTTGTTCCTATGTGAGGGATTCCATGAAGTATGCAAGCTTAGGCATCTTCCAGGCTCGAGCTATCAACTTGGTGGCATGGAAGGTTGAAACAAACACTGAATAGTTAGGAACAAGCTTAGAGAGTATGGCCAAAATTAGTTTCTCTTCCTTCTTTTTGATCCCACACTATTTTAGCTGCAAAACAAGGGCTTTAAACTTGGAAAAGTAGAGTTGCAAGGATTCAAATCTACTGGGACTCAAGGAGATCAGATCATTCTTGATTTGATGTTCTCTCATCTCATATGTCTTTCCAAAAATATCTACAACCTTCTCCCACACTTAATTAGGTGATTTCAATCCATCAAGATGGAAGAGGAGGTCTCTTGAAATGCTCGGACATAAAAGACCATAGGCCTCATCCCTCCTGTTGTGCCATTTGATTTTCTCTACAACTGCATTGGGCTCTATGTCAGTTTCCATAGTCACCCTGTAGAGACCTTTCTCTCTCAAAAATATCTCCATCTCAGCTTTCCACTCAAATAAATTGAATGGAGTTAAGATGATCTTCTGAGATTGGTCCATAGCTCAGAAACTGTGTCCTTTAGTCAACAGAATATGCTCCCAGTCAGGATGTTGAACCTACAATAGCAATATGGAAGGAGAGAAATCAATCTACAAAGGCTATTATACCATGTGTAAATTGAACCCAAGATATAGAACAATTACACTCACAAAATTGCTAATCAAACATGCAAAATTTACACCAAAGGAGACTGAAATTGGAGCATAACACTAATATGTATTGAGTAAGTATACAATACCCAAACTTGTGAAGTAATAGGATGTTGTAATATATAATCACATGAGATATTCAATTGCATAAGGATTCCATTCAAAAAGGTAAAAAAGTAGTCTTACTAAATCTAGTCAAATCCCCCACAGGTGCATAAAGCAGTTTCCAAATCCACCAAGATGCTCATGAATTGGCTAAGTCAAGTAGGAAAGCTAAAGAGGGATGGAAAGACAACTCATACATGCTTTTATTAGGAGAAAAAGAGGGAGGATGATGTGGGAAAAAAATAATTCAACTACACCGAGTCTATCTTTTCCTTTTGCCTTAAATCTCAATAAAACAGGAAGCTTTTCAGAAAAATCAAATATGTGCTTTGGAGGATCTGGAATAAAGAAAACATGCTAAAATGGGTTTCCAGGATGTTTCCCAAGCACTCCATGACTCAGTTTTAGTATGTGTTGACTTCTATGACATGTAGAAGGAAACTAACATAGAGTGGAATCTAGAAAACTAGGTAATAAGACAAAAATGATTAAATTAATGTCTAAGGTAGGTAACTATGGGTTGATTATTCTAACACAGGCCCAAGCTACACCTAGAACAACAGAATGCTTGAACCCCAACAGTAACGTGTCTACACCTCTGCGCACTACTCCACCACCAGGAAGAAACACACATTCTACGTTGACTTGTCCGACATGTCAATAACAGTCTAGCAGTAGAGTACTAGCTTGTTATAATAATAAACCCATAGTTACCTACCTTAGACATTAATTAATCCATTTTTGTCTTATTTTCCTAGTTTCCTATATTCCACTCTATGCAAGTTGTCTTCCACATGCCATAGAAGTCAAAATTGCTAAAACTGATTCATGGAGTGCTTGGGAAACCTCCTGGAAACCATATTTAGCATGTTTGCTTTATTCCAGATCCTCCAAAGTGCATATCTACTTTTTCTGCTAAGTTTCTTGTTTTATTGAGAAATAAGGAAAAAGGGAAAGTAAGACTAGGTGTACTTGACTTGTTTTTTTCCCTCATCATCCTCCATCCTTTTATCCTAATAAAAGCATGTATGAGTTGTATTTCCATCCCTTATTAGCTTTCCTACTTTACTTTTCAATTCGTGAGCCTCTAAGTGGATTTGGAAACTGCTGTATGCACCTATGGGGGATTTGACTAGATTTAGTAAGCCTACTTTTTGACTATTTCAAATGGAATCCTTATGCATTTGAATCTCTCATGTAATTATATATTGCAGCAGCCTATGACTTCATAAGGTTGGCTATTGTATACTTATTCAATATAGATTAGTGTTATGCTCCAATTTCAGTCTCCTTTGTTTGTAATTTTGCATGTTTTATTAGCAATTTTGTGAGTGTAATTGTTCTATCACTTGGGTTCAATTTGCACATGGTATCAGATCCTTTGTATATTGATTTCTCTCCTTCCATAATACTATTTTAGGTTCAACATCTTGACTGGGAGCATATTCTACTGACTGAAGGGCACAATTTCTGAGCTATGGATCCATCTCAAAAGATCATCTTGACTCCATTTAATTTATTTGAATGGAAAGTAGAGATGGAGATACTATTGAGAGTGAAATGTATCTACAGAGTGAATATGGAAACTGAGGTAGATCCCAATGCAGGTGCAGAGAAAATTAAATGGCACAACAGGAGGGATGAGGCCTATGGTCTTTTGTGTCTGAGCATTTCAAGAGACCTCCTCTTCCATCTTGATGGATTGACATCACCTAATGAAGTGTGGGAGAATCTTGTAGAGATTTTTGGTAAGATAGATGAAATGAGAGGACATCAAATAGAGAATGAATTGATCTCTTTGAGTACCAGAAGCTTCGAATCCTTGCAACTCTACTTTTCCAAGTTTAAATCCCTTGTTTTGCAGCTAAAACAATGTGGAATTGAAAAGAAGGAAGAGAAAATAGTTTTGGCCATACTCTCAAAGCTTGGCCTTGACTATTTAGTGTTTTTTTTGACCTTCCATGCCACAAAGTTGATAGCTTGATCCTGGAAGATGCCTAAGATTACAGAGTTCATGGAATCCCTCACACAAGAACAAGATAAATTGGTTATGATGGGCACCATCAAACCTTCCAAAAACTAAGCTTTCTTTGTTGGAGATTCAAGGGTGGATTCAAAAGGAAAGAAGAAATCTAAGAAGCCACCTGAGCAAAAGAGAGACAAGAACAAGTCTCAAGAGGAACCCCAAAGCTCCAAGAAGAATTTCCAGAAGAAGAAGAACAAAGGAGAAATGAGCAAGTGTGCATACTGTAGTAAGGGCTATCATCTTGAGAGCTCCTGTATGGAGAAGCAAACTAACATGTTGACCCAACTCCTAGAGAATAATAACATCTCCCTTCTTGATTGCTCAAAGAAGAGGGAAGGAGGATCAAATTCAGAGGACAGAGACAGAGTACATGCCTTGGTTGCTAGCACATCAAGCTCACCTAGATTCATCATAGACTTTGGAGCTTCAAGACATATGGTTTCGACCAAGGAGGCATTCTCCTCTCTTGACATGTCGAAAGGTCCACCAATAGTGTTGGGAGATGACTCTCTCACTGACAGTTTGGGGAAAGGAAGGATTGATCTTGACCATGGTAAGTTCAATAATGTGTTGTATGCTCCAGGTCTTGCCCCTAACCTTTTTTCAGTGTACCAAATGACTCACACAGGGTCTCCAAAGAAGGCCATCTTCTCCCCCGATGATGTTGATATCACAGAGATCTCGAATGGTAAAGTCATTGCAAAAGGTGTTGTAGATCACACTTCGAAGGTATACATGTTTTCACATTTTCTACCCTATTCAAATCCCTCCGCTCTTCTAATTCATGCTAATGAGGAAAGAAAGCTTTGGCATGAAATATTTGTCCATCTTAACTATAAGTATCTTTCTGATTTGAGTGAAAAAGATATGTTCATAGGGTTACCTAAGATTAAGTTTTCCAAGGGAGTCTGTCAAGGTTGTATCCTAGGAAAACACCCAGAGCACAAATTTGAGAGATCTAGTCATGAGAGAACCTCAGCACCTCTTCAGTTGATCCACAGTGATGTTTCTGGTCCATTTCATCATATGTCCATGAGTCAAGCCAAATATGCATTGACCTTCATAGATGAATTTTCCAGGTATTGTTGGGTTTACTTCCTAAAGCACAAGTCTGAAGTTTTTGATCTATTCAAAGTCTTTAAGGCCTCGGTTGAAAACCAGTCTGGGAGGAGACTCAAGATCCTCAAATCTGAAAATGGTGGTGAGTATGTCAAGTCCGACTTCATTCAATATTGTAAATATGCAGGTATTCAGATGCAGCATTCAATCCCTTACACACCACAACAAAATGGTGTTGCTGAGAGAAATAACAGATCACTGAAAGAGATGGCAACCTGCATAATGGAGGCTAAGACTTTGCCACCAAATTGTGGGGCCGAGGATATAAATTGTGCATCCTATATCCAGAATAGGGTTCCTCATAAACATCTTGATGATGTGACTCCTTTTGAAGCTTGGAGTGGGCACAAGCCAGATGTGACCCATTTCAGGATTTTTGGTTCAAAGGCTTGGGCTAGAATTCCAACTGAAAAGAGAAAGGATTTACAGAACCAAAGCCAAGAGTGCCTATTTGTTGGGTATTATGAAGTTTCAAAAGGGTACAATTTGATCAACTTGAGCACAAAAAAATCCTTCATTGAAAGGAGTGTTTAGTTCCAAGAAGAGCCTTTAGCAGCAGTTGAAGTTGGAGAGTCTTCTTCACCACTAGAACCATTGAATGTAAGTGGAGAGACAAATTAGTTTGCTGATTCTGATATGTATGATAATGATGATTTAATTGCATATCTTGACAGTATTGAAAGACCAAAATGGGCAGAAAAGACCATTCATGCAGCTGGGGAACTAGCTGGAAATCCTAGTGATCTTAGGAGGACTAGATCTCAGTTTGAGAGTGCCATGTGTATGAAAGACCCTTTGTTTGCAGATAAGTGCTATATGATGGTTGAATAATACCCACATACATATGAATATGCATCACATGATCCAATATGGAAAACAACCATGAAATAAGAATTCCACTCACTCCAGAAGAACAACACTTGGGAGCTGGTTGATCTTCCCCCAGGGAGGAAGCTAGTTCAATGTAAGTGGGTTTTCAAAACTAAGTTTTATGCTGATTTTTCATATTTCAAATATAAGGAAATATTGGTAGCCAAGGGCTACTCACAATTACATGGTATTGACTACAATGAAACCTTTCCACCATTGGCAAAGATGGACTCCATAAGGCTAGCCTTAGCCATTGCAGCTTCGAAGCAGTGGGAGGTACATCACATCGATGTGAAGTGTGCTTTCCTAAATGGATATATTACTAAAGATATTGACATGAAGAAACCTCAAGGTTTTTTTTCTAATCCATATTTTGTGTGCAGGTTAAAGAAATCATTGTATTGGCTCAAGCAAGCCCCTAGGGCTTGGTATGCCAAGATTGATGGCTTTCTGCTGTCATTGAGTTTTGTTCGATGCAAGTATGATACTAATGTTTATTTGAAGATGATTCATATTTATTTGATGATTATTGTCTTATATGTGGATGAAATTTTGATTACAGGAAGTTCAAAGAAATATATTTCCTCCTTGAAAGATGCAATGAAGCATGCATTTTCTATGACAGATTTGGTGTTGTTGAGCCAATTCTTGGGTCTAGAAATTGCTCAATACCAACATGGAATTAAAGTACATCAGTCCAAGTATGCTTTAGATTTTTTGAACAAGTTCAACATGAAATATTTCAAGCCAAGAAATACTCCCTTCCTTTCAGGAGTTAAGCTTGAAGAAGCAGGTTCTTCTCCTATGGTAAATAATACACCATATAGGCAGTTGATTGGGTGTTTGATTTACCTTACACACACTTGACCTGATATTTATTATGCAGTAAGTGTGGCTTCAAGATACATGGATCAGCCTCATGAGATCCATTTGATAGCATCCAAAAGGATCCTTAACTTTGTTCAGGGAACAAGAACTCATGGGATCTTCTACAAAGCTAAATCTGATCTTGATTTGTTTGGGTTTATTGACAGTGATTGGGAAGGTGACAACACAGATAAAAATTAAACATCAGGATATGTGTTCATGCTTGCAAAAGGACCAATCAGCTGGTCAAGAAAGAAATACATAGGAGTTGTAAATGCATATCCCTCTCATCTACAGAAGTAGAGTACATAGGAGTTGTAAATGCATCAACTCAATGTTTATGGTTGCAAGGGATACTTGGTGAGCATGGCTTCGAATCAGAGTTTTCAACTACTATCTATTGTGATAATCAAAGAACCATTCAAATCTACAATTATCTAGTTTAGAGACAAAGAACCAAACACATTGAGATCCATATGCACTACATCAAACAACTTGTGCATGATGGCACCATTCACCTACTCTTCTGTGCATCTTCAAAACAAGTAGCAGACATCTTCACCAAAGTTTTTTGTGAGAAGACATTCAACAATATCAAATCACTGTTGGGTATTTTGGATCATGCTGTGAAGCATGATTGATGACAATATTTTCAAATTTTGTTTTACTGTCCATGTTTAAGGGAGGATTTTCCCACTGGGTTTGTGCCTCTTTCCTTGGTTAAATGGACATGCAGTATGTAAAGGGTGACTAAGAATTGTTTCTAGGCCCTATAGTTTTCTGATATTTACTCATAAATTCATGCTTAAGGGGTGGTTTTAGAATAATCAACCCATATTTACCTACCTTAGACATTAATTAATCTTTTTTTGTCTTATTTGCCTAGTTTCCTAAATTCCACTCTATGCAAGTTGTCTTCCAAATGCCATAGAAGTCAAAATTGCTAAAAATGAGTCATGGAGCACTTGGGAAACCTCCTGGAAACCATATTTAGCATGTTAGATTTATTCCATATCCTCCAAAGCGCATATCTACTTTTTCTGCTAAGTTGCATGTTTTATTGAGAAATAAGGCAAAAGGGAAAGTAAGAGTAGGTGTAGTTGACTTGTTTTTTTTCCTCATCATCCTCCATCCTTTTCTCCTAATAAAAGCATGTATGAGTTGTCTTTCCATCCCTTATTAGCTTGCTTACTTGAATTTTCCAATTCGCGAGCCTCTAAGTGGATTTGGAAACTGCTTTATGCACCTATGGGGGATTTGATTAGATTTAGTAAGCCTAATTTTTGACTATTTCGAATGACATCCTTATGCCTTTGAATATCTCATGTAATTATATATTGAAGCAGCATATGAATTCATAAGGTTGGATATTGTACACTTATTCAATATATATTAGTGTTATGGACCAATTTCAGTCTCCTTTGTTTGTAAATTTGCATGTTTGATTAGCAATTTTGTGAGTGAAATTGTTCTATCACTTGGGTTCAATTTTCACATAGCTGGAGGAAGAATGCCCAGAATGGTGGGCGGAAAAATGAAGCTACTAATATTTCATGGAAATGGCACCGATGGACCAGAGCAATACTGGTTCTTGTGCGAGGTGATCTGGACCGTTCGATAGACTGTGGATGACGATGTCAAGAAAAGCTAGCTAGCAACCACCCTGAGGGGTCATGCATTATATTGGTACATGAGATTCATGCTGGTTCCTGTGGGAGGTACAACAAAAACATTCGATGAGATCCATAAGGGGTTATTCAAAGAATTCAAGAAGTCGAAGTCCGAGGCTCAGTACATTACCGAGTTGAAAGAAATCAAGTAGTTCCCCAATGAAATAATTTGGGACTTTGATCAATAGTTTAAGACGTTGATGGCTTGAGTAAACTTCCACAAGAGTGATGTTCAGCATAAGGAGTGTTTCATTTCCATGGTTGTCCCACATATCAGACTCCCGCTAATGCAGCAAAATATTGCAATGCAGAGCGAGGCTATGGAAATCGCGATGAAATTAGAAGCATCATTGGTAAGAGAAACCGTGGTCGAGCTGAACCAGATTCAAGCACAGTTGGCCAATCTGATGCTCCAAATGCAATATATCAAGAAGGATAAGGAATATCATGACGACCTTTGGTGCACCCGGTGTCGTGCGGACCGACACACCAAGGATACATGTCCGACGTTCCAAATTTATTTTCTTTCAGGAACCCTGAACCCATTGAGCTACATTGGTGTACCATGGTGCCACATATGTTAGTTCTATAGGCATCGACATGAGAACTGTGACTAGATGCAAAATATGGTTACCAATATAGAGAGGCTATATTGTACCTTTTGTAGATTAGTAGGACACGGTGATAAAAACTATCGAGGTTATGAATTTCTCCAGGAAAGGACATATGATTCATACTTTGTGAAAGGTGAGGACCCTCAAGAAATGCAAGCGCAGCTAGTAGCACAAGTGCAGTATACACCGCCGACCCAGATGCAAGTTATCTTGTTGCAACCACAACACTAGTTTATGTCACAGCCACAGTTTGCACTGCAGTCATAGTTCACAGTGCAATCATAGTTTGCACCACAAACACAGTATAATCAGGTACTTCTCATTAAGCCTCAGTCACATTATGTTCAAGCTATGCACTATGTCTAGCAGCAACCAAACCCTCTGCATCAGCAATTGGCTTAGCCTCAGTTTCAGCAAGGAGGAGTCCGAGGAGGATTTCGTGGAGGATTCACGGGATGAGGAGGAGGCTTCGGTCGAGGAGGAGGAGGAGGTCGAGAATCAATCCAGTGTTATACATGTGGAGTATTCAGGCACTACTAGAGGAAGTGTCATCATGCACAATGTACATACTATGTGGCAAGAAAGAATAGTGTTGAAAGTTTCCCTCTGTTGATTGGAAAATGGCGGGATGGAAACATTCCTTAATTGCAGAATGCACAGACTTAGAACCAGCCAATGTTCCAAGTAAAAAACTAGCCGACGATGCAGAATCAGATCCCACTACAGAATCAAAATCATCCAATGAACTCACCGCTGAATAAGAACCCACCATTGAATCAATCCTAGAACCTGAATCAAGGATCGACAGTTGCAACAATTCAAGCCGAATTGCGAATGTAGGATTTCGACGTTGGGGTTGTCACTCGTGCTGGTGCGATAAATCGAGAAGATGAACCTCCTCAGCATGTTTAGTTCACTAGAAAGAAAAATGTAGCATTTGATATTGTGATGGAGAAAGACACCTTCTTCAAGTCCAAACATGCAATCGCGAGAAATCCGGGTAAGTTACTTATTATCGAAATGCCATCTACTTTTGATCCATCTATAGAGGCAAGACCATCGTGGAAGCATTGTACCTTGTAGTAGTTCTTTGAGAGTTGTATGTCACTGGAAAGGGATCCTGAAGCCCTTGTCGAGATTGAGAAGTTGTTGTACCACTGGGATAATACATTGAAGGATTCCATTGTGAACTCCTTGCAAAAGAGGAAGACAGGCAAGGAGATGAGGATGAATATCCAGATCAGGGATTATGAGGTTGACTCACTTATTCTGGATCTCAGATCAGATGTAAACATTTTGACCAAGAAAAATTGGTAGCTGACAGGGAAGCTGACATTAGGATTGTCATCGGTGCAACTATGGCTAGAAAATAAGGCAAAGGTTCAATCCATTGGTTTCATCTCAAAGCTGGTTGTCGATGTTGAAGGTATAAAAATGTATGCTTATTTTGATGTGATAGAAGTGGTTGAAGATGGAGGTCCACATACCACACTATTGGGGATTGGGTGGGATAATGATAGCATGGTGGTTATCAATTTCAAAAAATGGGTTATGACGTTTGAGAACCAATATTCCAGGGTCATTTCTCCCATGGACTCTTAGGAAGGACGCCATTATATTGAACCTATGAGGGATGAAGCCAGTAGAAGTTGGGATTATTCCTATAATATCTCTGAAGACTATATCCACCCTACCACTGATGGTGAACTTGGATGGCGCAGCAATAGTTCTGCGTCCTTTGATTCTGATGATGCTTTGGAAAATTGGAAAAATAGGATGCATGAGGTGTCTTTTAGGAAATGTTTGTTGATCACACAGTCTCTCCATCGCATAGCAAATGAGACTATCGAGTTGCTAATTTATGAAGGGATGCCAACGTTCTTAGAATTCCTTTGAGAATTTGAAGAAAAATTGTTTGAACCACAAAGGGTATTGGTCCTCGACGTAGCATTGAAGTCTACCTCGACCTGATGGTGGGCGATGCAGAAGCAGACGATCCATGACTAGGGACAGTGTCAGATATTGATGATGGTGTGCTTCGGCGATTCAGAGGTCTATCATGATGGGAGATACGATGGATGGAATGACCCCGCCAGTCACTTGATGGAATGTCAGGACTTATGGGAATCACGACCTAAGGATGAGTGGGTGCATGCTTTTGTTCATACTCTGGACGAGATGCCGAGATCCTTATATGTAGCGGTAGAACTGTGCATAACTATAACCACATGGGAGAAGTTTTTTGTTTTCTTTGTGCAGATGTTTAGCTTCCAGGATTCCAACCCAGAGGTACATAATGAATTTCAAATCATCCGCAAGGTAGTGCCGAAGGTCATCCCTATCGCATACCCAATTGATCCACATGTGCACTACTCAATCCATGATGACATGTTACAATCTATCTGGGGTACCTGGAGATGATGATGAGTTCGAAAATGTTAATATTTTAGACTCAGAAGGAAGCCATGATGTTGCAGCTACAGAAATACTGATGGATTCGATGAGTCAACCGCTGAAGATCAGGAAAGTCAACATTGGGTCGGAAGAGAACCAAAATTTTCCAATATTGGGGACTATTGGGATGAGGAAACAATGGAATAAATCATGGACCTACTGCATGAATTCCAAGATATTTTTTCGACATGATTCTCAGAAATGAAGGTGATATTAGGGGACCTGGGGGGGAAGAAAATCCCATTGAAACTAGATGCAAAATCTGTGTGACAGAGGTCATATTGACTAAACCCACGATACAAGGACCATGTAAAGGCTAATATTGACCGAATGCTGGATGCTAGGATCATTGAGCTTGTCTAAGAATTAAAGTAGATAAGCCCTATGGTGGTTCAAGATAAAAAGACCGGCGAAGTCTGCATTTGCATTGACCTAAGAAATTTGAATGATTCCTACATGCATGACAAGTTCCTGACTTCATTTACAGATGAGGTCCTTGAAGGAGTAGGCAGCCAGGAGATGTATTCCTTCACATATGGATTTTCAGGGTACCAATAGATTGGGATTGCAAAGGAGGATCGCCATAAGACCACGTTTCTCACTGAATGGGGTTGTTTTTAATATACAGTCATGCCCTTTGGGTTGAAGAATGTGCTAGCAACATTTTCTCGGGTAGTTGTTGCTGTGTTTAAAGAATTTATTCAAAAGTTCCTGCAAGTATATATGGATGATTGGACAGTCTATGGGATAATTAGAGACCATCTCGACAACTTGTGATCGATGATAGAAAGTTGTCGACTGCATCAAATTGCATTGAATTCTAAGAAGTGCATTTTCTGTGCACCGTTTGGAATGCTACTCGGACACATAGTATGTAAGGAAGGTCTGTTGGTTGATCTAGCAGAGATTGCGCTAATTCTTAGTTTGTCACTGCCTATGAATGTGAAGATGCTTCGGGAAATGCTAGGACACACAGGGTACTATCGCAAGTTCATCAAAGGATACGCTGCAATTGCTGCCCTTATGGAGAAGCTATTAAAGAAGGATGCTGCATTTGAGTGGAGTCAGGAATGTCAAAGAAGCTTTGACACAGTGAAGGCCAAGATGGCCTCTACACCCATACTAGTATTCCCTAATTGGAACAAGGAGTTCCATGTGCATGTTGACACCTCTTCTGTTGTGCTGGGGGTTATGCTTGCACAACTAGGTGAGGGCAACCTAAATCACCCGATCGCATATGCCAGTAGGAAGTTGTCTTTTGCTGAAAAAAATTACACTACGGCTACGAGAGAAGGATTAGTGATGGTTTATGCCTTGCAAAAGTTCAGGCACTATTTGTTATGCAGTCACTTAAAGATGTTCACTGATCATCCCGCCTTGCAATATTTGGTCAATAATCCTATGTTGGGGGGGAAGATCTATTGGTGGATGCTACTTTTTTAGGAATTTGACTTTGAAATAGTTGTGAAGCCATGATGGTTGAATGCTTGTCCTGATCGCCTGTCTCACATTGAGACTAGAGAAGAACCTACAAATATTGATGACAGATTGCCAGATGTGCAACTTTTCTATGTCGATATCGCAGATGATCATTATGCCCCAATCATTCAGTTCTTGGCCATTGGTGTCAGACCAAAGAACCTGTCAACCAGTTAGAAGAAGTTGTTGGTAGTAAAGGCTTCAGATTTCTAACTGATTGCTGGGAAGTTATACAATCTTGGACCAAATGAAATCTTGTGATGGTGTATCCTATTGCATGAGCAGGGACCCATTCTAGAAGAAGCACATGCAGTAATCATGGGAGGTCACTATGGAGGAAGGGATACTATGCAGAAGGTGTTGCGCACTGGGATATGGTGGCCTACATTTTATAATGATTCCGCAGACTATGCACGGAGTTGTGACGTCTTCCAGCATATCGGTAAACCATCGTGGTGGGATGAGATGCTGCTTATGCCACAGGTAACTCTACAACCTTTTGATAAATGCGCCATGGATTTTGTGGGTCCAATTAATCCACCGGGGAAGAGGAATGTTGTGCAATAAATCATTACCACAATTGACTATATGACTAGGTGGGCAGAGGTCGCATCAGTCGTGGATTGTACCGCTGCAACAGTAGCAAAGTTCATATTTGAGAATATTGTGACACGGTTTGGGTGTCCCAGGATATTGATGAGTTACCAGGGTCGTCATTTTATCAACCACACTGTGAGAGCACTAACTGAGGAGTTGCAGGTGCAACATAAGAAAAGCACACCATACCATCCATAGCCAAATCATACTGTTGAAGCGTTCAACAATATTTTGGAAACAACATTGACAAAGGTATGTAATGCTAATCGCAATGACCGGGACTTGAAAATTCTAGCAGTGCTATGGGCCTATCACACCACTTGTAAATGACTAATAGGATAGAAACCATTTAAGATGGTATATGGACAAGAGGCAGTTATTCCCATGAAAGACATTGTTCCTAGTTTGCACATCGCTGCGGCGACTGACACGGATGATGCATAAGCATTAGAAGAGCGCATTGCGTAGTTGATCCAGCTTGAAGAGGATTGATTTATTGCAGCCTTCCATTAGCGGGTTGCAAAGGATCGACATAAGGCATGGCATTATTATCACTTTAAGAATAAACAGTTTGTGGAAGGAGATTTGGTGCTATTATATGACAACAAGTTCATGAAGCATCTAGGTAAGTTACAGATGCACTGGTTAGGCCTGTATCTTGTTCATTCCATTACTTATGGAGGTGTAGTTCAACTACAACAATTAGATGGTGTGGTACTGCTGACAATTGTCAATTGGACTCGCTTGAATCCCTATAGGATGGGGTCAGAGCCACATACCACTTGAGGCCCTGATAAAAACAAACTTAGAATATTTTGTTAGATAGTAGCAAGGTGAGCCTAGGTGAAGAGGCCGCGCAAGGATAGGAGTTAGTAGTGACAGAAGGGAGACAACCTATGACAGTGGTAGGGCTATTGGTTGGTCAAATCAACAATAAATGTAGATAGTTAAAATAGTTAGCTGGCGGTGCTTGTTGAAGCTCCACGCATTAATGGCCGAGCCGATTGTTAGTAGGGTTAGATTGTCGGTGGATTTGATGTCATTATTGTTGGATTTGGTCATAATGGACATGGTGGATTTGGTAATGATGATTTCAAATTGGGAAGTAGTTATAAAAAGCGTGTGGGATGCAAGAGGAAGGCATTGTTCAGAGTAGTTTAGTCGAGTGAGAAAAATGTTGAGTTGAGTATAATTGAAGAGTCTTAAGTGCAAGTTGTATAGTAGAGGTACAGAGTTGTTGGATGCATAGTAAGGATTGGGGGGTGCGGTATGCTAAGGAACCCCGACGCAATTAATATTTCTAGTGAGTAGGAATCCCCCATTTGGCCCATGTTCATTGAGGAAGAAGTCATGAGAATGTCGATAGGCCCTTCATCAATCCCCCAAAGAAAGCGGCAGGATCAGAAGCCTTGTTCCACGCCAACGTAGAAGAGGCACACCCACACTTCGGCTAGAGTGCAAGGAGAGGGGACTGCATAGATCAGGCTGTCGAGCTTGGGAGCTATAGAGTCTACAATACCCAGGCGTGTCTCTGTCAATGGTATCCTAGGATATGTCTCTCCAACACGTCTAGGAGCGAAGGCGAGACAACCCACGAAGAGTCAGAAGTATCCACCCAAATTGCCGTCATTGCAGGAAGGGATGACTTGCTTGGTAGATATCATCCCTGTCTTGATCAAGATGAAGTTTGAAGACCAGGATTTTCTTTTGCTCAAAGATGTCTGGGGTGAGCCCAATGAATCAATTTTGACGGGGCTTGGTGCATCAATTCATAGGATTCCTCAACCATGGGTGAGCGAGTTGAATAAATCTGGATTGTTGGGGCTCATTAATATGCCTCACTTTGGGCTACTGAATGAAGCTCATGCATGCATCAAATAACTCTTGGCATGCTTTCATGGTGGGATGCTCTAGTTGAATGAGCCTATTCCTGTCATGGTCGACTTAATTGCAAATATTACAGGCTTGTCGAAGGCCAGGGAAGATCCTACACAGTATATCCGCAGGTAGGATACTAAAAAGGAGCTTTCCAAGCAGCTGAAGGAGAGATTTGGCTTACAGCGTGATGGCCACACCTATTGTATCAACAACATTAATTTACAGGAAGTGTGTATCAGGGCACACATTTTGGTGAGAAAGATTGTCTAGGGGAATCAATCGGTCTAGTGCAACTCAAATGTGGTTGCATGTGCAGAAAAATGCGTAGAGGGCATGCAAACGAACTTGCCTTTGTTTCTGATCAACTAGTTTCTCGACGATTCTCTCACTGCTCAGAATGGGAGGCCATTTTCCTTCAGTTGGTTGTTAATTCTCATTGTGCTTGTTGCATGGATGGAACTAGACAATTATCAGCCAATGGCAGTCAATGCGGTGAAGGTGTACCAAGGCGCACACTATCAGAATTTGTTGTGGGTTGAGGATCCCTATCAACAGATGGACTGTGCAATCCATTTTTGGGTCTATTGGTAAGCGCTGCAAGCCATAGCTATCAAATTTCCCCGCTTATCCAATTACGCAGCAACCAAGTATCAGTAGCTGTTAACACCCAAAAAAGGTTCACTACCTCATCTACCCCATTACATGGCTCATTTGTCCATTTTCCTACCATATTTCCATCAAAAACCCATAAAACCATCTAAAAAGCCTCCAAAAGGCTTAAAATGCCTCCAAAAGGCCATAAAACCCTCTTTTCCTCCAAAAAATATCCAAAATTCCTCCAAAAAAGCAAAAATCTCCAAAAAGGAAGAAAAAATATAAAATAATGAGGAAAAGGAGGAAAAAACCCTAAACAGCTGAAACCCTAACCCTAAACTGGCACTCCACCACTATAAATAAGTGATGGAGACCCCTCATTTCATACCCACAATCACAAGTATCCTGCCTCTGCCAAAATTTCTCTTGAAACCCTAGCTCACCATTGAGCTACTTTCACCGTGAGAGCCCCTTTTGGCCCATTTCCACCATCGGAGAAAGAGAAGGAACAGTTGGAGCTCGGAGCAACCTCTCAGATCAGCGCAACGGGCTTCACCAACCTCCACATTGGAGGTCATATCAATAAAAAAATCATTCTTTACTTTCTACTGTTTTGCTTCATGAATATGTTTAGATTATTTTTTATTACTGTTTAGCATCTTTTATTTCACATATTATTGAACTGCTACTAAGGAATCCATTCTCCTCAGTAGGTGCTCATTCGTACAAGCTAGGGCTAAAACCCTAGCTATAGTTTTGGCGACTCCGCTGGTTTTTATTTTATTTTATTTCCCGTTTTGACCTTTCGGCTGTCGTTTTCAGCCGCCGTAAACCGCAATTTTTTCCTCCGCAGTCGCGGCTCGACCGCATTTTTCAAGCCCTTTCCTGCGACCCGAATGCGCCTGTTGGCCGTTTTACCCGCGTCCCGACCGCGCTTTTCCATCTCTTAGCTGCGACCCAACCGTGACTGTCGTCTTTTTTCCTATGGTGCGACCGCTACTTTTTTCCTGTTTGTTGCGTTTTGACTGCAGCTTTAGGCCAGACGGCCACGACCTGCGCGCGCTTGTTTCCTTCAAACCCGCGGTCCAACCGCGCGATTTCGCCCTAGACCCACGATCTGACTTTTGCTGCTTTTGAACCCAGTCCCTTTGCTACCATATTTTCTGCACCTGCACAGCCATCTGTTTTACCTGTAGACCTATAGCCTTTTCTGCAATAGCATTTTTGTCCCTCTTTACAGAATTTTTCAAGCAATTTCTCAGCATTGTTTATTCAGATAATTTTGCATGGTAAAAGTTTTTTCATTCAGTATTATTATTGTTAGGAAATTGGCCCCCTGTGTGGCACTTCTATTTCGGGTTCATAACCTCACGAGCACACAATCTGTCACCTAATTCAAGTGAGACTTAAAAATTACTTAACTCAACCAACATTCTAACCCCACTTGGGGAACACAAAAGAATTTTTGTAGTTAGGTAGGATCGGGGGGATAGGCTTCCAAAAACAACCCTCGGTTACTTACACTTGAGATATAGTTGTTGTCTAAATAGGGAACCAAAATCCCCTAGTATTTTTTGACACGGTCACAACCGGTTTATCAGAGGGCCTCTCCCTTAGGAGGGTTAAAGTCGTGAGATTGGTTCCGGAGGTCTGAGTGGAATACCGAACTCCATTCAGTAACTGAAGGGCTACCTTTTGCAGTTCTCGGGATATCCCTGTATAGGGGTATTGCGGTTAAAGGACCAAGCGGCAGATTTACCTTTCTGGACGTGTCATGAACGGGGTATCTTAGTTGCCATTCTTCTAGGATTTGACTACCTGGTGTCCATCCCGGTAGGGGGATACCTTAGCCACTTGGATTTCCTATTCATATTGTCTGACTTGGATTTCATCACCTTGTAGAGGATATGTCTAGTTGAGTCATAATACTGCTAGTTAGGTGTTTGCATGCTCCCTTACCTCCTTTTGTTCTAGTGAGTCCACCATTTTTTTATTTGTAGGAAACCTGCTGTTTTTTGGTATTCTGACCATTTTTGTTGACACTCCACCTATTGTAGCACGCAGTTATAGTAGGTGTTTTGAGTTGGTTGTTGGCCTGAGCGCCCTATTTTTTGAGCTCTCCTTCTGCACACTCGGTTGCATTAGAGTTTTTGAGCTGTTTTGTACCTACCTCAAACCACAAAGATTTAACACCATTTGTCACCATTGAGTCCCCGAGACATTCTCGGTGCCTCAGAGGCGAGCCCCCACAGCACGGTTCACTTGACACCACCCGTCCTCGACACAGATCATCATCACTTGATACCACGTATCATAGATCTCGAGCCTTGTCACTTGACTCCACTCGTCAGCGGCATAGGACTCCGTCACCAGATACTGATGCCCCTTATTTTACCTCTGATTCTAAGCCAGATTCTGAGAACCCCCTTTACAATGCCCCTACTAGCCCCATGGCTGGTGTGACTCCCACTCCCATCTTGGTCGGGACCGTTGGTGGCACATCCACCACTACACCAGTTACCACACAGGCTATGGGTATGCCCTCCACGGGGCCCCCATTTATCGTTCCCCTCACAGTACCTATTCCCGCAGCAGGAATACCTATTCCCACTCCATCAATGACTCATACCACCCATGGTGGTGCAGGTCCATCCTATACCACCTTAGTTCCCCCGCTTGGGGGAAAATTACCTCACATTACCCCTCCACTTGGGGGCATCGGCCCCAACTTAATCCAACCCACTACCGTGTCACATTCTTCGTCCAGTTTTCCATTCATGGCTAGCCTCAACCTGCCTGACCTATCCAGATTAACCAACGACCCCATCCGACACGACCCTGCGTGGCCTCACATGCCCACCAAGCTCCCCTCTGACATCCCTAAGTTCGAGGGCAAGGCAGGTGAGGACCCACAAAACCATATCATGTCCTTCCATCTATGGTGTTCCTCCAACTCCATAGTAGACGACTCTATTCGCCTCCGTTTATTACAGCGCACTTTCACTGGCTCTGCTGCCAAGTGGTATATCGAACAACCCCATGGAACCCATGCCACCTTTACTTCCCTTGCCTCGACCTACCTGCAGTTCTTCCAGTTACCTGTCCGCTATGATGTAGGCGTTGAGATCCTACTATCATGCAGACAAAACACGGCTACCCACATCACGGACCACATTCATGAATGGCGTTGACGCCATAGTTTATGCAAGATCAAGTTAGACGACCAGATCTTCCTAGACTGGTTCCTCAAATCCCTCCTTCCTATCATTGCTAAGGATGTAGCATCCGAACGACCCCAGTCTAAAGAAGAGGCCATCCTTAAGGACCAGCAATTCGATCTCATTTACGCCCAGTCAGGTTATCTCTATACCATTATACCTGACGCCCCTCGCGACAATTCATCCCAGCACGATGCGCCGGGGGCATCCCACGCTGCCGATGGCATCATTGGCCTTGTATCTTCGCAGCCTCAACCATTTTCCATAGCCCGTCCTACCCCTAGCCCTGACCCTTCGCAGGCTACCTCACAGTCTGGAGCAACCAACCCGTATGCTCCCATGACACATCACCACCATTCCCATGGACCCTCATGTCCACCTCAGTGTTTCGGTCATATGACTCCCGCTTACGCCCCCACGGTCGCACCTCAGCCCTACTATCACAAGCAGGCTGCACCAGCTCCTGCCCCGTCACAAGCCCAACCTCATTATTACCCGCCACAGGCAGCCCATGCGGCAAACCTACAACCCGCTCCACAGCACTATCAGCAACCCCCTCAGGTTGCTGCACCTGCGCATCCTCCACCTACATATCATCCACCGTATCCTACTCCAGCCCCTGCGCAACCTCAGAATCCACCTGCTACCCAAGGGCAAGTTTATGCCCAACAAAACCTGCAGCAAAACCAGAACAACCAATGTAACCAGGGCCAACAAAACCACGGCAGGGGCCGGAATTTGCGAACAAACTATCCTTGTTCTATTTGCGGGGTCTATGGCCACTACACACATTTTTTCCCCCACATGGAGTGCGTTCGACAACTTTGGGTTGAAGATGCCCGCCGCTAAGGGAAGGTGGCTCCTCAAGCACCACCCAACCCCCCACAACCTCAGCAGCCACCTTTGGTGCTGCAAAACCCCTTACCAACCCAAGGCGTAGTGAACACCCAACCATTGGCTCCCCCTCAAGCCAATGTGACAACCCAACAACAAATCACTTACGCTGCTCCTGATCAACCCGTGCTTGACTCAGGTACCCACCACTTGTTGATGATGTCCTCCAATGAGGTCAACCTCCAAACCCGACGGAACCAATATGGCTCCACCTCTGAAGCCATATGTACCCTGTCCCATAATACGTGAACTCCTACTAATCAACTGCCCTTGTTGCCTAAACCCCCTTTGGTACCTAGTCACATTGGTGCTACACCCATCCATACCATTCCTTTCCTCTTCCCTCCCTCAGGAGTAGTTAGCGCCCTGGTCATGGCTACCCTCAGCCTTCCTAGGTTAACCTTAGGATTACCCGTTTGGTATCTTTCGCCTCCCGTTCATCCACCAACACCAGATGTCGTCCTGCAATCGGTGCAACCCATTGTCACTACTAATCAACCACCTCCCGGTGTCGCTACCCCATCATCCTCCGCGAACCCCCCCCCTCCTCTTACCAAACCCACTGGGGGCAGAGGCCCCCAACCTTACACTACTGTCCCACCTCCTAAGACAGTAAAAAATCCCCCTGTGTTTCGTGCTCCTCCCAAATGCGCGCTGTGCGATGAGTTGGGCCATGCGACTCACCTATGTCCTCAGTTACCGGAATTACAGGAATACATGCAACTGCTTGACGATGACCCCACTATCCCGGTTGTCCATCTAGATTCAACCCCTAAGCCTCGCAACAAATCCTTGCGCACTAACCAATCCTGTGCCCTATGCGGTGTTTACGGGCATTACTCACATCACTGTCTAGATCTCCCCGAGTACAGAGTAGCCCTCTTTGAGATGAACAATCTGGATCTTGAAACGACACCACTCACCATTGAGGAAATCCACCCCCCGGTCTCTCCCCCTTCCGGAGAGGTTAATACAATTTATATGATCTCTTCCGTCACTACTCCCTCGTCACCCGATTTGACGACACAAACATTCCGTACCGATGAGGAGATTCTCGAAGCTCTTACTGCCCCAGATTATCCCTGGGATGACATGCACCATTGTTCCTACTTCCTCCTAGATGAATCCTCCTCTAACACTGCTACCCAATTTGCAGTTGAATCCAAAGATTTCCATCCCTCCAAGGTCAACTGGTTCAAGGACCCTATCCCTGCTCCTGACGCCTTCGAAGAGGGTAACATGGCCAAAATCTCACCCGTCATCCAAATTGATATCGCTGCCCCAGGAAGCACCCCACTACGGCTTTGACCCCCTAACCTGCGGTCCGCCCCACGTGAACCCATACGGAGTCCGTTCTCCACACCGTTTCCACCATTGGAATTAGCACGACGAAACCATCACGATGGTCACCTCGTTGCATTATTTTTTGCTACACCATTTTTGCCCATTTTTTTCGATACCAATAGTCACCTCGGTTTACGCGCCACTTCGACCGCTCTCCATTTTTAACACTTTTCATATCGCCGGATTCATTTTTTCGAGCTCGTGATGATGCTTGAGATCATTTCTGGCTCTCACTTGGTACACTTTCAACATTGCGTCCCTGCACCTTGCCGCATCGATTTGCGTGCCACATCGGCCGTCATCAGATTATTTCACACTTTTTACATGAGCCATCCACTCCTGTCATAATGCAAATGTTTCATTATTTTTCCACCATTCATTCACCCCGCAAGGAGGCCCACCAGTGTTCCCCCCCACCCTCAGTCCTCGTCATCATAAATATTCCTTGATTGAACACTTCCTCCTTGCCTGGCCATTAATTCAGAGTCTTCTTATTTGCTTTTAGACTCCTTAAAATTGAAAGCAACCACGAGCATGCACTGTCCTGGGCTCGTAAAATCCACATGACAGTACCATTCCATTAATTCAGAGTCTTCTTATTTGCTTTCAGACTCCTTAAAATTGAAAGCAACCACGAGCATGAACTGTCCCGGGCTCGTAAAATCCACATGACAGTACCATTCTATTACTTCAGAGTCTTCTTATTTGCTTTCAGACTCCTTAAAATTGAAAGCAACCACGTGCATGAACTATCCTGGGCTCGTAAAATCCACATGACAGTACCATTTTATATCCACACTTCTTCTAGTTCCCTAACCCATGAAGAATTCCCCCTGCGCCTCTTGGCGCTATGATCAATCCTCTCAGCAGCACCCCCAATCAAGTTGCCTTTATTCAGAGTAATCTGCAATCTCCTACCATTTTACCACAGCTTGAGTCTCCCTCAGCCCATTCACCCTCAGATCCTATACCGCTATGATCTATTAACCACCAGTCAGTCTCATATGTTTCC
>LPNX010755587.1:240466-347898 GCA_001517045.1 Pseudotsuga menziesii | reverse complement strand
GTCACTTTGATCCAGTAGCTCATTAGTTCCTTTGGAACCACATTCAGTAGCACTGCTATCATTCCAGTGCATCAGTTGTTCAGCTCAGACATGGTCAGCCCAGGAGTATGTTCCAGATTTGTGTCCCTTCTGGACCCTTATGATATACACAGTGGATCTCTATGTATCCTACAGGTCCCCCTTTTCGGGCCTCACAGTTATTTTTATGTATATTGATACGAGCATGGGAATTCCCGCCTCATCCAGATGATCATATGATTCCTCATCCATTATTGAGGTTATGTACTTTTCAGTCCTTGCAGTTGGTTCGAGATTGATGTTCTGGGCTTCAGTTGGTTCCTTCTCTTCTCCACACCCCAGAAAAAACAAATATGACTTATGATGTCCATCGGCCATACGATGAGCTCCTGCCCTCGCACATCAGGGGGCAATCTATTAACACCCAAAAAAGGTTCACTACCTCATCTACCCCATTACATGGCTCATTTGTCCATTTTCCTACCATATTTCCATCAAAAACCCATAAAACCATCTAAAAATCCTCCAAAAGGCTTAAAATGCCTCCAAAAGGCCATAAAACCCTCTTTTCCTCCAAAAAATATCCAAAATTCCTCCAAAAAAGCAAAAATCTCCAAAAAGGAAGAAAAAATATAAAATAATGAGGAAAAAGAGGAAAAAACCCTAAACAGCTGAAACCCTAAACAGCTGAAACCCTAACCCTAAACCGGCACTCCACCACTATAAATAAGTGACGGAGACCCCTCATTTCATATCCACAATCACAAGTATCCTGCCTCTGCCAAAATTTCTCTTGAAACCCTAGCTCACCATTGAGCTACTTTCACCGTGAGAGCCCCTTTTGGCCCATTTCCACCATCGGAGAAAGAGAAGGAATAGCTGGAGCTCGGAGCAACCTCTCGGATCAGCGCAACGGGATTCACCAACCTCCACATTGGAGGTCAGATCAATAAAAAAATCATTCTTTACTTTCTACTGTTTTTCTTCATGAATATGTTTAGATTAATTTTTATTACTGTTTAGCATCTTTTATTTCACATATTATTGAACTGCTACTAAGGAATCCATTCTCCTTAGTAGGTGCTCATTCACATAAGCTAGGGCTAAAACCCTAGCTACAGTAGCTCATTTAGTTTGCTAACGAGCCTCATTCCATTTATATCCAGGCACAACAGGACCTCGACAAGTAGTGGCTACCTCTGGCCTACAAAGTCACTGATGAAGAATTGGATGCTCTCGTTAAGGAGTGGCCAGCTAAATGGCGCAACCCCATGAACCAGGAGGAACTCTCTAAGGAGCCACCAGCGAATGCCCCTGATGAGCCTATCTAGAAGGACTTGTGTGTTCAAGACTCTGAAAATGAATCATCGATGGACCTTGAGGCCAAAGCACAACACATGCGGGAGGAAACTTGAACCAAATGGTGCCAAGAATATGACGCGGGAAGCAATACCTGACCAAGGATGGAGGACCAACTGCAACGGCTCATCAAAGCGGTCACTGATTCCTCTGACACTGTGATGCAAGAAATATGAGAGTACAACCAAGAAGGGTTTACTGCGGTAAGAGATAAGTTGAATTCTATTTATGATGTTTTTTTTTGGGAAGACACCTGAGAAAGATGTGATGCAGGAATTCCCATCGATCAACACCAAGCCATGTGCTAGGAACGTTCAAGTTCCCTTGACTGTGATAAACATGGGGAGTGAATAAGTGAACCTGTTACTGTGGCCGCTCCAAAGCATCTCCTTGGATCTTAACAAGTTACATCCTCAGGAAATTTTGGAGTTGCAACATGTTGCCACCCAGGAATTGGCAGATAGGTAGAAGGAGCTTCATGATGGGTATGTACAGTCCTAGAGTGCAACCAAGAAGCTATAGAAAGAAGCTGAGGAGTTGCATCATGTCAAGGTGCAACTAGTGGAAGAGAAGGTATAGGAGATTGAGGCATTGAAGGCAGCACATGACGACCTGCAGCACAAGGCTGCTGAGGAAATCACTGAGCTTAAGAATGCGTAGGACCACCTTATCATTGAGAAGGCGTAGTTGTGTGCAAGTTGTGGTGAGGTCGAGCAAGTTGTTGATGAGGCCTGGAAACATATATTTGAGAGCACGACCGAGCTTAATGCAGTCACTAAGGCCAAGCAACTTGGGGCATTTATTGTCCATCTCCAGAACACCAATCTTTTGCTCAATGCCTTGGTCCATCCAGAGATGACGCTGGAGTAGGTTGCCAAATGGAAGGCTACTATTGAGGAGATAGTGACCTAGCTTGAAATAATGGAGGTAGAAGCAAAGACAATCATGGAGGTGATGATGTAGTTTTGGTAAAGCATTATCTAAGATGAACAACTTGACTAGTTGACCAAGCATGTGAAAGAAGCTGAAGGATAGTTGATGACACTGAAGACATCGCTGCGTGCACTGCCACTCATGGTGCATATCACGTGGTCTAAGGAGTTGAAGGACCTGCAGCAGAGAGATGCCTGCACCTAAGAACACCAACAAAAGCAACGTGCCTAGTTGGATGAGTTTGAATAAGTTGGAGGGAAGCTGGCTGTCAAAGCAGTCGCAATGCTGCAGGTGGTGCATGAAAGTCGACAGATGGTCGATGGCAAGGCTGTGAAAGCGCACCCCATGTAGCAAGATTTTCTCAACTTTCAAAGTGCTACTGATAGAGTCTAGCTCTAGGTTTGAGATATATCGCAACACTTTGAATATTTCAATGCCAACACATCGATATATACCCTATCAACCTGATGTGGCTCGAGGACAAGCCACAATACTGTGTTGGAGGCATGTTGGCAGGGGTTTTGGGTAAGTGAGTTGCGTAGTGTCGTGGAAGTTGTGCAAGCTCACGCAACACCGCGCAAAGACAGATCAACATGATGGGAAGAATATTAATCACTTTTGAATATTTAATGTATTAATTGACCATGTTTTGTGGACATGGGTCATTAGTGGTTAGTTGGAAGTGGACCTTTGATGTAAAGGTGCAAGCCTATATATAGAGCTAGTTTTGCAATTTTATAGGACACATAAAGAGAATAAGAATCATGATGATAAGTGCAGTACAAGTCCATGTCATTATCTGAGAGTGTTCAATCTATTGCGATCTATCTAGGGTCTTGATGCGCCTTTTGTTTTGAACAATCTATGATCTATCTGTGTTAGATACTGAATTTTGGGATGTAATCAGTCTCCTGCCATGGAGAAGAATTATCTATTTTGGATCTATTGCACAGAATTAATATGACATGACGGTTGTTGCCTAAATGTTGTCTTCTATTTTCCTGTTTTCTTTGCTGTGATGTCAATGAGAATCGTATTGAATATATTTATGATTTATTGATGTTGTTGCAATGAAATGATGATGCGATCTATCCCAATTCTGTCATAATTCTGATGAATGATGATGAAGCTTATTAAAGTTGTTTTATGAATGATACTGCTGCGATAGCACTGTTGCGATAAATGAATGATGTGATCTATTAGATTCATAGTTGTGAAGATGAATTGTGATAACTATCCTATTTCTGTAATCTGATAGTTATGTTATCGAAGCCTCGGATTCCATATCTTCCCTTCTTACTGCCAGAAACTTGGTTTTGACAGCTCTCCCTTGAACATCTTGGGCGAGACTTCGTCCGCTCTATGGATGTTACTGGGAAGGGTAAAACCTGTCTAGGCCACTACTTAGGGAGATCACGTTGGTTGGGAGTCGATAGAGTGAGAACCCCTGTCGATGAAGCTTTGTTGGTGGGTTTTTTCCAACAATGCTTAGTTTATTTTTGTTGTGTGGTGTGGAATTATAGTAGATTCATTTTACAGTGACCTGCAATAGTGATAATTGATGATGGAATTTTACTTTGATAGTTAATGATTGCATTCTGATCAGCTGCAACTGTGTGGTGTGATAGTCAACTGTTTAGGATAGTTTCTTTTTATGCAAGGTGTGCCAATTAGCTGTTACAGTCAAGCTCAAATCTAGTTTATTTTTGTTATTTATATTTCTTGGATTTTATTGAATTAGTCAGATTCTAATTGCAATTGGTGTGATTCTTTACTGTCATTTGTGATTTTCATATTAGATAAATTAGACAACTCTTAGTTAATTCCTGGTAGTCTGATATCTTTAGAATTTACTTTCTGCAAAAGTAAGTCTAGCTTAATTATTTCTAGATCAGTAATTGTTAGAGTAATGATTGTAGGAAGGTAAATACATTTTTGAATTCTTAGATGGATAAATTAGGTTAGATTTAGCCATGAGAAGAGTTTGACTAAGCAGATAGGTAGGACAATTAAGCTTTCGTTCATTCAATCAACTACTTAAGTATTTATGCATAGATTGTGCTAATTATCTTCGAAACAAAAAGACTTCCCTGGGTTGACAATTCATATTGAGCATTCTGTGTGTTAGTTATAATTGATTAGCATATAGGGTGACCAACATTTTGGCACCATTGCCGGGGAAGATAATTGATAGACACAGTAGTAGTTTCATTTATTCATTTTCTTTGGCAGTTTTTTTTAATCTTGCATGATTTTTGGGTTGCATGAATATAAGGAGAGTACAACAAGATATTCCTAGAACCCTTATAACTCCTCAAAATACTAACTTGGCAGGTGGTTGAGGTCATGGCAACATCCCATCCTTAGGGATAAGGACATTCATTAATGATTTAGTTTCCAGGGATAATTCTTCTACGAGAGCTCACAATAGAGGACCATCATCTGTCAGAAGAACCCCTCTTACTCCTAGGCTGGAAGCATCAGTTTCCATGGTGGAGAGAATAGTAGGAGATGTGACACCATCTGGTGTCCCTGTGGATGAAGATAGGGCCAGTTCTATGGGAATAGGTGAACTATAGGTGGTTTACCATATCAACGAAAAATAATTTACAAAGGAGTGGTTAAAGTTACAACAAGAGTTGGAAAATTATAGGAACTAAAGACAAGAGGAGGGAGAGGAAAATATGAATAACGAATGACACACTGACGATCATGAAGAAGAAGTAGGGGATAACCATCACAATGATGGTGACGTTCCACATGAGGAGATAGTTTCCACACTCCAGTTCCTCATTCGACAACCAACTGGACATGCCCCCATGAATAACATTTCACCCTCAGTGCTACCATGTTTTCATGGGAAGGCCACAAAGGATCCAGATGAGTTCCTCTTTGAATTTGACATCCTCTATCCCAGCTATGATTACACTTCCAGTGAACAAAAGTTAAAACTATTTATTTCTACTTTAAAGGAGAATGCTTTGTGATGTTTCATGAGCTTGGGTGGTGAGACTGTTACCACCTGGGAACAAATGAAATAGGTGTTCCTTGGAAAATATCAAGAGTATTGTAGGACTAAGGACAAAAAAGAATAATTGTTTAAGATGATGCATAAGTATGGAGAGAGTCTGAAGGACTTCATTGGGATACTTTTGTATAATGTATAGAGGGCAGGACAAACTGATATGGGTAAAGATGTACTCAAACTTATCTTATTGCGTGGAATCAGAGAAGATTTCCTGGACATGTTTAATTTGTTGGGAAAATGGGATATCTCAAAATAACCTTTTGAGAATATTGTTGACTTATGTCGAAGATATTTTAGAGGATCCTACAGAACCAATAATCATGACAAAGGACTAGAATGAGATGTCTTCACTAGAGCACATAAGTCATCTAGTGGTGGAGCCACTCAGGAAGAAATAGGAAACCTTATTGAAAACTTCAAAATAGAAATGATGAGTTCCATCTCCTCAGAATTGGACGTTTTGAGAGAAAAGGACGTCTTGAGAGAAAAGCAGAGGAAAGAAGTAGAAGATTTAACATTTGGTGTATTCTATCCTAGATGCAGGAAGAAGCACTCACTGAAGGAAAGTCCACTTGAAAAGGTGTATGTATGCCAAATCGGTGAATTGAATCATGATACTAAGGAACGTCCTTCACTACCCCAAGTTAAGGAAGTCCTAGAGAAATCTACTTTAGATGTGGTGAAATCTTACTTCATTTCTCAAACGAAGCCTTGGCAGGCTCGAAATCAAGGTATGAATCTAGACCCATTACCTTTTTGGAATAATATGAATAACATGAATACACAATTCCCTTCACATTATTCTAACAATCAATGGCATCCATCTCAAACTTCTACGTAGAATCCTAAATCTTGGTCACCTTGGGCACAACAATCAAACCAACAAACTTCCTTGTCTCCTGGTTGGAGAAATTCCCAACCAAGAAATAAGTTTCCTCATAACCAACCTCCTCATCAATAGTTTCCTCATTGATAGTATCCTCCTTAGCAATACTGTTGGCCTCTTTCTCTTTCTTGTCTCAACCCGCGGTTCAACCACAATGCAATACCAACAATAAAACACAAGACATCATCCCAAAAGAGAAATCTCAGTCGTCAGCACCCATGAGGAAGGTGCAGTCTCACCCGAGATATCTTAATGTGTAAATTCCAGAACCATGTTTCCACAATTAGCGAGGGATTATAGTCCCTTGGCGCACAAACAAGATGCTCGACAAAGATAGGAGGATGGAGTCTATTGTTGTGTGACAGATGTGCAACTGTGTGCAGCAACCAATGCATGGCACAACCTTAACCTTAACCACTTAATAACTAGCACAACCGTGCGGCACAACTGACTCCTTGCTTATAATGAATAGTATGTAACTTATATTGTGCCTTAGCAGCTTAGTCATGAAACCATACGGAACATGTTGACAATGCATTAACATTCATTCATTCACTAACTGGTAATATTGCGACATACATTTAACAATAACCATAAACTATGCAAAGTAAGAAAACATTCACATAAGCATTCAATCATTGAACAACATCCATCCATTCGACACAAGAGATTAACGTGGAAACCCATCAGGAAAAAGCCACCAAAGTGCTCTTTATCTAGCATGAGAAATATAGGTAGAACCTTGCAGTTTGCAACTTGCAGACTATTCTAAGATATGTCTTTTTGACTCAGAATCATCTTGCTCTCATGCTCTTTGGTTTATTCTTATATCTACTACCACTGATCCGCACATCGCCTGGATCAAATCTTATACTTTACTATCTACGCAATCAGCTATAGATTCTTTCTACTACTAGAAGTCTGTGCACTCAACTGCATATTCCTTCTAGTATTAGTGGTCTGTGCACTCAGCTACAAGATCCACGGCTCAACAACCGCCTACTTCTACTAGAATAATCTCTGAGTCGATAAAACTTCTACTCTTCTAACTGCATCTAACTTACCCAACGAGGCTAACCAAATATAACAAAGTCTAAAACTTATACAGAGTGGGTTCCTCCTGTTTATAGTATTTACAAGACTGCGCAGGGTCGACTGAGTACTACTCAGTTATTACATAATCAAGTGGATATAAAATATATGCAATTACATTGATGACAGGCCCATCTGGATGCAAAAGTTTTGCATGACATTAAGCACAGCCATTAGTAGCCGCGTAAACATTTTTCATACTTTTGTACTGGCCATAAGTAGTCACAAAAATGTCATTGATCTTGTGTCAGTTCGTCCTTTTGCATTCTTTCACTAGTTTGTACCTATTACGCTTTAACTCTTCTACCTACCTCTTCCACCGACTCAGCTATTCCTTCCTCGTCGTAGCTATCCTCGTCGCAGCTTCTTCCTTTAACTGCTTTTCTCCGTCGGGCTCCTGCTTTTCCTCTTGCGCTTGTGCGGCAGATTATTCCTTGTGCACTTTTCCTGGCCCAATAGGCCCCCAAAACTCACATGTGTCTCATCCCAAGCCACTAAGAAAAATTGATGTCTCCGCAAAATTTAGTGCTCGCAAAATGTCGTTGTTCTGCAAAAACTTATGTCTTTGGCATAGATTGCACTACAAGACCAACCTTGTCATGAAATTCCTTCAAAATTTGTTTCACCTTGGAAACTTCCTCTATTATTTCCTCTTCCAGATTGGCTAACTGTTCCACACGGTCAAAATTGATATGTTCCGATAGTCCTGCTTCTAGTGACTGCGTGATATTCTGAAGCTTCTACTGTAGAAGATGAATAATCCCTATAACTCGCATTGCTTATGACTGTTGCAGAACTACTTCCTCATTCCTAGTCTACTCTTGGTCATGAAGAGCTTGGAATTCCTGCTGGAGCTGCTTGATCTCAGCTATTTTTGTCACCTTCTCCTTAAGTGGCAGCTTCTTCATCTCTTCCTTTGCTACGATGATTTTCTCATCAGATTACTACGTGTTTTCCTTGATCTTTTCCCTGGACTCATCCTCCAGAAGCACTTCCCATATCATGGAAATGGATTCAACTGCCTCAGTGCAGAGTTTTTCTCCTTGCTTATCCTTGCAATAGCCTTAGATGCAGCTTTGCTTCGTTCCTCAAGCACTTCCAGAGGTGTGCTTGGTACCTGTCATTCCTACAGCTCCTCAACTTGCTTCCTTAGTTCTAGCGCAATCTGCGATAGCCAGGAAACCTTTACGACCGTATCTACATCTTCTTGGCCTTCCTATAAAGGAAACTATGCAACTATTTCCTTGATGGATTCAACAAGTGTAAGCCAGCTCTGCTCACATGCCTGACCAGCAACAGAACCATTTGATGGCCTCTTTCTCTTTCTTGTATCGACCCGCAGTTCAAAAACAACACAATACCGACAAGACACCACAAGACATCGACCTAATAGATAAATATCAGTTGGCAACACCCGTGAGGCAGGCATAGTCTCACCCGAGATATATTAATGTGTAACTTCCAGAACCATGTTTTTGTAGTTGGAGATGGATTATAGTCCCTTGGTGCGTGACCAAGGCACTCAATAGAGATAGGTGGATGGAGTCTATTACTGTGCGATAGAGGTGCAAATGTGTGCCACAACTGATGCGTGACATAACCTTACCCTTAACCACTTAACAACTAGTGCAACCATGCCATGCAGCTAACTCCTTACTTATAACGAACAGTGTGCAACTTATATTGTGCCTTAGCAGCTTAATCATGAAATCATATGGAACATGTCAATGATGCATTAACATTCATTCATTCACTAAGTGGTAATATTGTGACATACATTCAATAATAACCAAAAACTAGGCAAAGTAAGCAAACAGTCACATAAGCATTCATTCATTCAACACCATCCATCTATTCGACATAGGAGATTAACGTGGAAACCCATCTTGGAAAAACCACCAAAGTGCTCTTCATCTGGCATGAGAAATATAGGTAGCATATTGCAATATACGACTTGCAGACTGTTCTGAGATATGTCTTTCTGACTCATAATCGTCTTGTTCTCATGCTCTCTAGTTTATTCTTCTATCTACTCCCATTGATCTGCACAAGAGAACCACCATATCCTAAACGATTGATCCTACAAAAGCCAGTGAAACAACCTCAGTTTAATCTCTTATGGGAATTAAAGAATTTATATGTCAAAATTCCATTATTACAATCCCTTCATGACGTTCCCATCTATGCCAAAATATTTAGATATCTATGTGTAAGAAAACGAGGGAGAAAGCCTAAGGATCCTCCCATTGTCCATGTAATAGGAAAACTCTCCGAATTAATAATGGGAAAAACTCTCTTGGCTAAGTATGATGATCCTAGAAACCCTATTGTTACAGTACACATTGGACATGCTTAGATACCTAATGTTTTGATATATTTAGGCACACCTATCAATGTAATGACCATCAAAACTGTGAAAAAATTGGGGCTCACTAATATTCAACCAACCCCTACTATATTAGAACTTGCTGACATTTCCAGAATCAAACTTGAGGGATTCCGTGATGATCTTGTGGTCTCACTCAATTCATAGGAGTACCCTGTGGACATCTTGGTTTTTCAACCAAAGTCACAGCTAAGGTGACATTTGCTGATCCTGGGAAGACCCTGGTTAGCCACAACAGATGTTTGGATCAGCTATCAATCTGGGTCCATGACTATTTCAGATGGGACTGATACAAAAAGCCTGACCTTATACCCTCTATCTTGATCTATCTTAGAAGATGAAACTCCACCGTGGATGGATTTGGAGGAAGAAGAAAGTGTATAGTTGTTACTAACGATAGGGAAAGCCTTAAATTTTAAGGATGAAATAACTGACGACACTATTAACAGTTTCATCAGTGAGCCCACAGCTGTCAATAAACATGTTTATCAAATTCTGAATGATAATTTAGGTGAAGAAGTACAAGAAAATCTAACATAAGAGAGTGTAGTCAGTGATGCCAACATAATTCCAGTACTTAAAAACTCAAAAAGCAGTCCAGTTGAAATAGAGCCAAGAAAAACATTGAACATTAATCCGAATCTCACTCCCGATGAGATGGAATTTCTGATCACTCTGCTGAAACAACATAAGGGAGATTTTGCTTGGGAGTACACAGATATGAAGGAGATCCCTTCTAATATGTGTACCCATCACATTTACATCAAAAGTGACTCCCAACCTGTGTGCCGACCACAACGAAGGATGAACACTAACTTGAGCGATATAGTGAAAGAAGAAATCCAAAAGCTCTTAGAAGAAGGGTTTATATACCCAATCTTAGACATCGAGTGGGTTTCTCCACTCGTGCTAGTGCCAAAAAAGAATGGAAAATGGAGAGTCTGTGTAGACTATAGGGAGTTGAACAAAGAAACATAGAAAGACCATTTTCCCTTACCTTTTATATATCAGGTACTTGATACCTTGTATGGGAATAAGTTTTTTTCCTTTCTAGATGGATTCAATGGTTACAATCAAAGCCATATTACTCTCAAGAACCAAGAAAATACCACCTTCACCTATCCTTGGTGTACCTTTACATATAGGGTACTTCCCTTCGGTCTTTGTTAATGATAGAATGTAAACTTTTATGGACAACTTTACCCCACATGGTAGTAGCTTTGAGGAAGCATTGAAAAATCTAGATAAGGTTTCAGTATGCCGTGAACAAACCCAACTATATTTAAGCACTAACATTAGAGGCAATTTCAACTCAAATGGGCCTCCTAAGAAAAATAATAAAATAATAGTTAAAATAATAAAATAATTTTTATTAATTTTGGAGGAAAAGAAGAAAAAAACTACTTTTTTTGTTTGATTTTTGACATATCTCCTTATGATTTTACTCAAATTTTGGTCGAAAGAACTCATTGGATGTGAAATTAAATTCTGCATCCAACGAGTACCCACTTGGCATACCTTTGACAGACCCCGCTACCCCAAAAACGAGAAATACCTGAAAAAACGTGATGATGATGTCATCATCACATTTTTTTACTACGTATTTCTTGTTTTTGGTGTAAAGGGGTGCATCAAAAGTATGCCGAGTGGGTACTCGTTGGATGCATAATTTAATTTTCCATCCAGGGAGGTCTCTTGATTGAAATCTGAGTAAAAACAAAAGGAGATATGTCAAAAATACGAACAAAAAAAGTAGTTTTTTTTATGATACCTATCCCCAAATTTATATTAATTTTTTTTTTAAGACCTATATGGTATTTCAAATTTAAATCAATTTCATTGGATAACACATGATGACATGGAATTTGAATTATGGTTAAAAGGCCCATTTTGAGTTGAAATTTCCTCTAATGAAAAGTTCCATATGATGATGAACGCGGGTGTTTTTCTGGGGCACTTCATCTCTGTTGATGGTATCCGAGTAGACCCATCCTAAATCAAGGTAATTGAAAACATACCCTCTCTTGGAACACAAAAAGAGGTACATAGATTCTTAGGGCATGCTGGTTATTACAGAATATTTATAGAAAACGTTTCCAAGCTAGCCTCTCCTTTATTCACTATGTTGATGAAGGATATACAGTTTGATTGGAATGATGCATGCAAAACAATGCTCACTAAAATTAAGAAAAGGATATCTACAACCACTATCTTACAAGGGCCAAATTGGGATCTTCCTTTCCACGTCTCCTTAGATGCTTCTGATACTACCATTGGACTAGTATTGGGATAGCAGGAAGGTCATTCCTCATATGCAATTTATTATATCAGTAAAAACTTGGTCCCTGCCGAGCTCAACTATAGTGTCACAGAAAAGGAATTCCTCTCCATTGTTTAATCCATCAATAAATTTAGGCACTATATTAATGGATACCCCACCTTTGTGCACACTGATTATTCATCCATTAAGTACTTAATGAACAAACTTGTCGATAATGCTAGAGTAACTAGATGGCTGTTACTGTTATAGGAATTTGACATTACAAATACTGACATACCTGGGAAGGAAAATGTTGTTGCTTACTTTATATCTCGACTTACAAACAATGATGATATTTTACCAGTTGAAGAATCCTTCCCTGATGAACATTTGTTTGCAGTTTCAGCTCATCCCCCTTGGTACATAGATGTTGCTAACTATTTGGCTACAGGTAAGATTCCAACACATTTGTCAAAGAGAGAAAAAAGAAAAATTATACAATAGGGTGCCAAGTACTGCTAGATAGATGGGAATCTTTTCTACATAGGTGTTATCACTCAGAATGTACCCAAGGTTGTAAAAGGTAAACTCCAAGGTAACAGCAAAACCACTTTAGAAAGAAATTGGTATTTTCTTCCGGAGAGGGATCTCTCAATAAAGATTTTAACACGACCAGATATAAAATAGTATTTAAATATTTGTATGTATGGCTGAAACAATCACATAACCATTGGGCATGGAGTCACACACATATAAAGATATCACAAAGACATTTACATGGGATTCATCAAAGGCAAGATAATCACAGCATCACAGTCGTTCAATTTAATCCAGGTGAAACAGAAGAGACGAGGAAACAGTGCATTAACACAGAGCATCAAACATGAATTCTATGTCAACTTTAGCAGAAAATGTATAAAATATCTGAAATGATGACCAGATCATAATCATATGAATTCCAATCACCCAACGCTTTATTTTAGATATGAAGAAGAAACAAAATGAAGTGTTACACTGGGAAAGTACGATCACATAAAGAAAGAGGCACAGACTGTAATATCAATGACACAGGAATCTCTGATAAACCTTCATGCATTCACTTTGTTATTCAAAAATAGATATGTTCTCCAAAAATAATTCCACAACACGATGGGTTCCAACCCCCATCTCATAAAAAATATGCCAATATATACAAAAAATAATAGATCTTCCAAGAAGATTTCCAACTGAATGATCGGCTTAATTTAGAGTTTTGTAACTAAATCCCTAACTTCTAGGAATAAATTACTGCTCCAATCCTAACAGATCATAAAGTAAAAATCAGCTTGGTAAAACGTCTTCATCCAGTTAGCTCCTTGTTGTATAACACCTGTCTTTATGCATGCACAATATAAATTTCTTGTCTCTTCTAGAGACTATTTTCTTTTCTCCATGTAACTACTCTTGAGTTCTTCCTTTGACTTAAAGATCGGGCTTAATTCTGCACCATCCATACCCTTAAAAGAGAATTGATTTACTTGCACAGCCTTTACTGGAACTAGAGCAACCTTTTTGAGACCATCAGAAATTTCTGCATTTAAAACTTCACCACCCTGCAACAACTTTGCCTTTTTATGTGATCCATCTTCGTCAATTTCCATACTTTTGATTTCAGATAGACTTCTCTTAATCATAATACTAGTACCCTCTGCTATTTGGGATGATGTGACAGATATAGTATGTGCATCTTCATCAAACTTTGATATCTCAGTAAACTGCAACCAATTTGCTTTTTCAGCCAATCCCTCAATAGACTGGTGATCAAACGGTTTATTCTTATTGGCCTGCTTCCTCAAGGAGATTACATGGTGGGGATCGTATTTTATCTTCGGATCCTTTTGGAAATCCATACTCTCTAGCAATTTCTCTATGAATATTAAAGCACCTTTACTTTTGAAGATGAAAGAACCGACCTTCAGAGGGAATTTAATATTTGAAGACTTCTTGAAAGCTCCAAAATGCTCTTCTTCAGACTGTAGCCTTTGTCTCATGAATTCCAAAGAAAAAATCCTTGGGGTTAAGAAGGCAGGTAACTTATAAGGATGTCCTGCAAAACCATATATCCTTAACACAGTGGAATCTTTATGCAAGAACCAGTCTCCAATTCAGTCCTCAGGTGAAGACTGCATCAAACACTTCATCTCATCCAGAACACGGGGCAATTCCTCATCAAACAACATTTTGTACATTTCCGACATGATCGAATTAGCAAACTCGAACATGTTGATTTGCTTGGGCAAATCAGAAGAACAGATAGTATTAAAAAACTGGAGTTCAATGACATTGGAGCATAATAGCATGTTGAACAGGTAGGTCTGAAATCTAAAAAACCAAACCTTTGGAAACTCACTCAGCTGAAGGTGGATTTCCTCAGCTAGGTATTCATCTAGACTAAACACTAGATTTGACTGAGATTCAGAGTCTAAGGAACCTATTCTCAACAAAAAACTGAGAATGACCTCGTCCACGCGGCAATCATCTTCCAGACCCAGTATTTGACAAACCAAAGAAATAACTAATTGGACTTCACTTTTAAAAATGTGGACAGGGTAAGGTAAGAAAAACCATCCAAATATTGACCATCTTTAAGAACATTTGACAAGAATAGGAAACGGGTTTCGGTTTCACATTTCTTGTAAAATTCGGCCAGGGTTGGCTCATTCACTGACTCACGACTATCAGGGTAATTTTCAGGTAAACTGAGGTTCTCACGGATGACCATAGCATTGAATTTACAAAGAATTTGGGAGGTGGACTGACTGACGATAATTCTCTGAGACAGGGAGTAGTTAATAGCACACCATTTTGCGAACTCAGGGAAATGGAGGGTTTGTTCGAGGGCGAAGTAATACAAAAAGGATTTGCATACATTCAATACATCGTTTCCCTGTGAGTGGTAATACCACAATATTTCCTTACTAATGGACACGCTTCCAATTGACAAGAAGGGGTCGCATACACCCCTGTCTCTGTCGACTATAAAATATTCTTTATCATCTATAACACAACTGCTCTGTAATTCCTCTCCCTTATCCATAACTTGATTGACAATAGCAATTCAGATGAACGAACTACAGGTTTCAATCTTTACCTGTTTAACTATAGAGGCGTGTGCTTGGTGTGCTTGAAACTGACAGTTTAAAGTTGATGAAGCTGTGAGTCCTTTTCACCCACCAGAGCCAATCAACACAATACCCATGGGACAAGTCAACCTTCCTTTTATAAGGCCCCAATCCCTAGCGTTCCATCGGCGGTTTGAATGAAACCACTTTAGCCTCTGGAGTATGCCACAATTCGACGCGTGGACAGTGGTTTTTATTCTGCGACTGCTTTATACCTTTAACTGCCGTGCACTTCCACACTCCAGACTCATTTGTAACCGTTGATCCAATTCACTTTTAATTTTTAATCATCCGATTAAGCACCATATAATTAATTCTGCCTTGGGGTCCTGGTCTTATTCATCATGCACATTTCCTTTCCGGAGCTATCTACAACCATTGATGCCATCTTCCTGTGTTTTTCCACCGTTGGATCAAAAGGCATGTACCTGATTCCGCCAAGCGCATGGGAATTATCTACCGTGCAAGTTTAGGCTCCAAAATTATCCATGATCATTGATGCGATAAGCCTTTATCTTGCCACCGTCAGATTGAGGAGCCTATACTCAATTGCACTGAGCACTATTATTTTAACCATCATGTGACTTCATAAGGCGAAGCAAATATAAACCATAGATCTCTTTGAGCCGGATCAACAGCCGTCGATCTGTGTATGCTATTAATCACCCAGATATAAGTTATCTTCCTTGCACCTTTGGATAGCGGATATAGTGTAGACCATTGATCTTCGACTCTTCACTCCACACCATTAGATCTTTGACAAATTCATCATTTTCGTTCCTCATGGTATTCTTTATACTTATACCATTTAACCAAAGTTTGACAAGTCATTATTATTTCTCCTTCATCAAGGTTTTTTCATCCCTCCGCTGAATAGATGTGTTAACAATAGGTATTGACCTTGAAATCAGAAGATGTGTAAGGGAGGATGACATTTTCAACATATTAAATGCTTTCCATGATGAGCTCTGTGGGGGACATTTTGTTGAAAAAGGAATAGGTCATAAGGTATTACGGATGGACTATTTTTGGCCAACAGTTTTCAAGGATGCAAAGATGTTTAGGCTTGTGCTAGGTTCCAAATAATGGGCCATCCAAACAAACTAGATGAGATGCCTCGTAAACCACAACTAGTGGTTGAAACTTTCGATAGATGTGATCTAGATTTTGTATGGCCTATCAACACTCCCTCGAAGTAGAAAGTGTATATTCTAGTTTGCTTTGATTATATGACCAAATGGGTGGAGGCTGTAGCTTTGGTCAAGGCTAATGTAATGTATTTCTTGTATGGATAAATATTCACCCATTTTGGAGTACCCAAGGAGATAGTTACAGATGGAGGAATGCAGTTTGTGTCCTAAAAATTTGAAGCTCTGTTACAAAAAATATCACATTCAACACAGGATAACCTCACCATATCACCCACTAGCCCATGGACAAGTGGAAAGTACCAACAAGGTAATTGAGGCTATCCTCAAAAAAATAGTCAGAATCCATCACAGAGACTGGGATGACATACTTCCAGAGGAATTATGGGAATATCACACCACATGGAACAACACTACGGAATTCTCCCCATATGAATTGGTGTACGGTAAGAACGTTGTATTTCCCATTGAATTTGAAATTAAAACTTTAAAGATAGCCATGAAAGGAAACTTAGACTTAATAGAAGATCAGAGGAACATATTGAATCAGTTAAATGAACTCGATAAGAAGCGCACAATTGTTGTGCATCAGACAACGTTAATTCAACAATAACGTTCCAAGTGGAATGGTCGGTTCATAAAGAAGAAAGTCTTCTATGAAGGAGACTGGGCCTTATTGTTTGATTCAAGATTCAAGAGGGATTTTAAAGGTAATTTGTGTACACGATGGTTGGGACCCTACCAAATAGACAAGGTGTTTGATAATGGCACAGGTTGCCTGATTATTCGCCAGTGGTCACAGGCTACGACTGTATCATAATATGATCCAGATTATCAGTTAATGAAAGGGAAGGAATTTTTTCTGCTCCTGTAAATGTTTGAAGAACACTGCAATTTCCACACAGGAATCTATACGTAAATAAATTGATGTTTTGTTTTATTTTCTTTTATGCTTGATCGATTTTCTTTTAAAGAACGTGTACATGAATCTACTTGAGGAGCAACAGTCGTGACTGGGCCAAATGATTGCAGGCACCCTACCTTATTTTCCTATTTTGAATAACTCCTTAAAAAATATGAACAATTTGGCAGCATCAAACAATCATGCGAAACTCTGCCTATTTTTCCATTTTTCACAGCTATGAGTCCACCATATTTGTCCTATTTTGTAGCTGTGACTCTGCTAAAATATACCTATTTTTCCATTTTTTCGTAGCTATGACTCCACCAGATTTGTCTTATTTTCTAGCTGCGAATCTACTAAAATATTCCTATTTTTCCATTTTTCATAGTTGTGGCTCTGCCAGATTTGTTCTATTTTCTAGGGACGACTCCGCTAAGATTTTGCCTATTTTTCCTATTTTTGTAGATGTGACTCCGCCATATTTGTCCTATTTTCCAGCTGTGACTCCACCAAATTTCACCTATTTTTCCTATTTTCATAATTGTGACTTCGCCATATTTTCCCTACTTTCCAACTATGACTCCACCAAATTATTCCTACTTTTCCTATTTTTGCAGTTGTGACTCCCCCATATTTGTCCATAAACCAGCCACGAATCCTCTATATTTGGCCATAAACTAGCTGCGTCTCTACTATATTTGGTTTACCTTTCTTATTCTCATAGTTGTGACTCTCCTGGATTTACCCTATTTTGCAGTTGCGACTCCTTCAAACTCTGCCTACTTTTCCTATTTTCATAGCTACAAATCCTCCATATTTGTCCATAAAATAGCTATGAGTCCCTCAGATTTTTCCATAAATCTCACCATCAATAACTCCGCTGGGTTCCAACTCATTTCACAGCTCCAACCATAGTTTTGCCAAGAATGAAAAAACAACTATTGATTTTCCACGGGTGCTAGCCAACATGGATGTACTTCTCGATTAAAGTGGTGGGGGTAAGATCATAATAGCACATGCACAATTATGTTTTCAATTAATGGCTGCGATGACATGCTGAACCATTATGGAAAGTTAAGACTCATTTCATATTGCGAAGGTACAGATTCTGGCCATTTACATGATTAGGCATAAAATGGATATGGAAAAAATTGATAATTCTTTGTCTTTTGTACCCGTTAGCAAACACGTACCCATTTCACTGTCACTTAATATGTCTGAATTGGTACTTGGGCCTATTACATGACTGCCACCTTTTTTTCCCAATTTGTACCAAATCTTGCTAATCATTTCCTTTTCATAACTGTATTAACTTTCCTAAAATACCGAATCCCAACCTTGGTTGTTCATTGAACGTTCTTGTGCTACAACTTCCACTTCTGGATCTGTAATTTCCTAATTCACTATCAAAACTATGAAGGAAAGTTGATATGGGTAAACTAGCCCAACATGGACCCGTGACCACAAGGGCACTGCATAGGAATGCAAAGGTTTTTGCTATTTTTGAATTAGCCGAATGGGTCAAGTATTTTCAACGTCTAAATGGTTTTCACAAAGAAACAACCTTACAGTTCATCCTTAATTTGACTGAAACCCATTCGGAGGTTAGGGGTGTGTGCATATATGTCACGGAAGCAATTGTGGTGGAAGTTAGTGGTTTTCCTTAAGTAGGAAAAAGTTAGTTTGGACGAAAAACCCAGAATGCGACTATAGTGCAGGAATTTCTTGCAGTCGGTGAACATGTTCAATGAGGAGGCCATGGGATAGCACTAGAATCATTACCCTGTCCTTGGAATCAAGTGGAAATATTCCTAAAGAAATATATTACCTGTAAAGGTAGGCACCATACTGTCTACTTCTCTTAATTTCCCTTATTTTCTCATCTACGCCACGGTAATCTACTCAATATGCCATTTTACTTGTTGAAAACCCTACATTACATGGCGGGGTATGTGAGAACAACCTGACATCCAGTTGCTTCTCTTACCAACCATGGCCTAATTAAATTACTCATATTAAGGGCATTAGAATAGTAGAACTGAACCTGGCCACAATTTCTTGCTCAGCCTAGGATAATTTGGGAACCTGCACATTTGGGGGGTGTTGAAGTAGAAGAGGAGGACAAGGAACTTGCACAGTTGGGGGGTGTTGAAGTAGAAGAGGAGGATGAGAGTCCTCAAATTCAGTTGGGGGGGGGGGATGATGAGGTAGTGGCAGACGAGAATCAGAATGATCAGGAGGAATATTTGAAGGAGGCTGTAACAACAAAAAACCCTATAGAGGGAATAGGTATTATGGAAGCTCTAGCAATAGAAGCTGAGACTAGAGTAGAATTAGATGCCGCGAAAGTGGAATCTGCGGCTGTAGAAGCTACAATGGTAGAAGAAGATGTGGATATTTTTAACATTGAATCTTAGAAGATGATGGATTAGGGAATAATCCTTTTATACCAGTCTCAAAATTGGAAACCCATGTGCCACAACGAAGAAGGAGAATATCAAAAGAAGAAGGTCAGTCATCATGGTAGGTGAAAAGAAGGAGAACTAGGTATGTTAAAGTGGTAGAAGTGGCGTGGGTAAAGTGGGAAAACATTGAAGAAAATATCAAACTTCCCATTCTGACACCCCAATGAACCGCCGCTCCACAAGAACCTGCTGCAAAAGAACCAAAAATTGAGAGTCTTTTGTATGAGAATGGCCTGCTAAAAGAAGAGGTGACAATTATTTAGAGTGAATTGGAAAATTGAAAAGAAGCATATAAGAAGCAGGTAGAGACAAGATTGAATACATTGGTGGAGGTTGCAAATCATTTAGAGGGTTCACCTCCTGTTGAGGGATGTGAAGGACAGGAAAAAGTGGTATGTCCAAAATGTGGAGAGATATTCAACCAGGAAGGATATAAAGTCACAGTGCGGGAATTTGATGTACAAGAACCTGCACATGCAAATGCGGAAGGAAAAAAAGTTCTTGAAATGGAGCCAAATGATGGAAATGAGCCATAATTTGACATAATCCCTAACTCAGAATTAGGAGAAGATGAACAAATGCAATCCTAGCCATTATGGGATACTGAAGTATTCTTGGACCAGTCTCATTTTTCAGTAGAAATTGAAGTAACTCAAGAGAAACCTCAACAGTTGGAAGAAATTGAAAAATAGGAGGTTGTTACACAAGAATGAGCATCCTTAAAGCTACTTGTTGAAACTACAGCTTAGATAAAAGATGCTGATATCGAGACATAAGAAAAATACGTTGTTACACAAGAAACAACATCTTTAATTTTTTTTGCTAAAGATGCAACTCAAACTGAATTTTCCATGGTTGAATTTTAGAAGGAAGATGTTGTTACACAAGAACCAGTATCCCCAAAATTATTTGTCGAGAGTGCAAAACATAATGAAGTTACTTAGGATGGGATTCAGAAGAGGTATTTTTTCACACAAGAACCAACATTCCCAAAATTGTTTGTTGAAGTAGCCACACAGACAGAGGTTGCTGCAACACTGATGGAAGAGGAAGTTGTTACACTGTCAATACAAAGTGAGAAGGTTGAGACATTTAGATTCTGATGATGATAAAGATGTAGATCTCTCACTCTTGAAGCTGGAAGTGAAGAAGTGGAAAAATCATGCCGACCAATGTCAGGAAGGGATGGTTCCCATTTTTGAATACAGAAGGACTGTCAAAGAATTAAGGGAGAAATAGGCATAGGAGTTAACTTTTCAAAGTTTTCGGTGGGAGGAGGTGCAAAAGTAATTGAATGAATTGAATAAATTCAAATCCAAGCAAAAAGAAAAATATCAAATGTACACTCTCTCTTAGGAATTGATGAACTTTAGAGCTCTATATCCCTCCTATTCGGTGTTCTTGTATGAACAAATGATCCTGTTTAAATTGAAATCCCTGAAGGAGGGAAGACCTTATCAGTTGACACCCTCTACTCAGTTCTTGGAGACCTTTATGGAGAGAATTTTCACTGAACAAAATATGTTGTGTGAACTCTATTTGCATGAGATGGCTTGTCCCATGGACCTTCTCTCTAACTCTGTTGCTTATTTGGGAGATGTTCAACTGAGAGCTTTTGCCTCTTTTGTTAATAATCATGTAAAGTGGGAAAATTATTTTCATACAATCTCTTAGAATAAGGCCAGCTCCAATTTGTGGATTAGGAATGAACCTCAATCTCCTCGGGCTCTCCTTACGCTCCATGGAAGGAGGCTGACATATCCTATGAAGAACCAATAGTTGAGGGAACTGCAAGAAAGTGTTATTTCCACCTGTGTTAATCAGATCTCCAAACAACAACATCATGCCCTGCAATGCAGCAAGCACAGGTGGCAAACTTCTTCTTGAACTTTGAAAAAAAGGGACCCTTATTGTTTCAGAAATTTTAATAGGCTCTCCCTAGGGTGGAAGGATATGTTGGTTGCAAGAAGAAATGTGGACCTCACTGGATGGGACTCAAATACAAGTTTCCACTTATATGGTGGTCAGTAAAGCCATACAGGGATGATTATACATTGACTAAGGTAGAGGAGAGGCAGTGCTAGAAATATTGGGATACCTATAATGGATATCTGGATGGGGTGAACTACCGAAAAGTTCCTTCAATTTTTCCTCTCCCCACGAACGAGGTCCAGAGTTAGACTTAGAATAGTGGAAGTTGTTTCATGAGGACATGCAACTGGATATTTGGGGGGAGATTTTGGGTCTTGGAATAGCCCCTTTTTTACCACATGGATTATATCTTTTTCCCTTGTCCTACTTAATTTCCATACATCAAATAGATTTTTTTCCTCAAGTTGAGAATAAATCCTTAAAGGTATGATTTATTATTGCCTTATTATATTAATGCCTAATATTCTTATGGTTAGAACTGTATCTTTTGAATTGTGCTAATATGTATTGATTTGATAAAGATAGTTCCAAGCCTTGAGGAACCCAGGTGTAGCAGCCCGCTTAGTCTCGAGAAGAAAGGATATTTGGTACTAGCTGTTACTCCTCACTCCCACTACATACGTTGAATGGAAAAAAGTGTGATAATTTCTCCACGTGGTAGCTACAATAGCGCTTCACTAATCATGGAATCTCTGCAACAGAAAGAGTATTTCCCATCCAATTGATTTCGTTGATCCATTAACATCGAGATTAACAATACTTCCTATATTCCATATCTTCATTCAATTCTACTCATGGTTGTAACTATTTCGTTGTAACAGGGAATCCTGAAGATCTTAGATTTTCATGGATGCCCGATATTAGTGGATTTGAATTGCTTCATTCATGTATATATACGAGAAGGTGATTTGAGCCTAGGGTTGGTTAATTGATATTAGACTGTGTAAGCTGTAACAGAGAGTTGTAACTATCATTTATCATTTTTAATACAAGGAGCAAAATTATTCATATCCTTGTGTTTTAATTCGTGTTAGTTCACATCGTCTCTGTTCGAAGGCTGGGCCTGCCTTCCCATAGAGATTTCGATTTAATTAGATGCTCATTTTATTTATGTTGTGTGGCGTGGAATTACAGTCGAAGCATTTTACAGTGAGATGCAATAGTGATAATTGATGATGGCATTTTCCTTCGATAATTAATGATTGCATTTTGATTAGCTACAACTGTGTGGTGTGATAGTCGACTGTTTAGGATAGTTTCTCTTTATGCAAGGTGTGCCAATTAGCTATTACAGTCAATCTCAAATCTAGTTTATTTCTATTATTTATCTTTCTTGGAGTTTATTGAATTAACCAAATTATGATTGCAATTGGTGTGATTCTTTACTATCATTTATGATTTGCATATTAGATAAATTAGATAGCTCTTAGCTAATTCTTGGTAGTATGATATCTTTAGAATTTACTTTCCGCAAAAGTAAGTCTAGCTTAATTCTTTCTAGGTCAGTATTTGTTAGAGTAATGATTGTAGGAAGGTAAATGCATTTCTGAATTATTAGATGGATAAATTAGGTTAGCTTTAGACATGAGAAGAGTTTGACTGAGCAGATAGGTAGGACAATTAAGCTTTCATTCATTCAATCATATACTTAAGTGTTTATGCATTTATTGTTCTAATTATCTTTGAAGCAAAAATACTTCCCTAGGTTGACAATTCATATTGATCATTCTGTGTGTTTGTTGTAATTGATTAACATATAGGGTGACCAACAAGTAAATTGAATACAACATATATACTGACCATGTCATGTCCTTTAATTTCATGTCTCCCTTATTACATACATATATGTATGTATGTATTAAAGGAGACATGAAATTAAAGGACATGACATGGAAAGTGAAAAATATAATTAGTAAATATCCCTCCATGGTCTTTAAAAAAAGATCATCATGTGTATCTATCAAATTCTAAGAGGAAAATCTATATAGGCATTAGTATTGAGGAGAAAATGAATAGTCGACTCATGACTTTATTTATGACCCTACACATTAAAGGAGACAAAGAATTAAAAATACTAACTTGGAAATAGAAGGAGATCAAACATTCAATGTTTTAAACTAGTACCAGACTCTTCAAATTACAAATCAAACAATCAATAGAAATATGGTTGTAACTATAGGAAATAATTTGTTGAAATATGTCTTAAGAAAATGTATTTATAGATCAATGATCATGGTGGTTCGAGCGAAAATGAACAACAATCAAATTTCAACAATAACAAAAATTCAATGACCATTACTTTGATGAGTGTTGATGTAAGTTTACCATCACTATAGCGACGTACCTTGTGTTTCGTCTCTATTTCCACAAGTGTTTATCGCTATATTAATGAAATGTAATTTTTGTCACTATATTGATGATTATCGAGGGCTAGAACATTTTCTTTTCAAAATCTTATCTATTTATCCACAAAAACTTCAATTTTAACTTATTCATGGCAATATTTCATGGAACTTTTGAGCCATATGTACTAGTGCCTCACATCCATAATGAAATATACGTTTATATTCTTTTTTTTTTTTTTATTTCATCCATGTTTGAAGGTATTTTAATTTGCAGGTTTAATAACCTACGCTTCCCCACCAGTAAGTTTGTACTACCATCCAACAATGAACACCACAAATGAATAGAAGTTGACCACTTTTCATGCTCAAGTGATTCCCTACATTGCATGATTGGAATTCCATCTATGAGATGAATTCTAAAAAACCAACTTTTTTTTATCAATTATCTTAGCATTTCCAGCCAAAATTTAGCATTTCACAAAATTCTTAAAATAAAAAATTCATCAATTAGATAAGGGACATAATTTTTTTTTCTTCACATGCCCTATAAGTATCCATAATCTTTGAGAGTGAAAATATACCCTTGCACATTAGATTTTCTGATAACCTCCCATAATCCCCATCTATGCTTCATGGGTGTGTCCAACTAGGAGGTATCCAACACTTTCTTTACTATTAAAATATATAAAACTAGATAATGAAGATGAATGCATCTGAGAGGAGGAAACACATATGAGAGGAGGCACTATTTATGGGTTTTTAATGGATTATTTGAATGCTTCTTTCCTGCTACTAGCTCTAGATGAATCTGTATTTTGAAAATTGATAAACTCAACTCAAAGGCTAGGAAATTGCAAGGATCCATCATGTTTCATCAAAATGATTGATGTTCCAGAAACAATTCTCGCTACAAACGCGACCAGGAAAAAAACTTTAGAAATGTATGAGTGTGGTTTGATAGGTCAATTTGCTAGAATCTTGTAGTTTCCTAGGTCTATGGAATTATGGATACAAAAAAACTAGATAACCTTAATTCAAGGAAGAATGACACACTACTTTTATGGTCAAGTTTTTATGCATTTTTTTATGAATTGAAAGAGGATAGAGATCTTATTTTTCAGAAGTGGACCATATTTTTTTAGTAACAGAGGAATGTGTCATAATAGTTGGACATCCGAATTTGATATAGGCTCTTATATTCCCTTAGTTGTCCTGGTATGGGTAAGGTTTCGTCATTTTCCATTAAATTGCTGGGGAGAGGACTCATTAATACATATTGGAAATAAATTCAGAAAATACATTGATAAAGTTGAGCCTAAACAATAGATGTTTTAAGGTGCTCGTATTTGTGTTGAGGTCAACTTGGATAAAGGGTTAATTGAAGCAATTCATCTCATTTTGAACAACTGGAGTCATTATTGATAGGTAAGCTATGAACATCATCCATTTAACTATAAATATTTCCATTCCTATGGGAATTTTGCCAAATATTGTCAGAAAGTAAGGGATACCATCTTAAATTCGGAAATTCAACAAGATCAATGGAAAATACTGAGAAATAAAGCTAAGAAAGTTGTGGTTCATAACCCTAAATATTCTTCTTCTTAATCAAGTTAATTGGAGAAATCATTGTATATTTTAGTTATGTAAAATTTGTTTGATCTACCCACTTAAAAAAATTCAAGAACCTTTACAGAAGTTGTAGTTCCATTAGTTAAGGAACCCAAATCTATTTTTCCTCCTAGATTTTTGTTGATCATGTATTTTATGGATTTGACATCTGAGAAAGATGGGAATTTAGAAATATGGAATAGGTGGAAGGATATGAAGCAACATAAGAAGTTCAAGTTATTATAGCTGGGGTGATCAAAAGGAATCATGAAAAGTTAGTAGGTACTGAGGAAGAAAATGATATGACTGAGGCAGAGGATATATATACTAGGAAATGAAGGAAGCTCGATAAAGAAGTCCAACAAGAAATAACAAATCGTGAAAAAATGTTGGGACTACAGTATGCCCTGGATCATAGTCTTATCACTGCTAGATCTCAAAAGAGAGGTCATTCTAAGCCAACATCAAGTAATGTTAATAGTCTCTTGGAATTGCAGAGAAATGGGAAGTAGGGGTAAAGAGGAAGTTGTTAGACAATTATTAAAGATGGAGCAGTCGTTAATCCTTCTTCTCTAAGAGATTAAACTTCGGGAATGGTATTGAAATACTTGGGCTAGAAAATGAGGAGAGTAAGTAAACGTGTGGAAGTAAGCTCAAGAGGAGCTTCTAGAGGAATACACACAATGTGGAATAGCAATTATATGGAGTTGGAAGCTACAAAACAAATGCAATATTGGATATATACAAAATTGGTAAGTAAATATTCTAGAAAGAATTTTAATATTTTTAATCTTTATGTACCTATGCATTACAAAGAGAAAGAGGAATGATGGAAAATTTTGATGAAGGAAAGAGTTGATACATATCTAGAAAATATCATAATAGCTTGGGATTTAAAAACAATTTTAAATTTTGAAGAAAAAAAGGGAGGTGCAAGATTAATAGATGGCTCGAAAGAATATTTAGAGGACATAAAATGCAAGTTGTTTTCAAGCATGAAGAAGAGCGTTTGATATTAAAGTCAATAACTCTTTGGATTGAGTAAGGAGATAGGAGCTCAACCTTTTTTCATAGGCATGCAAAGTTTAGACAACACATAAATAATGTTAAAGAAATAATGTCTATGTAGGGAAATAAGCTAATAGAGCATAAAGAGATTAAAAATGAGGCATATCTCAACTATAGAAATATTTTAAAAAAGAAAGAGGATCATACTATAGACCCATCCATGAGCATGCTTTTGAATATCCCTACAATGGTGAATCAAATGAATAATCAAGATCTAGAGAAAGACATAGAGGAGGATGACATCATTTCAGCAATATGGAGTTTAGATCCTGACAAAGCTCCAAGAGAATATGGATTCACAATATCTTTTTATAAGAAGCATTAGCACTTAATAAAGTTTGAATTAAGTAAAATGATTAGATGGTCCTTGAAAAAGGGTAAATTGGGAGGAAGTACAAACTCTTTATTCTTGGATTTGATACTAAAATAAAGAAACTCAACTTGATTTTCAATATTTAGACCCATATCTCTATGCAATTCATTGTATAAAATTATAACAAAAATCTTAGCTAACCAGCTTAAGCCTCTTTTGACTCGGCTCATCTCTGAAAATCAAGGGGGACTCATCCCCAAAAGTCATATTTTAGATAATATTATTTTGGTTCAAGAGGCCATTCATTCTAGTAAGGCTAGGAAATAAAGAGGAATGATTATCAAATTGGACATGGAAAATGCTTTTTATAGAGTGGAACATTCGTTTTTATTTGCAGTTTTTAGAAAATTCAGATTTCCAGATAGGTTTTTGAATTGGATTCATGTTTGCATAACAAGTCCTCAGATAGCCCCTTCAGTGAATAGGTGAAATTATAAATTATTTCACGGGGGTAGGGTTTTTAGGCAAGGGTGTCCTTTTTCCCCTATGATTTACATCCTAATCGATGACTCTTTAAGGAGAAAACTAGAATTTGAAAGGGTCCAAGGTAATTTGCCAGGAATAAGCATAGTTTGAGGAGTCAAAGAGCCGAATCACTTCCAATTTGTCAATCATACTCTTCTACTAGGTGGATCCTATATTATAATTGCTAAACATTTTAGAACGATATTAGATGACTATTTGAGGGATTCAGGACTAAGCAAATCCAATAATATCAAATGTTGCATGTATGGATGGAATTTGACTGCTAAAAATATGAAATATATAGTAGACCTCCTTGGATTCATTGATAATAAGGAATGAAAATCCTTCACTTAACTTGGAATTCCATTTTTTGTAGGTAAAACCCAAGTGTCAGATTGGAATTTTATAGTGGAGAAAATTAAAAAAAAAATGGATCAATGGGGATCTCAATGGCTTAATCTGGTAGGAACGGTTGTGTTGAGAAAATTCAATCCTACATTCATTGGACATTTAACAGAATTCAGTTCTCTTAGCTCCCTCACGAATTTCAAATCAAATTGATAGCCTTAAAAGGAATTTTTTATGGTAGGGTGGTAAAGATAATGGAAAAAAATACCATTTGATACATTGAAAGTAGGTTGTCGCACCTTTAAGAAAAAGATGATTAGCAATTCATGAGATTGGTAGTGTAAATAAATATCTTGGAGAAAAAATACTTTGGAATATTGATACAGTAATACCTTCTTGGTGGAAGAGTTCTTTGTTTAAAAAATATTCAACGAGCTCCCAGAATCAAATTTTTGACCAATATTTTCAAAATACCAAGTGTACAACCATTTGGATTTTACGAAAAGCATCTATTAATATATTAAAAGGTCAATCATATGGATTTCGTTGAAATGGGAGCAGCATTATGATTTGGAGTGATGTAATACTTTGGATAAGGGAGTTAACATTGTTTAATGACTTGAGTAAGTTACAGAACTGGATGAGAGAAAATCAAATTCTAACTTCAGAATATATATATGAGTGGGATAAAAAGGGGAGATGGATTAATTGGACATCCTTAAATATTGAGGATGAGTTAGATTAGGAATGGAAAATTATGGAAATATCTCTAATCCCCCATTATTAAATTAGAAACAAATGAAATATTATCGAGTACTAAATGTCATGATTATACAGTTAAGGAAGGGTACCTACAATAGACTATCTAGAGTTGTATTTTTCCAAACATAGCAATTTGGAACATCATATGGAGGAATGATTCTCTCCCGAAAATAAATATTTTTATATGGGTTCTTTTTTCATAATAAAATATTAACCTTTGATAATCTTCATAGAAGAGGTATGTAGTGTCCCTCTCAAAGTATTTTAAGTATGCATTCTAAAGAGACAGTGCACCACCTATTTTTGGAATGTGATTTTTCTATTGAAGTTTGGAAACATATTTTTCAATGAATTTGTAGAAATATGATCCCTCCTAGAAATTGGAGAGAAGTGTTTGTAATGTGGCATCAAAAGTATAAAAACAAATTCCTCAACAAACCCTTGTTGAAGCAAGCCTATAAAGCTATGCCTTTTTGCCTGATCTAGAAGATATGGTTGGTACAAAATGCATTTATCATAAAAAATAAAAGGTTTCAACAAATATTGTTGCACGGAAGGCAAGGGATTTAATGCAAGAATCTTTGAAAATAAATTGCAGGATTAGTCAACGACATGAGAACTTGGAGGAAGAATAAATATTATGGTTGCATAATATTTTAGACTAATAGGAGCACAAAATAGTAAGGTGAAATCCTTGTGTAAATGTCAAATCGAATTGGTTACTAAGATTAAAGGTTTCAACACCGAAGGACTCGATGAATAAGAATAAACCCCATATTTTGTTCTTTTATGGTGCTTCCAAAAACAATCCAGGGGTTGTAGCTGTAGGGGGTAATCTTTGACCCCAGTGGAAATCATATGCAATATTTATATTGGGGATTGGGGAAGATGACCAATAATATTGAAAAATCCTATGCTTTATGGAAAGGTTTAACTCAAGCATATCAATGTAATATTTGTTGTATAACAATAGTGGGAGACTCAATGATAATAATTAAGACTATTGTAACAAAGCAGGTCCCAAGGGATAGGTCTCTAATGAGCATCATGTGGAGGATATTACATATGATAGAGAAATTTGAAGGTATCAAATTCTATCATGTCTTAAGAGGTCTAAACTCCCCGACATATATGCAGGAAAATGTTTCATGTAACCTTGGGAAAGATATCCTTTTAGTATATGTGGGAGACCTTGGACATTACTATATTCATTAATTTCAGTGGGATTTCAACTATATGATTTTATGGACCTTGTTCCAATTTCAAGGAACAATACAAATCCAATGGAGGTGCATGATCAGTCCAAATGGTGGAAGTTGATTTGTTGGCACTATAAAGAAATCAAGGGGAGTAGGAACTAGTGTTGAAGTTGGAATCTGGCAATTGTGAGGACTTTATGACCGAGAGTGAGCGTAATAAATTCTATATTCTGAATTATAGAGTCATGATGGATGAATTTGATGGCTCGTATTATAGATGGATCGATGATGATAGCGTAATTATATATTAACAATTATGTGAAGTCTTTGGTATATGGAGTTGTGATTATATTTGTTGAGGTGGAGGATTTCTGAGCTTCATGAAGTATCTTGTTAGTGAGGGAATTTGTGGTATCCAAAACATTGCAACAAGAAATCATTCTCAACATTGCCAGCTGAAAGAAATTCAAATGTTGAGGGACACTCTGCATCATTTGTTGAGTCTCTATTTCTGTGACTATTGTGGAAGGAATTGTAATAGAAATACTTGATTTGGAGGATATTTAATTTTCCAGGATATTATAGTCAACAATGGCATGCTTGGTGGTCACTCTTAGGGGCTTCAATGTCATTTGGAAGATATTCATGAACATAAGAATCCTCTTCGTCAATCCTTGCATTTATATCGAGTAATAAATTTTAGTTTAAGGAAAAGAATCAGTATAGTTTATCTTCAATTGGTTGATTCGTTTTCTCTTAAGGAAAGTAGTCTTATACTCAAGTCTTTCCATTTCCAAAGAAATTGGAAATTGAGTTTTAAAGTTGTATGATTCTATGGGTTATAGTCGTTATACCTAAAATAGTTTTGAATCAATTGAAAATTTTCCTAATCATCATTTAAACACTATGAATCCATGGCTTAAAGAAGGAAGGAATCGAAATAAGAAAGACGTGTTGTTAAGAAGGTTCAAAGGATTGGAGAGGAAGACTAGCTAATTGCGGGGTTATATCAGAAGGAATAATGCTCTTACATAGTTTATATCACATCGGCAAGGTAAAATAATGAATATTGAAGAAGTAAATAGAGATTTGAAATTCAAAGTTGATGTATTTGAGGAAGAAATCACTATTTTCAAGAGTATTTTACAATATTATTGATTGCATGATCCCATAGAGTTAGTGTCAGTTACTGAGAACAATACAGTGCAATCATGGGATGTAGATCAAAGTGATAGTCCTATAGGGTTTTTCCATACACAGAATGGAAGTGGGGACATATATGTAATCAAGGAGACTTTCAGATGTAACTTAAGGATGTCCGATCATGCCACATATTTTTCTTTTGGTATAAATACAAGTATTTGTTCATGTTAAAAAAAGAAAAAGATTAAAATGCAAGGACAAAGAAATTTTTGTTATTGCCTGAATAATTACCTATTTACAAGAGTGGTAGTTTTTATTTGGAACGCATAGATTTGTACCATTGACAAATATATCATATTTTATAAATTCTTGTTTGTAGATCACACACTTTTCATATTAATCTTATTGCAATATAGCATCATGCAATTAGTGGTTAGATGTTCCACTTTTGTAAATAAAATCTCCATATAGATCCACCATTTCTTCTTAAAGACACCTTAAGAATTTATCCAAGGATGTCAATGAAATTTGACCCGATATCTAAAACTGAGAGAGTAAAATGACCAAATTCCCCAATCTTATGCAGATAAATCAACATACTAATCAATGATATGGGAATATTCATAACATTACTAAATTCCTTTTCCTTCTTATCCATCCTTGGAATTGAAGTCTTTAACTGATCCTTTTTGTTCATGAACAACACTCAGATAATAGTTTGGATCTATATGTGAAGCTAATCTGTGAGAATAATAGACTTAACAACAACTTGCAATATATTTTTTATGAGATAGTTGAATTTATCACAACCATACCACTACAACTAGATCAGTGGACCCCTTTATAGTATCCTGTATTACAATGCACTAATTACACCTTGTAAATAATTTGTTTCCCAATATTGCAACATTTGGAAATTGTTCTCTCAATACTTTTCTAAAAGAGGATTGTGATACTAGACGCAAACCAATATGTTTGATTTCTTCATTTTCTGTTTTTTTCTAGAAACCATGTGACATAATAGATGGAAATAATTTCAAGTTTTTCCTTGTTCCATATTCATTGATTAATTGCGTAAGATGTGGAGATTTATCTGAATTTTTTTAAGACTAGCTTTTATTGCAATAAATTTGACATAGATTTTTGCAATCCACTATTACTATGATGTACCCAATTCTATGATACCACAATCTCACATACACATACCTCGATTATCATGTGGAATTAAAATTTTTCTTAAAGAAATGTGGTTCTTCTTTTGACTCACAGGGCATGGTCTTGAAAACACTCTTCCACATTCATAATCAAGCTCAAGAACCACTGTAACATTCATTTTGCCTTTGATAGATCCATTCTGTGACCAAAAATTCCTTTTATGCACTGAACTGACCCTTTCTTCCCTCCGCCCTCCGCTTTCCCCTTTCCTCCTTCCATGGAGGAACTCAGAAATCAGAAAGCTGACAACCGATGAAAACATTTTTCAATGTTTCCACCTTCCGCATTTTGCCCTCCAAAGTAGAACTTGAGAATAAGAAATACAAATTTTTACCTTAACCTTTTCCCCATTTTTCTCCTCCTACCTTCTGTAGGAGGATTCTGAGGTGCTAGAAAATACACTTTTTCCTTGGAATTTATGGCTCTTTTTCTGATTTTGACTTCCGCCTTTCGCAAGTGGGTTTCAGGAATAAAAATCCAACATTATTCCTTGTATCTTCTCATGTTTCCTCCTTCCACATTCTTCCTTTTGTAGGAGGATCTAGGAGTGCAGAAAACCGACATTTTGCTACATTTCAACTTCTATCTCCCACCTTCCGCCTTCCACAGGAGGATTCCGGGGCGCGGAAACACTTAAGTCAGATTTCTTCTGACTCTGTAACTAGGATTCTAGCCTCCATGAACTTAGGAAAAAATGCATTAGAAACAAAAAACATATGAATAGTAAAATGCAGGAAAATATAACAGCATCAAGTCTACTTAAATCATCTAAAAAGCATTCAACACATTCATACATTCATAAGCAATTACATTGCAGAATTGAGAATAACCAAAGAATACTTATCTTTAATATGAATTTGTCCCACAACTAACTATGTTTTTGCAACGTTCCACCTAACCATAGGCCAGTGTGTTCCTTAATATCTCAATACCACTGCCACCCCCGAGCTGGGCATGACTTCCACAAGGAACTAGGAAACAACAGGATCACACGTGGCTAAAACACATCAAAATATAACCGAGCTAAACTCAAGTTGGGTTTATCAAGCTGCTAAGGTAGTGACTTACACCTGGTCAAATGCACACCAAGGCTCAACCAAACCCACTAACAGTTGGGTTTATGAGGCTACTAAGGCAGTGGGAAAGTAGAATCTCTAAGCTAGTGAGCTCAGCCATAGAGCTATGGACACCTACACCAGATCTATCCATCTTGGAATTCCCCAATACCTACACACCCAACACAAGGAAGTATTCCCTTCATTGCTACACAGTCCCTAGGGCCATACCTTCCCTTCTAGTGCTCTTCAGGGTGTGCATAGAATATTTTCTAGCCGCTCTTAATCTGTATGTGAGGTTCCTCTCTTCACTAGTTTTATCAGCCAATTTTGGGCCTCTTCCACTCCTAAGTATCCGAGAAAAAAATAGTGATGCACGCCACAAAAAAATACAACGCTGGACACAGTAAAACAAGGTTCCACTATGTACACAAAAAATACCTGCGAAACCGCTCGTCTATGACTCTGGATAGTAGAACAACCACCAACAGGGAGAATAATGACCAAAACCTTCAGCGCAACCAGGGACGATGGAACGGGCACACATCCCTGTGATTTTTTTCTTCAGAAGTAAGAACGTGGCTTCCCCTAGATTGCAAACTTGTAGGCTTGCTCAAACACAAAATCTGAATGCCATGCCTTGCTCTTCCCAAGGCATTAACTGCCTTAACTAACTTCTGGAAGAAATCAATGATTGAAGAAAGAGGACAAAAGGTAGCTGAGGGTTTTATGGGTTTCCCTAGTGACATATGGTCTCATCCTATTGGCTCAGGAGTTTGACAAACTCCCCTCCCTATTCCTTGTGAAATCATGCCCCCGTATCTTTCACGCTGCAAGGCATAGCTAGTTGTGGTATTTTATTAATTGCATTTTTAGATGGTGTTCCCAAATATACTATTCTTGACTTAACAACATAACCATCGGTATCAACCCTAATCACAAATACACACAACACCAAATCAATGCAGGTCCTTGGCCTTGAGCTCATTGCCATTATTCAATACAATATATACATCATGTGCAATTTCAATACCATGGGGTCAAAACTGGGGTGTTACATTCCCCTCCCCCTTACATTAACACTGTCCTCAGTGCTTTACAAAATTGGATGTGCCAATCACATGGCCTCATCCAGACCGTAGTGATTCCATTGCACCTTTACTTGTCCAACGACTTGATTTCGGAGCACTATGACCTTCCTATCAAGGATGCACAATGGCTCAGTTTGGAACTCTCCCTTGGGTTCAACCCGAATCACATCCCAATTTATCACATGGTTAGGATCATGTACATATTTCTTAAGAAAAGAAACATGAAAAACATTATGAGCTCTAGTACTATCAGGAAATGCAAGTCTATATTCAAATGGCCCTATTTTTTCAAGCACTTCAAACGACCCACAGTATCTAGGTGATAGCTTGGCACAACTTCCAAGATTCAAGAAAGTCTTCACATGGACTCATCCCCAATGATTCTTGTTGTCCATTATTATATGCAAACTCTACCAAAATATGGAGCTTTATGGATCTCATCCATAATAATTCTCCTCAAGTCTGCCACGCTTGGTAAATACTAAGAGATGCCACATGCATTTCATGCACCTTCCTTCTGAGTGCACCAACAACCTTGTTTTCTTTTCCTTTTATGTGTTTGATTTCAAAGTAAAACTCACACAAAAACTCCAGCCATCTAGCTTTCCTAGCATTTAGAGTCAGCTGACCAAACAAATACCTCAGACCACAGTGGTCTATCCTTAGCTCAAATTTTCTTCCCATCAAGTAATTCCTCCAAATATTGAGAGCATGTACTATGGATGCAAGTTCTAAATCATGAGTAGCATAGTTTTTCTCATGATCCTTCAACTTTTCGGACTCATAGCATACCACGTGGTTGTCTTGCATAAGAAATTCTCCAAGTCCTTGATTACATGCATTAGTACACACCACAAATTCCTTTTCTGGGTCTGTAGTTTTCAGAATTGGTGCACTTGTAAGAAGGTCCTTCAACTGCTCGAAGCTCTCCTCACATCTTAATGTCCATTCAAACTTTACCCCCTTCTTTTGTAAAGAAGTGGTTGAATGTGCAACCTTAGAGAATCCTTCAATGAACCTCCTATAGTATTATGCAAGTCCCATAAAATATATTACATCTGTCACATTTCTTGGGTTTTGCTAATTCATAATGGACTCAATCTTCTCAGGGTCTACAGATATGCCCTCCTCTGAGATAATGTGACCCAAATAATGAATCCTATCTTTATAGAAGTCACATTTTCTCAAATTTTCATACAACTTATGATCCCTTATCAATTTTAATGTTAGTCTCAATTGTTATTCATGCTCTTCCTCATTCTTAGAATAAATAAGAATTTCATTTAGGAAAACAAGAACAAACTTGTTCAGATACTTGCTAAAAACACTATTCATGAGACACATAAATGTAGCGGGTGCATTTGTGAGGCCAAATGGTACCACCACAAACTCATAGTGCCCATACCATGTTCTAAAGGTTGTCTTATGAATATCTTCATCCTTTATCCTTACCTGATGGTAACCATACCTCAAGTCAATCTTGGAAAATACCTTTGCTCCTCTCAGTTGATCAAAATGATCATCAATTCGAGGTAAAGGTTATTTATTCTTCACAGTGACTTTGTTCAGCTATCTGTAGTCAATACATAACCTGAGTGTGCCATATTTCTTTTCACAAACAGCACTGGTGATTCCCAAGGGGACACACTTGGCCTGATATACTCCTTCTCCAATGACTCTTGAAGCTGCATCTTCACCTCCAACAATTCAGGTGTACTCATCATGTATGGTGTCTTGGACACTAGTGTTTCTTTTGGTACAAGGTCAATTATAAAATAAATTCCCTTCTTTGGAGGAAGTCTTGGAATCTCATTAGGAAATACATCCCCAAGTTCCTGTAGTACATGAAATTCCTCCAACCTAGGAGTTTCATTCTCGGCTACCTCCAAAACATGGGTTGCATACAATCTACAACCTTTCCTATAGAACTTCTTTAGCTGCATTGCTGAAATATTCCTAATAGAAATCACCTTTGGAATGCCTCTTACAACCCTTAGGTTTCCTGCTTCATCCATGCATTCAAAATTCTTATTGTAAAAATCAAGCTTTACTCTATGCGCTTCTAACCAGGCCATTCCAATGAGAACATCATAGGAACGAAGTGGTAGAACATTCAAGTTTGCATAAGTGAATAGCCCATTCATATTTAATGGAAATTTCTCTACAATTTCACTAACTTTTCTCTTGGTTCCAGTGGCTAGTTGAACTAACCATGACTTGCTATGCTTTAATTTCTTAAAAGCACAAATATCAACAATTCTAGTAGTAATATAACGGTGAATAGATCCAGGGTCATTCAAAACAGAAATACATTTCTCAGCAATATTACCTTCAAATTCAACCACAGTTTACTGATGATATGCCTGGCGGTCCTCCAGTGCTGCATAAATCCTAGGTATGGTCCTTTCCACTTGACCCATAGTTTCTGCTTCTTGAATGTTGTGAGCTTGACTCACATTCCCATTCTGATGCGGACAGTTCCTACGTATATAGTTTCCTCCACATCCACAACATTGGAGTGGTTATCTGATCTCTTTTGGATCTCTTTTCCTGTCTCCCATCACTCTAGTTGGATGAGTCATGGCTTGTAATGGTTTCCTCTGCTGATTTCAGAAGTCAGAAGGTTTGAAACCTTTATTCCTTCCTTCAAACTTCTCATTCATCTTGTCCTTCTGTGCTTTATGGTAGTCAGGTTTGCTTTTTTTATGATAATGGAAACACTTGGCCTCTTATAGCCTCTTCTATATTTCTAGGTTCATCAAACTCAATTTTCTCTTTATATGACTGAGGTATCCCACTCAGGAAATGTTGAAATTTCACTTTATCATCTCTGATGTACATGACATACCTCAACAGATCCAAGAAATTATTTGCATACTCCTCTATGGTCAGCTGCCCCAATCTCAACTCATGGAATTATTTAATATTGTCATCATAGTACCTATCAGATAGGTACTTTTTCCTGAAATATTTCTGGAACTACTTCCACACAATCTTCCTTTCACTGATCTTATTCACTTGTCTAAGATGCTCCCACCATATGGATTCTCTTTCGATCAAGTTGAATATGGCTACCCTATCCTTTATATTTCTAGAGTAGTCTTGGACTTGGAAATATTTTGTCATCGCAAGAAGCCAAGCTTCAACTTCTTGACCATTATTTACCTCACCATCAAACGTAGGAGGATTAGAATTCTTGATTTCATCACGTGAAATTTTGTGGTAATTGTTAGGATATTTAGACACTTAGGAGTTAGTTAATATCAACTTGTGTAATATATCTATTAGGTAAAAGTGTGTTTCTTTAGTATACATTAGTATGCATTTGTAAATATTCTAAGCCGACGGTCACGATATGTTCTAGACATAGAGTGATCTGACGGTTCAACTTCTCTTAGATCATACCTACCATTGATCCGTGGCTTAACAACCGATTGGTCTATGATCTTGTCACGTCCCCATGCCTCCGAACAGCAAGGAGGACACGACTACAAGCTTCAATCACACGGGCTAAGAGCCCCATGAACATATGCATACATGAAAATTGCTGAAACATAATGCTTAACAAATATTTTGAACTAAAAACATGCACATATGCAGTTACTCATCATACACAGTGGAAACCAACAGCATTCAGTCATGCATGCATTTACCATGTTCATCATATCATTAACAGAAAAGATAGTTATAGAAGTAAAATGCACAAGATCACTTATCTTATGAAGAGCTTTGATCCGCAACCAGCTACGTCGCTGCAACGTTCCACCCAACCATAGGCCAGCGTGCTCCTTAATCTCTCAGCAATGCTGCCACCCCCGAGCTGGGCATGATTCTCCAAGGAATATGGGAACAGCAGGCTTACACATAGCCAAGGATACACAAAACACACAGCCAAGCCAACAGAGTTGGGTTTATCAGGCCATTCAGGAGCTGGAGAAGGCAAATTGCTAAGTTGGTGAGCTCATTACAGAGCCAAGAACACCTATACCAGAACTAGCCTAACCTCTAAGACACCCAAACACACCCAACACAAGGAATCAGTCCCTTCTCTGCTACACAGTCCCTTAGGCCCTGCATTCCCTTCCAGTGCTATTCAGGGGTGATGGAGAAGAAATCCAGCCCTCTAGCTCTGTCTATGTGGGTTCCAGCCACCAGTTTTATCAAGCAAAACTCAGCCCCATCCTTTCTCCCTACACAGTCCAAAGACCAACCATTGCACCTACGCAATCACTCAGAAATTACAGCTGAACAGGGGAACAATTTCTGAGTCGTTCTTGGGCCTTTTGTGGCCAAAACGACTCCCAACAATTGAATTACAAAGCCCCAACTAAACAGTAAATAGCTGAGTACGTGAATGGCTATTATTAGGAAATTCATGGGTGAAAACGCACAGCTCTCAACTCGCTATGTGAGCCCAAAACAGAAGGATACCTGTGCGTGGAAACAATCCGACCCTGTGAGGAAAATGAATAGACAATGGAGGTCCTGTGTGAGGAAAACAGCTCCGTTTTTGTCCGTGGATGAAAAAACAACAGCAAGGACGTGAATTGGAAGTGTGTGAGCCTTCAGCATAGTCGTGGGAGAGTCGAATTTCCTGCGTGAGTGATGGCAGTCATTTTTCCCCAGCCATTGTGAAGTCAACCAGGGTGGAGTGTGCATGTGGGTGAGGACTGACAGTCCTGCCACACCCATTCCTAGACAATAACTGCCTCAACTTCCAGTAGAGATTCTTAATCAAGGTGGTTGGAAATAAGACAAGGGAAGAGGACACATAGGTTTTCTCTCATTGGCCAAGGTTTAACAATTTCCCCACCCTTATCCTTGTGAAAATCATGCCCCTTTCTCATTTTAGTTTCCGCGATCGTAGCTGGTCGGGTTCATTTAATTAATTATAGATGCATATTTACATGATGACCAACATAATATATGCCGCATGCCTCGATATACCATCTGTGACAATTCAAATCCAAAACATAACATAATCGATCAATGGCAGGGTCTTGTACTTTAGCTCCACACCATGATCATTACAATTTATACATCATATACATCTAATGTAATGGGGTCAAAACCGGGACATTACATTCCCCTCCCCCTTCAATAGCACTGTCCTCAGTGCTTTACAAAATTTGAACAAAATGCTACACTAGTATTGCCTCAGTGTTCCGCAGAATTGAACAAAAATGGGTGTGCCAATCACATGGCATCCTCTAGCTCCCATGTAGCCTCTTCAGGTCCGAAGTGCTCCCATTGCACCTTTACCTGCCCTATGGCCCAGTTTCGGAGCATGGTGACCTTCCTGTCGAGGATGCACATTGGCTCGATTCGAAACTCTCCCTCGGGTTCCACCTGAATCACATCCCAATTTATCACATGGTTAGGATCATGTACATATGTTTTAAGCAAAGAAACATGAAAAAAATCATGAGCTCTAGTGCTAGTAGGCAATGCAATTCTATATGCAACTGGCCCTATTCTTTCAAGCACTTCAAATGGCCCACAATATCTTGGTGACAACTTGGCACAACTTCCAAGTTTCAAGGAACTCTTCCTTGCCCTCACTCTGAGGTAAACATGATCCCCAATACTGAACTCCCTGTTCACCCTATGCTTATCTGCATAGATTTTCTGTCTGTCCTATGCTACTTTCAGCTTTTGTCTGATCTTTACAACCTCTTGCTCCATTTCCTTGAGCATCTCTGGTCCAAGCACAATCCTGTTCACTGGGTTATCCCAAGTCACTGGTGTTCTACACCTTCTTCCATACAAAGCTTCATATGGACTCATCCCCAAGGATGCTTGATGTCCATTGTTATAAGCAAACTCTACCAAGTGTAAGTAATCTTCTCACTTGGTTGGTTTGTCCATTACGCACATGCGAAGCATATCTTCAAGCACTTGATTAACTCTCTTGTTCTGCCCATCTGTTTGAGGATGGTATGCAGTGCTGAAGTTTAGCTTTGTACCCAGATTTGCAAACAACCCCTTCCAAAAGTTGGAAGTGAACTTGACATCTCGGTCAGAGACTATTGCCTTCGGCAATCCATGCAGTTTGAATATCTCCTTCATGAAGATCTTTGCAATGTCGCGAGTCTCATATGTAGACTTAACCGGTATAAAATGTGCTTCCTTAGTCAACTTGTCTACCACAACCATAATAGAATCATGTTGTCTCCAAGTCATCGGCAATCCTGTAATAAAATCCATGGAAATAACTTCCCATTTCCATTCCAGAACTGGAAAAGGCTGCAACAAACCTGCTAGATGTTGATGTTCAACCTTTACCTGTTGACACTTCATACACCTTGAAATGTACTCAGCCATGTCCTTTTTCATACCTGGCCAAAAGTACTGCTTTCTAGCTGTAGCAATTGTCTTCTGATATCTTGGGTGACCAGAATACGGAGCTTGATGGATTTCATCCATGACAACTCTCCTCAAATATGCTACATTTGAAATATAAATTCTGCCTTTAAGAGTGAGAATCCCATCTCCTTCCAATTTATATCCCTCATACCTCTTCTCAAGACTTTGCTGCTGCAATTTGTCTTTTACTTGCTCATACAATTCATCTCCAGCAACATGATTGGCAATCTGCTGCCTCAAATCTGATTTGCAAATACTAAGGGATGCCACCTGCATTTCCCGCATCTTCCTGCTGAGTGCATCAACTACCTTATTCTCTTTTCCCTTTATGTGCTTGATTTCAAAATGAAACTCACATAAAAACTCCAACCATCTTGCTTTCCTGGCATTCAGGGTAGGTTGATCAAACAAATACTTCAGTCCACAATGATTTGTTCTGAGCTCAAATCTCCTGCCCATCAAGTAATGTCTCCACATCTTGAGAGCATGTACTATGGCTGCAAGTTCTAGATCATGAGTGGCATAGTTCTTCTCATGTTCCTTCAGCTTTCTTGACCCATAACATATCACATGGTTGTCTTGCATAAGGACTCCTCCAATCCCTTGTCCGCATGCATCAGTACACACCACAAAATCTTTCTCTGGATCTGCAACCTTCAATACTGGTGCACTAGTGAGAAGATTCTTCAACTGCTGGAAGATTTCTTCACACCTCGATGTCCATTTGAACTTCATCCCCTTCTTCTGCAAATAAGTGATGGCATGTGCAACTTTGGAGAATCCCTTAATGAATCTCCTGTAGTATCCTGCAAGTCCCATGAAAGATCTTACATCTGTCACATTTCTTGGAGTAGGCCAATTCATAATGGCTTCAATCTTTTCAAGGTCCATGGATATACCCTCCTCTGAAATAATGTGACCCAAGCACTGAATTCTATCTTTATAGAAGTCACACTTGCTTAGTTTTGCATACAACTGATGCTCCCTGAGCAATTTCAATGTCAATCTCAAATTCTCTTCATGTTCTTTCTCATTCTTGGAATAAACAAGAATGTCATCAAGGAAAACAAGAACAAAATTGTCCAAATAGCTGCTAAAGACACTATTCATAAGGCACATAAATGTAGCTGGCGCATTTGTGAGACCAAATGGTACCACTACAAACTCATAATGCCCATACCTTGTCCTGAAAGTTGTCTTATGAATGTATTCGTCCTTGATCCTTACCTGATGGTAACCAGACCTCAAGTCAATCTTGGAAAATACCTTTGCTCCTCTCATTTGATCAAAGAGGTCATCAATCCTAGGCAAAGGATATTTATTCTTCACAGTAACCTTGTTCAACTGTCTGTAATCAATGCATAACCTGAGTGTACCATCTTTCTTCTTGACAAACAGAACTGGTGCTCCCCAAGGAGACACACTCAGTCGGATATACCTTTTTTCCAACAACTCTTGCAATTGCATCTTCAATTCTAGCATCTCTGGTGTACTCATCCTGTAGGGTTCCTTGGACACTGGTGCCTCTCCTGGCACAAGTTCAATAGTGAAATCGATGTCCCTCTTTGGAGGAAGCCCTGGAATCTCATCAGGAAACACATCCCTGAATTCCTGCAACACCTGATAGTCCTCCAACCTAGGAGCTTCATCTCCTAATGCCTCCAAAATCTGAGCTGCATACAACTGGAAACCCTTCCTACAGAATTTCTTTAACTGCATAGCTGAAACCTGCCTTACTGAAATCACCTTTGGAATGCCTTTCACAACTACTAGGTTTCCTTCTTCATTCACACATTCAAAAGTCTTATTGTAGCAATCAAGCTTCACCCTGTGAGCTTCTAACCAATCCATTCCAATGAGAACATCATAGGAACCAAGCAGTAGAACATTCAGATCTACATGAGTGACCAATCCATCCATGACCAATGGACATTTCTCTACCACTTCACTGACCTTTCTCTTAGTTCCAGTGGCTAGCTGAACTAACCAAGACTTCCTATGCTTTACTTTCTTAAAGGCACAAATATCCACTACTCTAGGAGTAATGTAACTGTGAGTAGAACCAGGGTCAATCAAAATAGAAACAGATTGCTCAGCAATCTTACTTGCTACTTCAACCACAGCTGACTGGTGATCTACTTGACAGTCTTCCAGTGCTGCATAGATCCTAGGAACCACCCTTGCTACTTGACCTACTGTTTCTGCTTCTTGCATGTTATAAGCTGGCCTTGCACTCTCATTCTCGAGTGGACAATTTTTGCGCATGTGGGGTCCTCCACATTTCCAACATTGAAGTGGCCCTCTATTCTGTTGTGGATCTTTAGGATTTTCTCCAGTCACTCCAACTGGCTTACTCGCAGCTTGGGATGGCTTCTTTTGCTGATTCCTGAAGCTAGAAGGTTTGAAACCTTTCTTTCTTTGGTCAAACTTTTCATTCTTCTTGTCCTTCCATGCCTTATGGTAATCCGGCTTACATTTGCTTTGCTCATAGCAATACTTAGCCTTTATTATCGCTTCTTCAAGAGTTCTAGGTTCATAGAACTCAATTCTATCTTTGTAAGACTGAGGTAATCCACTCAGAAAATGCTAGACCTTCACTTTTTCATCTCTGATATACCGGACATACCTCAACAGCTCTAAAAACTTATTTGCATACTCTTCCATGGTCTGCTGTCCCAATCTCAACTCATGGAACTCCTTAATCGTGTCATCATAATACATGTCAGATAGGTATTTCTACTTAAAATACTTCTTGAACTGCTTCCACTTAAGTATCCTTTCACTGATCCTCTTCACTTGCTTGAAGTGTTCCCACCAAATGGATGCTCTTCCATTCAGATTGAATATGGCAACTCTTGCCTTCATGTTGCCTGAATAGTCATGCACTTGAAAGTATTTCTTTATCCCAAGAATCCAAGCTTCAGCTTCTTGTCCAGTTTTTACCTCACCATCAAATGTAGGAGGATTAGCTTTCTTAAATTCATCCTAAGAGTGATCCCTATGGTGCCTCTTTCTTTTCCTTTTATGAGAAGAGGAACTTGAATCCCCGCTGGATTCTTCAGAATCAGATGATCCACTGGAAGTCCTTCTCCTTCTCCTAGCACTACTCTTACTGCCTTCTGGCCTTGTTGTACCTCGTCCAGAGTCTATCTTTCTTTCCAAGTCCATCAAACTCTGCAACATAGCAGCATTCAACTGATGTTGCTCCTCCTGGGCTTTGATCAAGCTTCTCATAGTAGCTGCAACATCTGACGGTGTCTCTTGGAATCTCCTTCCATTAGACTCAATGTCATCATTTCTATTACATACATTTTCTCCCATGGCATCTTCTGCTCGCTCATATGAATCCTGAGCATCATATCCGTCATGGGTTCTCATACTGAACCACCCCTTACTTACCAAACTGCACTACCTGGAATACTTCTCTTGAAGGTGACTATAATTCTGCAAACGTGTTAATAACACAATTGTTAGATGCATACATTGATACAAATCAACATTACTTACCTTCTCTTGGAATAATCATAAAATTACAAATGCCCAAACACACAAAATTTTCTTCATCAAGGAATGGCTGTCTGAAGGGGACGACGGGGGTCAAGGGGGCTTGCGCAATCTGGAAATCTGGTTTTTGCGCAATCTGGCACATTAGATCGCTGCCTCTTTTCTCATTTTCAGCCCTGAAATTTCACTGAGAAACAGTCAAAAATCCCATTGGAAAACAGTTAAAATCTGCTGGAAAAATCCTATGGAAAAACCCAGAATTTTCCTTTCCTTTTCATTGGCTGTCGGATGTCTTTTCGCATCAGAAGTCTTAGCACTTCTGCTTCTGCAACGGCGGATGCTCTATTGCTTCCTGATCCGATCGGCACTCTTCCTCTTGCGGTGTCGACGGACTTTACACATCGGAAGCCAAATGACTTTGGCTTCCGCAACAGCGAACGGGGAACCACTTTCTCTTCCGCAACGACAGCTCTCAGAAGCATTCTTCCTTCCGCAACGGTGAACTGACTTGATCAGCATCGACAGTCCTTTTACATCGAAAGCCAAATGAATTTGGCTTCTGCAACGACGGATCACCAAACATCAACTTCTTCCGACGATTTCATCACTTAGACAAATTTTCAAAATTGTCTTTCTTTGACCGCGTCGGCTGTCGGCGGTCTTCTGACATCGGAAGCCAAATGGCTTTGGCTTCCATAAAGGCAGCTCTCCAAACCTTAACTTCTTTCGATCGGTGAACCAACTTCGAGCCTCAACCTTTTTGACGTGTCGGCGATCGGAGGACTTTCCCCATCGGAAGACTTGTTTCTTTTGCTTCCGCAACGGCGGCTCACAAGACGATTTCTCTTCCGACTGGCGACTGTTTACTTAGAAAATTTCCACTTTGGATGTCGGCAGCCTTTACACATTGGGATCCAAATGGATTTGGATTCCGCAACGGTGGATGGGAGACTTCTAACTCTTCCGCAACGGCGGAAATATTTCCGCTAGTGGCCCGACCGTTCCATACTTAGCCAAATTTTCTCAATTTTACAGTCATTCATATCATGAATTTTGCTGGGCAGAATGAAATACAACTTCTGTCAGTTGCTTTTTCTTGGCCCATAGAGGCCCATTGTTGTCAAAATTTCTCTGATACCATACTGTCACATCCCCATGCCTCTGACCGACAAGGAGGACGCGACTACAAGCTTCAATCACACGGGCTAAGAGCCCCATGAACATATGCATACATGAAAATTGCTGAAATATAATGCTTAACAAAGATTTTGAACTAAAAACATGCACATATGTAGTTACTCATCATACACAGCGGAAACCAACAGCATTTAGTCATGCATGCATTTACCATGTTCATCATATCATTAATAGAAAAGATAGTTACAGAAGTAAAATGCACAAGATCACTTATCTTATGAAGAGCTTTGATCCGCAACCAGCTACGTCGCTGCAACGTTCCACCCAACCATAGGCCAGCGTGATCCTTAATCTCTCAGCAACGCTGCCACCCCTAAGCTGGGCATGATTCTCTAAGGAATATGGGAACAACAGGCTTACACATAGCCAAGGATACACAAAACACACAGCCAAGACAACAGAGTTGGGTTTATCAGGCCATTCAGGAGCTGCAGAAGGAAAATTTCTAAGCTGGTGAGCTCATTACAGAGCCAAGAACACCTACACTAGAACTAGCTTAACCTCTAAGACACCCAAACACACCCAACACAAGGAATCAGTCCCTTCTCTGCTACACAGTCCCTCAGGCCCTGCATTCCCTTCCAGTGCTATTCAGGGGTGATGGAGAAGAAGGCCATCCCTCTAGCTCTGTCTGTGTGGGTTCCAGTGACCAATTTTATCAAGCAAAACTCAGCCCCATCCTTTCTCCCTACACAGTCCGAAGATCGACCATTGCACCCAGGCAATCACTCAGAAATTACAGCTGAACAGGGGGAACGATTTCTGTCGTTCTTGGCCCTTTCGTGGCCAAAATGACTCCCAACAATCAAATTACACAACCCCAACTAAATAGTAAACAGCTGAGGATGTGAATGGCTCTTCTCAGGAAATTCGTGGGTGAAAACGCACAGCTCTCAGCTCGCTATGTGAGCCCAAAACAGAAGGATACCTATGCGTGGAAGCAATCCGACCCTGTGAGGAAAATGAATAGACAATGGAGGTCCTGCGTGAGGAAAACAGCTCCATTTTTGTCCGTGGATGAACAAACAATAGCAAGGACATGAATTGGAAGTGCGTGAGCCTTCAGCACAGTTGTGGGAGAGTCGAATTTCCTGCATGAGTGATGACAGTCGTTTTCCCCCAGGCATTGTGAAGTCAACCAGGGTGGAGTGTGCATGTGGGTGAGGACTGACAGTCCTACCACACCCATTCCTAGACAATAACTGCCTCAACTACCAGCAGAGATTCTTAATGAATGTGGTTGGAAATAAGACAAGGGAAGAGGACACATGGGTTTTCTCTCATTGGCCAAGGTTTAACAATTTCCCCACCCTTATCCTTGTGAAAATCATGCCCCTTTCTCATTTTAGTTGCCGCGATCGTAGCTGGTCAGGTTCATTTAATTAATTATAGATGCATATTTACATGATGACCAACATAATATATGCCGCATGCCTTGATATACCATCGGTGACAATTCAAATCCAAAACATAACATAATCAATCAATGGCAGGGTCTTGGACTTTAGCTCCACACCATGATCATTACAATTTATGCATCATATACATCTAATGTAACGAGGTCAAAACCGGGACATTACAGATCTCTATTTAAAGAGCATAGAGGGTCCTTGGCTAGTTGATCGATTCTGAGAAGCTCATGTAACTTTCTTTGTTTTGCATAATAAATTGCTCCAAGTAGCTATTTGGCTGGGGCCGTGGACTGTTTCCCTCTTGAGGTTTTTAACCACGTGACAAACATCGGTGTGTTGATCTATGATCTGTTTGTGTGAAGCGGTATCTAAAGGTGTTTAGTCTTTTGGGAGTACCCTGTGTACCCGAACATGGTATCAGAGCTTTTATGAAGAGCCGCTTTCGATTTTGATTAAGATCTGGAACAGGTGTTGCCAAAATTTTGAAAGGGTTTCTGGTTCTAGAATTTATGTGCATTTGTGGCCTATGGGAGCTATTCCATTGCGTCCGGAGGACCATTTCCATTGGAAAATAGTTTTCATTTCACCGAAAACCGTTTCTGTTTTCTCCAGAAACACCCATTTTGGAAAATCTGAAGGTATAATGTTACAGTGATGGATTTGTTTTTTTTAAATCTCTCATATTTTATCAGTTTATTATTAGATCTTTTATTTTTTAGTCTCGGACTGTTGTTTTCCCTGACTGCGTATGCTCTTTTCCATGCACCTTGCGTGATCGCAGCGAATTAGAAACAGTAAGGGAAATATTTTTTTTCTTGTCTTCTCGGCTATGTATGCTCTTTGTCGTGCACCTTGTGCGATCACGACAAATTAGAAACAACGAGAAAACTTGAAATCATAGACTTTCTGGGTAAGCTAACCAAGATCTAACCCCATTGTGTGGAAATTTTTTGTTTTTGTTTTTGTTTTTTGTTTTTTTTTGTGATTTGCAGGAAAAGCAAGCAAGCATGGAAAACGAGAGAGAAGAGTAAAAAAAAAAGCCTCCTTCCTCTTTCCATATTTTTACGTACCTTTTAAACTTAGCTTACTTGGTCCAAAGTTGCTTTACACCTTGATAAGTCTTGAGTTCAAGTCTTATCAAGCTACTTTTTAGTGCATGCAATTTCTATTTTCAAGTTACTTTATTGTAAAAGTGCATCTCACATAAATAAAATAAAATAAAAGTGAGTTACGTAAGTCTTTTAATTTATTGCTGCACTATTTAAAAGTACATTACTGTAAAAGTGAACCTCACTTATTCTACAAAAGTGATTCACTTCAAAGCAACTTTATTGTAAAGTGATTATCAAAGGTTGATCTTGGGAAGACGGGGGTTCTTTTTTTTAGTTGGTCAAGTTAATATCTGGCACGTCACTATTGGGGACATCTTCAACATTTTCTTTGATCAAGCATAACTTCATCATCCAGAATCCGTTTTAAGTTCCGTTTTTTTTAAAACTGCATATTTTTTCAAGCTATTTGCATCCAGATAGTTAGTTTCTATTATTTCATCGATTATTATATAGTATGGACGCCCCTTGTGATATTATACTTACAAGTTCTAACTATTTCTCATGGAAATCTCGTATGGAGGATGTTCTGCGAAGTAGGGGACTTTTCAGGATAACCTCAGGGAAAGAAATAGAACCTACTGATGATGATAAGAAAATTAAATTTGAAAATAGATGTGATGAAGCTCGTGGATTGATTGGGATGTCAATCTCTACTGATTTGCGATTCCACATATCTGGCATTGATGAACCTGATAAAGCTTGGGAAAAGTTGGAATCTATGTTTGGTAAACATAATAAAATTCGGGGTCATCAACTTGAGAATGAGTTGTTTTCCCTGAATCCAAATGATTTTTCATGCATTCAAGACTATTTATCTAAGTATAAAACTCTTAGACTATTATGTGTCGAATGCAAGATTAAGAAAGAAGACAAACAATGTATTTATCATATTCTTTCAAAACTTGGACCTACATATTCTGTTTTTGTATCTACATTCTACTCCATGAAAGAATCCTTGCCAGCAGCTAGCTATCAAGAGGCTTGCCTTGAATCCTTTTGTGATTCCTTAATTAGAGAGCCAGATAAGCTCATTCATATTGGAATAATTAACAATGTAGATACATCTGGGAAAGCCTTATTGTCCCAATAGAAAGAAAAGTCCAAGCCTCCCAAGAAACAAAATTCTCACAATAATAAGCCAAACAACAAGGGTCCCAAACCCTCTCAGTCAGCTCCTCCTTTAAAAAATGACAAATGATCCAAGCAAAAAGGAAAGAAGACTCAACGTCATTGCAATTTTTGTGGGAAAGATAATCATGATGAATCTAAATGTTTTAAGAAGATGGCAGCCTTGGAAGCAGCAATGAAGAAGCACCACATCAGCCTAGATTCATCTTCAGAATCTAACTCTCATGGACATGCACTTTGTGCTTCCGGTTACTCTTATACTGCATCTTCTTCTTCTACTTCAAATGAATGGCTCATTGATTATGGAGCATCTTATCATATGGCTAAGGATCAAGCCATCTTTTCTACTGTGCATGAATGTAACACCAAACAAATATTTGTTGGTGATGATAGATCTCTAAGTGTTGTAGGTTCTGGAACAGTTCTAGTAGAAAATGGTCATTTCAGTGATGTACTATGTGTTCCAAAATATTTCTGCAATTTGTTATCAGTCTATCAAATTACTCATTCAGGTGAAGGTAAAACTATGATGTTTACACCTCACCAAGTTGTAATCAAGGATTTAAAAAATCCTCAAAATGTCTTTGCTACTGGAACTATTGATGATATTACCAGGTTGTACAAATTTAACAACTTCGGGTCATCACCTTTTTCTTTAGTTTTTGTTGCTCATAGTGATAACTTGAGCAAACTTTGGCATGAGCGATTTGGTCACTTAAATTATCGCTCATTGCAACAACTATGTAAATACAATATGGTGACTGGTCTTCCGCTGGTATCTTGCAAGGATGGTGTTTTTTCCGGTTGTGTACTCGAAAAACATCATCAGGATATTTTTGACAAACGTGCCTCTTGGCATGCCTCGGTTCCCTTGGAGCTTGTGCATAGAGACTTTTGTGGCCCTCTTCCATCTGCTTCCTTTTCTGGTTTCAAATATTTCTTAACTTTCATTGATGACTACTCCAGACGCACTTGGGTTTACTTCCTAAAAATTAAGAGCGAAGTATTTAACATGTTCTTAGCCTACAAGGCCCTTGTTGAAAAACAATATGGTCATCAAATTATTAAGTTAAGATCTAACAATGGAGGAGAATATGTTAACAACAAGTTCACTACTTTTTGCACTGAACAAGGAATCCAACAACAACACACTATTCCATATACACCACAACAAAATGGTGTAGCTGAAAGGAAGAAATGCACTTTAAAAGAAATGGCTAATTGTATGATCCAATCTAAGGGACTAAGTCTTCAATATTGGGATGAGGCCATAAATTGTGCAAATTACATATTTAATCACACACCCACTAAATTTTTACAAGGTATAACACCGGAAGAAGCATGGAGTAAAATTGAACCAGATGTAAGTCACTTTCGTGTGTTTGGTTGTGAAGCATGGGCTCACATTTCGGATGAAAAACGGAAAGCATTGCAGCCTAAAAGTGAAAAATGCATATTTGTTGGATATTCTGAAGATGTAAAAGGTTATAGACTTCTTCAGCCACATTCTCATGATATAATCATTAGAAGAGATGTTAAATTTGATGAAAATCTCTTGGCCCGCGACTCTAACTTGGTGGGTGTGCCATCCTTGGCCTGTGAGCCTGATTCAGCAATTGAGCCTTCTTCTTCTTCTTCCAACTTCCTTGACAGGTTTCCAACTCCAGTTTCTGATGATGACAGTGAGGATGAAAATCCACCTCCGCCTGCTCATGTTCCTCCAATTGCACCAGCACCAATACTTCCTAGATGGGTCCGTTCAACATGTGAAGCAGCTGGTGATCTTGCTAGTGATCCTAGAGATCAACGTCGAGCACGTTCTTAGTTTCAGCGAGCCTCTTCTCTTTTGGCTCAAGTTTCCGAGAATCATGATCCAGAAACTTTTGCAGAAGCTTTAGGAAATCCAGATTGGGATGTAGTTATGGATGAAGAATATCGTTCCTTAATGGCGAATGATACTTGGGATCTTGTTCCTCTTCCGAAAGGAAGAAAACTTGTCAGATGTAAATGGGTCTACAGAACTAAGTATGCATTAGATGGAAATGTTGAAAGACTTGAGGCAAGGTTAGTTGCCAAAGGTTTTTCCCAAGTTGAAGGGATTGACTACAATGAAACCTTTGCCCCTATAGCAAAAATGAACTCCATCCGGCTTGTTCTTTCCCTTGCAGCCTTACATAACTGAGAAGTCCATCAAATGGATGTCAAGTCTGCCTTCTTACATGGTGATTTACATGAGGAAATTTACATAGAACAACCTCCTGGATATGTTCAGAATAACTCCAGCCTTGTTTGTCTCCTTAATAAATCCTTATATGGCCTCAAGCAAGCTCCTAGAGCTTGGTATGCCAAAATGGATAGCTTTCTCCTTGAAATTGTTTTTTCTAGATGCAATTCTGACCCCAATGTCTATACCAAGAAAGTAGAAAACCATCTCATCATACTTGTTCTTTATGTTGATGATCTTATCCTCACTGGTAGTGACCCTAACCTTGTAACCCATGTGAAATCCAGTCTTAAGCAAAATTTTGAAATGTCAGACTTAGGACATTTGCATTATTTTCTTGGTCTCCAAGTCTTGCAAGCCAAAGAAGGAATATTTATTTCCCAGTCCAAGTATGCTTGTGACCTTCTTCGTCACTTCCACATGGAAGATTGTAAACCAGCCCCTTCTCCCTTCCAGTCTGGAGTCAAACTTTTTGCCACTTGTACTTCCCCTGAAGTAGATGCCACCTTGTATCATCAACTTGTTGGTAGTCTTTTATACTTGACTCATTCCCATCCTGACCTTTCCTTTGCCGTTGGTCATGTTGCCCGTTATATGCAAACTCCTCATGAAAGTCACTGGAAAGCAGCAAAAAGAATACTTCGATATATTCGAGGCACAATTCAGTTTGGGATTCATTATAGTATAGGGGGGAACCTTTGTTGGTTGGTTTCATTTATTTAGATTGGGTCGATGATCCTGATGATCGAAAGTCTACTACAGGTTATGTTTTTAGTCTGGGATCTAGACCTGTCACTTGGGCTTGTAAGAAACAACAAGCTCTTGCTCTTTCTTTAGCAGAAGCAGAATATCGAGCCGCTATTAATGCTAGTCAGGAAGCTTTATGGCTTCAACAGATCCTTTCAGAGTTTGGATTCGAGCAGCATCAGCCTAATCCACTTTGGTGCAACAATCAAAGTGCCATCAATCTTGCCAAAGATCTAGTTCTACATTAGCGCAGCAAACACATTGAGCTACACATGCACTTCATCAGAAATCTTGTTCATGATCGTGTTATTGAAGTGCTCTATTTCCCTACAGATGATCAAGTTGCAGACATCTTCACCAAGTCTCTTACAGAAGTGAAGTTTTCTAAACTTTAGTCTATGTTAGGAGTTCAAGAATGTGTCCTTAAGGGGGGATAGGCTCTAATGCCTCCTTCCTTCTCCTAATAGTGTCACTTTTGTAAATCCTTCAATCCTATCCCAAGTTGTTCTTAAGGGGGGATGTTAGGATATTTAGACACTTATGATTTAGTTAAGATCAACTTGTGTAATATATCCGTTAGGTAAAAGTGTGTTTCTTTAGTATGAATTAGTATGCATTTGTAAATATTTTAATCCGATTGTCACGATATGTTCTAGACATAGAGTGATCTGATGGTTCAACTTATCTTAGATCATACCTACCATTGATCCATGGCTTAACACCCGATTGGTCTATGATCTCTATTTAAAGAGCATAGAGGGTCCTTGGCTAGTTGATCGATTATGAGAAGCTCATGTAACTTTCTTTCTTTTGCATAATAAATTGCTCCAAGTATCTATTTGGCTGGGTCCATGGACTGTTTTCCTCTCGAGGGTTTTAACCACGTGACAAACATCAGTGTGTTGATCTGTGATCTATTTGTGTGAAGCGGTATCTAAATGTGTTCGGTCTTTTGGGAGTACCCTGTGTACCCGAACAGTAATGTCTCTTCCTCTTATCCCCATGAGATGAAGAGCTTGAATCCCCAGTGGATCCTTTAGAGTCATAGGATCCACTAGAAAACCTCTTTATTCTTCTGGTGCTGCTATTACTTCCTTCTAGATTTATTGTTTGATTCTCAAAGTTCATCTTCCTTTGGATGTCCATCAAACTATGCAGCATGGATGCATTCAGATGATTTTTCTCTTCCTAAGATTTAATCATTCTTTCATTGTCTTCTATGTAACTTTTCATTTACAACCTTAGGTTTCTCATGGTGGCTGCAAAATTTGGCATACTTTCTTGATATCTCCTTCCATTGGATTATGTTTCAGCATTTCCAAATCGGACGTTTTTCCCCATTGTATCTTCCCCATTCCCATAGGGATCCCATGCATAATTCATGCTGTAGGTTCTCATGGATGATCCAAAAACCAATTCTTCCAATATGCATTATGACTCTACAAAATTTGTTAATAAACACCATTTGTTAGACAATCTCATAATTCAAAAGCCACTTACAGTGGGACCAATAGCTCTAAAAACTAATCACTTGGCCCATCTAGGACCAATGTTGTAACCATTGGCTCTGATACCACAATGTGATGAAACCAATTCTTTGATACCACAATTTGATGTACCCAATGCTCTAATACCACAATGTCATGTACCCATACCCCGATTATCATGCAGAATTTAAAATTTTCTTAAACAAATATGGTTCTTCTTTTGAATCATAGGGCATGGTCGTGAAAACACTCTTCCACATTCATAATTAAGCTCAAGAACCAATGTAAAAGTCATTCCATCCTTGACAGATCCATTTTGTGACCAGAAATGCCTTTTCACATTGAACTAGCCCTTTCCACCCTCCTCCTTATACATTCCCTTTTTTGCCTTCCGTGATGGAACTCGAAAATTGGAAAGCTAACAACTGATGAAAATATTTATCCACGTTTCCACCTTCCACATTCCTCCTTTCTTTCCTCCAGTGTGGAATTTGGGAATCAGAAATCCAACTGTTTACCTTAACCTTTTACGCATTTTTCGCCTCTCGCCTTCCGTAGATGGATTTCGAGGTGTAGAAAATACACTTTTCCATGGAATTTATGGCTCTTTTTCTTCTTATGAATTTTGGATTTCATAGGAGGGTTCCGAGGATCAGAACTCCAAAATTATTCCTTCTCTCTTCTCTTGTTTCCTCCTTCTGCCTTCCACCTTCGGCAGAAGGATCACAGAGTACAGAAAAACCCACATTCTACTTTGTTTCAACTTCTGTCTCTCGCCTCCTGCCTTCTTCCTACCACAGGTGGATTTTGAAGTGTGGAAAATATTAAGTCAGATGTCTTTTGACTTTGTAACCAGGATTCTAGCCTCCATGAACTTAGGAAAAAATGCATTGGAAACAAAAAACATATGTGAGTAAAATGCAGGAATATATAACAACAACAAGTCTACATTAATAATCTAACAAGAATTAAACAAATTCATACATTCATGAGAAATTACATTGAATAATTTAGGATAACCATAGAATACTTATCTTGAATATGAATCTATCTCGCAAGTAGATATGTCGCTGCAACGTTCCACCCAACCATAAGCTAGTGTGCACCTTAATCTCTCAAGACCACTGAAACCCCCAAGCTGGGCATGACTTCCACAAGGAATTAGGGAACAAAAGGCTCACAGGTAGTTAGAAAACATCAAAACATAGCCGATCCAACCTCCATTTGGGTTTATTAGGCTGCTAAGGGAGTGACTTACACCTGGTCAAATGCACACCAAGGCTCAGCCAAACCCACTAACAGTTGGGTTTAAGAGGCTGCTTAGGAAGTGGGAAAGTAGAATTGATAAGCTAGTGAGCTCAACCATAGAGCTATGGAAACCTACACTAGATCTATCCATCTTGGAATTCCCCAATACCTGCACACCCAACACAAGGAAATATTTCCTTCACTACTACACAACTCCTCAAGCTATACCTTCCCTTCTAGTGCTCTTTAGGGTGTGCATAGAATATTTTCCACATCCTCTTAATCTATCTGTGAGGTTCCTCTATTCACTAGGTTTATTAGCCGATTATGGGCCTCTTCCACTCCCAAGTCTCCCAGAAAAAAATATGGATGCACGTCACATCAAATTACAATGCTGGACAAAGTAAAACAAGGTTCCCCTCTGTACACATAAAATCATTGCGAAACCACTCATCCGTGACTCTAGATAGTAGAACAACCACCGATGGGGGGAATAATGACCAAAACATTCAACATGAATGGGGTTTATGGTATGGGCATGGAACCCCCCAATTGATTACTTCAAAAGCTAGAACGTCGCTTCACCCATACTGCATACTTGCAAGCTTGCTCAGACAAAAAATATCACTGTCATGCCTTCCTTTTCCCAAGGAATTAACTGCCTCAACTAAATTTTGGAAGAAATGAATGATTGAAGACAGAGGAGAAAAGGTAGCTGAGGGTTTTATGGGTTTCCCCAGTGACATATGGTTTCATCCTATTGGCTCAAGATTTTGACTAACTCCCCTCCCTATTCCTTTTGAAATCATGCCCCCATCTCTTTCACATTGCAGTGCATAGCTAGTTGTGTTTTTTTATTAATTGCATTTTTACACAGTGTCCCAAAATATATTGTTCCCGACTTAGCACCATAACCATTGGTATCAACCCTGATCACCGATACACACAACACCAAATCAATGGTAGGTCCTTGGCCTTTAGCTCCTTGCCATGATTTAATACAATATATACATTATGTGCAATTTCAATACCATGGGGTCAAAACCAGGGTGTTGTAGTTACCATGCACAACTCTATCACCATTCAAGAACATATTTTTTATAATTCTATAAAGTTCTTCTTTTTATTCCATGGCATTTATACCTTGCATTTTGACATTACACTATTGTTTCCAATATCATTGTAAATAAACTTATTCTTTTCTCGTCTCCTTCTTTGGAAATAGGAGCATTTTTGCTATAGTATTTAAAACATACTCTCTTATTGAATTCAATTCATACGATGAAATTTATGCACATTCAACTATTGATTGAAGGGAAAATTTTGATATACAAAAATTTGAACAACAATGTTAAATGCCAATTTTTGCAACGAATGAAGCTTCGTCAATTCCACCTCCATAAGGTGAGATTGACTTTATTTTTAGAAATTATAGTTCTAGTTTGCTACTTTAATAAATTGTATGACCTTTTTGTCTTAACTTTGACATATGTAAAATCACAATTGGAAGTACTTGGAAGCACCATTTGCAATGGACATTCTTCAAAAATATACCAAAAATTGACCATGTATTATTTTTGTTCGTTTTTAGTATGACATCCAAATGAACATCATTGAGTTCAAGAAAATGGTTTTCAATCCATCTTACAATAGAACCTTCAAATTAACCACATTCTTCACACAACAGAATTTGAACCCGAAATATGACATCAGAATCTGACGTCATCTGACATTTCATACGGATGTGTCAGAAAACAATCATTGAGAAGAACGATGATCATGAAAGTTTAATAGCACCATCGAATATCCGACACATCAGGCGTCGGATATCCGACTCACGAGAGTGTCGGTTATTTGATGGTATAGTGTCAAATATCCGATGGTAAGTTGACCCAAAAGTGTCAAATATCCGACACGAGAGTGTCAGTTTTTCGACCCATTAGTGTCAGATATCCAACGGTATGTGTAGGTTTTAAAAAAAAAACATAATGTAAGGTTTGAAAGATTTGAAAATTTTGGTCTCATATTTTCAATGGTAACTATGTTCAAGGTGTCGAATATCCGACGCAGAGCCATTATAAATATAATTTTTTTTAAACATTTCGGTATGTTTTTTTGTAGAAGCGGCGGATGATTTGCGAAATTATTTGTTCCTCGACAGACGATTTGCGAAAATTATTTGTTCCTCGACGGACGTTTTCAGGAATTGTTTTATTCTTCAACGGGCAGTTGTGGGAATTTTTTTATTCTTTGCCTTCTCTCCATTTGACAAAATGTTGATGCATGGAACTTGATTTTTTAAGACAACCAGTTATATTCATTCACGAAGTTTGTGACAAAATTTCAAATAGAAATATTCTGGATCCAAACGAAGACAACAGACAATTGCTTGCTAGACTATGGGATGCAGTGAAACGAAGGGGTGATGGAAAATGTTATTGTCCATGTACTCAATGCAGGGGATTTAAGAGGAGAAGAATATTGATCTCAACAGCCACAAAACATTGCAGGGAACATGGACACACTGAGGGGGGGAACGAATATCATCCATTTGTAGGTTTAGCATTATAAAGTTTATTATATTCTTTTTTTTGGTAATTGTATGTATTATTTTTATTTTTCATATATTAATGTATATCTATTGATGTTTCCATGTATTTATATTAAAGGAAAGACACCCTACAACATATTGTCTAGAGGAAGTGCTTTCAGAACAAGTTCAGGATTAGGATCATGGAGCGTGTATGTTTAATGGAGAACAAGTGAATGATCATATTGAACAATATGATCATACCGATAATGTAATTGAAGATGATGGTACAAATACATTGATCCATGATTCATTTAATGTTATAATGGATGATGATGATGACTTTGATGATGTTCACGATATGCCTCTTCTTGATAAGGCATATGAACCCCTTTATGAAGGATCCAAAAAAAATATTCTCTCCGCTGTATTGTTGATAATGAACTTGAAGGTTATGAATGGTATTTCAAACATTGCAATCACATGGATGCTAAGGTATGTAAAATAATCCATCACATATATAGGATCGTGATAAATTTTATATGTATTCCTCTAATAATTGTATTGTTAATTCATTATTGATCATCGTACGGATGAAGCATGTTTCGTTAATATTATTTATTTATTACATTAACTATTTTTTTATTTTTTTTGTAGCTTGATAGCTGAATTTTTATTAACACCATCAAATATTTTACCTCACACATATTGAGATTTATCTTCCATCATGAAATAGATTGGAATGCATTATGAAGCAATTCATGCATGCCTCGATGACCATGTTATATATTATAATTAGCATGAATTTGCAACAGAATGTTTGAAATGTCATGTAAGTAGATATCATATAGATAATGTAACAAAAAAGGTGCCTCAGAAGGTTCTTCATTATATTCCCATCATTCCATGTTTGCAACGACTGTTTAGGTGCAAAAACACAGCGCAATTTATGGATTGCCATGCTAGGAACAAAAGTCAAGATGATTTTATTCAAATGCCTACAGATCGTTCTACTTTTAGAGATATGGAGGAAAAGTGGCCTCACTTTAAATAAGAACCATGTAATGTTAGGATTTCTTTGGCAGAAGATGGTGTTAATCCATTTGCACAGTTGAAATCCATTTACATGGTGTGGCCTATTTTTGTTATCAACAAAAAAATTCCTCCATGGTTGTCAATAAAGAGGGAGCACATAATGTTGTCGATGATTATTCCAGGTTTTTTTGTCTACAAATTTTTTATTTATAATGTAGTTGTGGCATCTCATTTGTTGTATTATGTTTCCTAATTTCATATATATATCTATTATTTTAATCTTGTGCATGGTTTATATACCTTAATGGTTCTCATAATGATATATTTTATATGTACTTCAAATCAATCAGGTAAGTTCCAAGTCAAATATATGAATGTATACATCGAACCTCTTATATATTAAATACTGAAGTTATGGAATGGCATCACTATGTATGACATATCTAGACCAATACAGCAAAGGCAATTTCAATTCCATGCAATGGTTGTATGGACAATACATGATGCCCCTGGGTTAACTTCATTTTGTGGTTTGTAATTTTAAGTTCCACTTTAATTGCATTTAATTATATGGAGTAGTTAGAATAGTTTATATATGAATATATTTGACATACATATTCCATATCTAAATATTGTAGGTCTTCAGACAAAGGGTAAATTTGCATGTCTAGTTTGTGGTCCTAAGATAAAATCTCGTCATTCAAAAAGCTTAAGAAAGGAGGTGTTTGATGATTATAGGAATTTCCTCTCTAAGAATCACAAGTACAAAACAACTGAAAAAAATATTTTAAATGGAAAGCAGGAGACTGCATTAAAAACCTGGAGAATGACACCTCACCTTTGGAATATGCAATACAATATAAATCACCATCATGGTACATATGGATCATCGTATATGAATTGTTATGTATTTTAATTTCTATTGTGAGTTGTTTACTGTAGTGGCCATATTTGATTTATGATGTAATTGATTTATAAAATAATATTCATGATGTCCATCATGACATTAAGGAATTAATGGGCTTCCATGAGGAATGAAAAGTTATCCTATTCAATTGAGCCGGTTTCCTTACTATGAGCCCCTACAAATTGCTCATTTGTTTGATACATTGCATATTGGAAATAATGTTACTTAAACCTTATGGCGATTACTGGAGCTAAGGAGGGAGAAAGATAAAGTTGTGAAAGCTTGCAAATACATTCAAGAAAGAAACCATGCAATGAAAGACGTCATCCAATTTCATACCAACGGAGAACAAGTTAATATAAAATCAATTCCATGGATGTTTACGGAGCAATAAAGAAATGTTGTCAAAGAAGTAATGCAGAAAATTAAATTTCCCATAGTATTTTGTTTGAACTTGAAGAATATCATAACCAAAAAATGTGATTTTGCGGGGGTCAAAACACATGATTGGCATGTCTTCATCAAGGTAATTATTATTGTTATGTCCATATAATTTATTTATTCTCATTTTACTGCGTATATTTTTTTTTCTTGTTTGTAAACTCTTTGTTTAATAAATGGCGTGGTTTGTATATTGATACAGTATATTCTACCTCTCTCTCTCCTGGACAACTTTGACAACAATGTCAAATAAGTTATATATAATCTTGGTAAATATATGAGGTAACTAGCGATTACTTGCATATGCTTAGTGTTTATTTAATTCTCTGTATAATTTAAATTTGTTTTTTTGTGCACTATTTCAGCATATATTGTAATTTAATATTTATTTTTATTAAATATTTTTATTGGTTTGTGTCACTCGTAGATGGTTGACATCTAAAGAAATCCATAAAGAAGATATAAAGTATTGGAGGAGAGAAATTCCTCGTCTCATGTGTGAAATGCAGAAGCATCTACCATCGGCATTTTTCAATGCACGGGAACACTACCTCATACACCAAGTTGAGGATATTGAGTTGTGTGGACCTGTGCACTCAAGGTCCATGTGGATGGTTGAGAGGCACTTGAAATTTATGAAGGGTTTGGCGAGACAACGAGAACATGCTGAGGTTTATATGATGGAAGGATATACGGTATAGAAAAGCATGTTGTATGTTAGTGAATATCTTCCTATTTTAGTGTCAAAGCTCAATTTACGACGCATTTGTGATCCGGGCTCCAATAACAAATTTGAAGGGGAGCAACTGAAGGGGAAAGGTATATTGAGGAAGCTGAAAGGTAATTATTAACTAGTGGATGTTTATTATATTGTTCATATTCTAATTGTATTTTCTAGTTATAATTTATTCAATTAAGAGCATATACTTTGTCCAGGAGATTTACACCTTTCTTTCATTTTAATGATTATTGTCATTAAATAGTTGGTCGAGAATGGGATGCAATTCATTTATACATCACAAACAATCTTGACTGGATGAAGGTATGGATTGAATGATGCAAACAATTGGGTCATGGAATATCATGGGAAGGTGTGGCTTCATTCGTAAAAGCAACACAACGCAATGGAGATAGAAATCTAACAGAAAGGGAAATCGATTTGGCATATGGTGTGAAAGATAAAATGGCAAGCATATAATTAATCAATCCCTTAAATATTTTATTTTGCAAATTACATTTTGATGTTCATGTTGTTATTTTCCATGTATTACTGCATAAGGACTAAATAGTTGTGTAATCTTTTCATGTATTTCTTATTATAGGTAAAACACCATAAGGATATGGTCTGCAATGGAGGTAGATGTCGGATCAAAAAATTGGATGAAACAAATAAAACATCAGATTCTGGGATATCTGCTGTCTTTGAGGTTACTAATGTTTCATCTAGAATTGACATACATCCAGAAGTCTCAGAAAATCGATACTATGGGTATTTGGAAGATATTATACAGTGTGACTTTAAATCCTTTAAGGTATTTCTATTCATTTTCAAATGGTACAGGTTACGATTGAATCAACTTGATCCCAATAGAACTATTATTGAACATGATAATGGATTTACCATGGTAAACACAAGGTTGTTTGAGCCAGGAACAGAGCCCTATGTTCTTCCAAGCCAATGTGAACAGGTATTTTATTTAGAGGTTCCAGGTAAAGTGGGCTGGTCATTTGTTGTGAGACACGATCCAAGGGGAAGGACAGTAAAGTATAACCTAGATGATGCTAATGAATAGGGTTCTCTCTCGAAGTATACGATGACACAAAGCATGATCAACATGAGTTAGGTGATGATGATGATCCAAAAGAAGATGTACTCCAAGAAACAGTTGAATCCGATGATGTAGCAAACAATACTGGTGAAATTTATACCGACGATGACACGCTGAGCATAACTGATGATGACGACGATGATGATATGGCCAACCCTTACAATGTTGAATCTAGATCTGATGATACAGATGATGACTTGGATGAAGAAGAAGATGACATGGATGAAGAAGACGATGAAATATAATTAATGAAAGGTAAATATTTAATTAGACCTATTCTTTTATCTTATTTTTTTTAAAGAGTTACTAACCTCATCACCATCACCATCATCCTCATGTTGATCATCATCTTCATCATCATATTCATCATCGTATTCATCATTAGACATCTTCATCTTCATGATCATCATCATCGTCATCATCGTCATCTTCATATTCATCTCATCATCATCGTCTTCATCATCATCATCGCCAATATCGACATCATCATCATAATCACCCTCATCATCATCTTCATCATCATCGCCATCATCATCGTCATCTTCATCATCATGAACATCATCATCATCATCTTCATCGCCATCATCATCATTAAAATTAAACCTAGATCAAATTAATTACTTCATATCATCGTCGTCGTCGTCGTCGTCTGTAGCATCATTGTTGTCATCATCATCGTCAACGATGAAATATAATGAAAGGTAAATATTTAATTAGACCTATTCTTTTATCTTATTTATTTTTAAAAAGGGTTATGGACATCATCATCATCATCATGTGGATCATCATCGTCATCATCCTCACCATCCTCACCATCATCATCAACATCCTTGTCATCATCATCATCTTCATCATATATAATCATCATCATCATCGTCATAATCACCATCATCATCATCTTCATCATCATCGTCGTCTTCATCATCATGACCATCATCATCATCATCATCCTCATCAACATAATCATCACCAACATCATCATCTTCATCATAATTGATGAAGATGACATTGTTATCCCCATGGTCATTGTCATCATCATTATCATTGTCATCATCATCATCAAAATCATAATTATCATCATCATTGTTGTCATCGTCATCATCAAAATCATAATTATCATCATCATATTCATCATCATCGTCATCATCATCATCATCATCGTCATCATCATCGTCATCATCATCTTCATCATCATATTCATCATTATCATCTTCATCACCATCATCATCATTAAAATTCAACCTTGATCAAATTAATTACTTCATATCATTGTCATCGTCATCTGTAGCATCGTCATCGTTGTCATCATTGTTGTTGTCGTTGTCAACGATGAAATATAATGAAAGGTAAATATTTAATTAGACTTATTCTTTTATCTTATTTCTTTTTAAAAGGAGTTACAGACATCATCATCATCATCATCATCATCATGTGGATCATCATCGTCATCCTCACCATCCTCATCACCATCATCATCATCATCATAATCATCAGCATCTTCATCATATATAATCATCATCATAATCATCATAATCATCATCATCATAATCACCATCATCATCATCTTCTTCATCATGACCATCATCATCATCGTCATCCTCATCAACATAATCATCAGCAACATCATCATCTTCATCATTTATCAATGAAGATGACATCATTATCCTCATGATCATTTCCATCATCATTATCATTGTCATCGTCGTCATCAAAATCATAATTATCATCATCATCGTCGTCATCAAAATCATAATTGTCATCATCATCTTCATCATCGTCGTCATCATCATCATCATCATCATCTTCATCATCGTCGTCGTCATCATCATCATCATCATCATATTCATCGCCATCATCATCATTAAAATTAAACCTATATCAAATTAATTACTTCATATCATTGTCATCGTCATCTGTAGCATCGTCGTCATCATCCTCAACGATGAAATATAATGAAAGGTAAATATTTAATTAAACCTATTCTTTTATCTTATTTATTTTTAAAAATAGTTATAGACATCATCATCATCATCATGTGGATCATCATCGTCATCATCCTCACCATCCTCATTACCATCATCATCAACATCATCATCATCAGTAGCAGCATCATCCTCATAATCATCATAATCATCATCATTATAATCACCCTCATCATCATCTTCATCATCGTTGTCGTTGTCATCACCCTCTTCATTATCATGACCATCATCATCATCATCATCCTCATCAACATAATCATCACCAACATCATCATCTTCATCATAATCGATGAAGATGACATGGTTATCCTCATGATCATTGTCATCATCATTATCATTGTCGTCTTCGTCATCAAAATCAGAATTATCATCATCGTCGTCGTTGTCGTCATCAAAATCATAATTATCATCATCATATTCATCATCATCGTCATCATCATCATCATCATCATCATCATCTTCATTGCCATCATCATCATCGTCGTCGTCATCATCATCATCGTCATCATCTTCATCTTCATCGCCATCATCATCAACATCATCATATTTCTTTTATCTTATTTCTTTTTAAAAAGAGTTACAGACATCATCATCATCATCATCAACATCATCAACATAATCATCACTAACAACATCATCTTCATCATCGTCGTCATCATCATCATAGTGTGAATATTAGTGTTTTAAAACACTAATATCTTGATAGTGTGAAGATTAGTGTTTTAAATTTTTTATTAATATGTTAGTTATAAATGTTTTTAGCAAATAAATATTTAAAAAAATTAAATTAATATATATATATATATATTTTAAATTAATTTCTTTCTTAATCTAATTTTTTATTAATTTGAATGTTGTAAAATTGAGTTAATTACATTACCAAATACTATAAATAAATATTAATTTAAAGTGATTTATGCCTAAACCTTTATCATTTGATAATGCACATAAGCTACATTGTAGTTAGTAACACACATGGTTTTCTTTTGACGTGATATTTGCTAATAAAAATAAAGTGATCATCGGTGTGACCTTCATTTGGTGGCTTTGGATCCTTACCACCTACCCTACTGGTTAGAACCATCTCTTCCTGTTCTGGATTATCTCTCTAAGACTTTTCCTTCTGACGAGTCCATTATGGAGATCATGAATACAAATGAGTCTATCTAGGAGGATCTCCATCATAGATCCTCGTTCCTCCCCAACACCAATACGGTCGACCATGACTTTGCATCCTTGTTTCCCACTGATATTGTCAACTCACCTTGAAGTCCTATATTGTTGCAAGATAGATTTTGAAGGAAACCTTTCCAACATTACTCAGACAAATCTGATTGACATATCAGCTAATCCTAGTGCCATCGAGCATGTTGATGTTGGGAAGAATGCTCAACAGATGAATCTGAAGCATACAAGGCACTTTTCAAAGAATTCTGCAATATTTTTTTCCTGGTCCTATGAAGAAATGTCGGGGATAGATCCATCCATTATGGTCCATAAAATTAAAACCTATCCCACTGCTAAACCTATTAGGCAAAAACTAAGGCAAGTCCATCCATGGAAGGCCGCAGCTATTAAAGTTGAGATAGAGAAACTTCTCAAAGCTGGGTTTATTTATCCCATACTCTTGATGGAATGGGTATCGAACGTTCTCCCTGTTAATAAAAATTAGGGCACTATTAGAGTCTGTATCGATTTTGGAGACTTGAATAAATCTTGTCCCAAGGACAACTTTCCTACTCCACATATCGATCAGATTATCGATAACTATGCTGGAAGTGTCATCTTCTCATTCATGGATGGATTTTTTGGTTATAATCAAATTGAGATATTACCCATCGATCAGCACAAGACAACATTCATTTTCCCATGAGGAACCTTTGCATATAGGAAGTTACCTTTTGGCTTAAAAATTGTTTTAGCTACTTTCTAGCGTGCGATGTCCTATGCATTTCACGATATTAAACATATTGTTGAACTGTACCTTGATGACCTCCCTACTCATTCATAGCGATGGGAGGACCACCTTGGTCATCTTAGAGTTATTTTCCTGAGATGCCATCATTATAATATACGGCTCAATTCACATAAATGTGTTTCTTGTGTTGAGACAGGACGCCTGTTAGGTTTTGTGGTCTCTAAGGATGGCATCCGGATAGACCCTTTGAAAATTTCCACCATTTTAGCTCTACCAGCCCCAACCAATCTTCTCGAACTCCTAAGTTTGCAAGGGAAGGAAACCTTCCTCCATCGTTTCGTGTGCAGTTTTGTAGAGAAAATGCACGGTTATATGCGTCTCCTTAAGAAGGAAACTATGTTCTTCTAGGATTACCAAGCCCAACGCTCCTTTGATAATCTCAAACATGCTCTGACTCATTCACCCGTGATACATCCCCCAAATTATTCAAAGGACTTTCTCTTATATGTTGCTGCCTCCGCTACTACCATATCTATGGTTTTGGTGCAAGAAAATCCCAATGGCTAAGAGCACGTGATTTACTATGCTCATAAGAATCTTATGGATTCCGAAACTCGATATTCACGCATGGAGAAGTTAGCATTGGCCACGGTCATTGCTGTACAGAAATTTTGTTGCTACATTTTGCTCCGCACAACCACTGTATTGGCAGACCAGAACCTTATGTATTACATCCTGACTCGTCAAGTGCTCGGGGGAAAGTACTCCCGATGGATAGTCATACTATAGGAATTTGATCCGTAATTTTTGAAAGCCACATCAAAGAAATCCTTGGTCTTTGTCGAGCTCATGTGTGATCTTCCCTCTGCTTTGATGGAATCTAATCCCAATGATTCATTTTCGGATGAATTCTTGTTCCTGATAAGCACTATTGATCCATGGTATGGATATTTTCTTACTTATCTCCAAACACAAATATTTAAGCCAAATATATCCTGTGACAATCACCACCGTATTCGTCACCACATGAAATACTACCTCATCCTGAATGATACCTTCTATAGATGTGGGATTGATTCTATTCTCTGGCGATGCCTCACCCATGAGGAAGCTGAACATGTGTTGAATCATTTCCACTCTAAAGCATGTGGTGGTCATTTATCTGGGATGGTTATAACCCAAAAAATCCTTCGCACTGGCTATTTCAAGCCTTTAGTCTTTAAATAATATCACAAGGCTGTCAAGAAATGCCCACCTTGTCAACATTTTTATCCAAAAAAGCACACTCATCCTACTCCGCTACACCCCATCATTTCCATTGGCCCATTTTCCAAATAGGGGATTGATTATATGCATTGTAATCCTACCTCAGTCAGGGGGCATGGTTACATCATCATAGTCGTTGACTATTTTAAAAAGTGGGCTGAGGCCATGCCTACATATGTGGAAGATGGTAATAATTCCACTCTCTTCCTGTTCAATCATGTCATAGCTAGATTTGGAGTTCCATAGTCCATAGTTACTGATCACGGATCACATTTTCGTAATCAAATGATGGAGGAACTAAGTGCCAAGCTAGGTTTTCACCATGAAAACTCTACGCCATATTATCCGTAAGCTAATGGTCAGGTAGAGGCCATTAACAAAGTTTTGAAAACTATGCTTCGTTGGATGGTTGGAGACCATAAATCCAACTGGCACCACATCCTTTTCTCTGCTCTTTGGGCTTACAGGACTTTGGTGAAAACAGCTACTTGTTTCACACTGTTCCATCTTTTCTATGGACTCGAAGCTGTCTTACTGATTCAATGTCAGATTCCATCCTTGAAAATTGTCATCAAACTCCCCCTAGATACTTCTATAGAGGAAGATAGATTTTTGTACTTGAATAACCTTGACGAAACTAGGAGAGATGTTGCCTTGGCTAATGAGGCACACAAGAAACGCGTCAAGACGCAGTATGATAAATCTGTCCAACCTCATACCTTTAATGAGGGTGACCTAGTTTTGACTTACGACCAGAGATATGACAAAATAGGGAAAGGAAATTTCAAGTCCATGTGGTACGATCCTTTTTCCATTTCTAAAGTTTTAGAGAAAGGGGCCTACGAGCCCATTGACTGCGATGGAATCCCTTTAGGGAAACCTTGCAATGGGTTGTACCTGAAGAGGTACTATGCCTAGATCTCTCTTGGATACTTGTATATATGTATATTTCTTGACTTTCAGTGTGGTTTAAGTATTTTCAATATGGTTTTGAGTTTAGTGTCCGTATCTGTTTATACCATGTTTTTGAATTGTAGAGCAGATGGATTTCTACGGCTTCGCTGATGGTGCTTGCTGCCACACCTTGAATATTGCCTTAGATGCTTGGGTTCTCTATTCCCCAGCTGATGATTTGGTTAGTTCAGGAGCGGTTTGTATTGGTCCCGCTACCAACAACATCACTGAGTATAGAGCAATCATATGTCTTTTGACTGAAGCTGCCTCCCAAGATGTTCAAAATTGGTTAGTCTTGATGGACTCACAACTCATGGTTTGTCATCTAAAACATGTTTATACCATTAGAAACCCTATGCTTCTCTTCCTTTTCCGGAGGGTACGCTTGTTAGAAAGGTCATTTGAAACCATCACCTATAGGCATATTCCCTAGGGAACATAATGTAGTTTCTGATTCATGAGCTAATTACATCCTAGATTGGCATATTTCCCATTCATGACATTAAAATCAAACATGGTTCATTGTAAATAAACAATTAGAGGCACATAAAACTCATGTAAAATACATTCATCATTTGAGATGTATAAACACTAGGTAAAAGTCTGTATATATATATGAAAATGTTTACAATAAATAGGTCACGAGACCTCATCTGAAGCACGTACGATTTCAGGTAAAAATCACCATACAAAATCTTGAAGCTATCATCTTTCAGTGGATACATCATGCATACATCGTCTAGTGATGCTCATTGTATCACATCACTACCTGGGCTACTCTACGTACTAGTCTACTAAATTGACCTGGTACTCCCACTGTAGGTCTCTGATACCTCAGAGGGAGGTCATCAATGGAAGTGTCAGGGATGTCTAGGGTCAACCTCTCCAGGTTTTCCTTTAACTCCCCAGTCACATCATCACCTTATGGTACGAAACGAGCTTTGACTCGTCTATCCAATGGGGAAGCTCCCCTAGGTTGTGTTGCTCCAACGTCTGCATGAAAATAGTCAAGTCTCATTACTTAACATAAAAAACATAAAACATTAAAAAACATAAAACATTAAAAAACATAAAAACAATATTTCAATTTTAGGGTTTTTTGCTTCTTACCGATGTCACCCCACTGTCCACTAGGTGGGAGTGGTAGGTCAGGGTATCCACTGAAGTCCATTCCCACATACACATAATCCTCCACCATGAGTATATAATCTCTCAGCCATCAGAAAAATGGGTCACCGAACTTCACCTTACCCCTGCCCGGTCTAGTACGGGCCATAATCCAGACCCACCTCTGCATGCTGGGGTCCCGTGCTATCAGCTCTGTAAAGACTACCTGGGGTCTCATCTGTGGCACTTGATCAAAGAAGAAGTGGGTTAGAATGGAACCAAAACCGAACTGCTTCAGTTCCCCCTGCTGACACTTAGTTAGCTGATCCTTGAATATCAGAAGCAGGGCTTCCGCCTAGTTAAAGACTGTAGGTGTCATGGCCTCTATGGCATAGAGAATATTTGCTCTAGAATCCTAGTGCACTCCTTGGCTTCCCACCACACTCTACATGGTAAAAAATACAGTCTGTAAATGCCCATCCATCACTTCTTTTATGGGGTTTTTCTTCCCCAATGTCCTTGTCCCAGGGATACAGTGATGGTTTATCAACTCATGTGTAGTCATATCCCCTCTACAGGAACTAGTCAGCGAGATAGGAGTACCCCATCTTGAAAGGCCAGTCAGGAAGTAGATATCCTCTACTTGAACTGCCAGAATATGAGCCCCAACCTCAAAATGTTGTTGCTCTAGATTCCACATCCGAAGTATATGCTATAGCAATCACTCATGCGATACCATGCTGGGTGTCCAAAAGAATTTTAGGAGTCCATAGTCTCTCAATGCGGCTATGCAACCTGCATTCCTTTCAGTGAAGGCGTCATCATTATCATGCTATCTCTCTTTCCATATGACCATTTTTTATCAGCAAGAACCTGCCAAAAACAATCACAAGACCCACTAGGATCATTATTAATCATTCAAATCAAATAAAATGATCTAGTTTTACTTGTGTGATTAGTTTTACATATTCACGGATTACATTGCCTATGCCCCATTGAAGACAGGTGGTGGCATTTCCTATGCACTTTGTTTTTGGCATAGTTCTAGTGAGGTACCACGTATCCCGCAAGGGATAGGAGCGGTGCCCGCTTCCATGATTTTAGGGCTTGCCATAAAAGCTCAAAAAACTATCAAAAGTCAAAATTAAAGGCATAATATGAGAGAGTAAGGTTTATGCTATTACCTGGAACTGACGGCGCTTGAATCCGACGGTGGAAACTCCTAATATCAACAACTGACAAATGGGTAGAAAAGTGCTCCAAATGCTCTCCACTATGGGTAAATAGTAAAATGTTTTGATTTTTCACTATTTACATGACTTTTATACACATTTTTGGGTTTGACATGCTATAGTTTTGTTTAAAATCATTTATTACTCAAAATTTATTAGTCTTAATCCCTTAATGTCAATTATTGGCGCATTTAACACTTGTTTTTGAGTCATTGCAGGATAGAAGAATAGTAGCAGTAAAGTTTTGGAAGTTTGTTTTTGACTTTTTCATACTACCATAAAATGGAAAAAGTTGTTGAGAGTTTATTACGACACTTTGGTCATGCTCTCGAAACTCAGTATCAAAGGTCCGAGTCCATTTCTGATTCTTTTCAGGCTCATAAAATATCTCATTGTGAAAAGAGACCTAGTGGACTCTTCTTTAAACTCTTTTTGGGCTCCTTAAATACGAAAACATTTCTGAGTGATCTTGTCTTCTTCACGCTCGTTATATCATTTGAAGAGTCATCTCTCTAACAACAGGTTATCTATTTTTCAGTTTGGATAGACTATTTACGAAAAAGGAACACTCCAGCCAATCATGACTGGAATATTTCTCTAAGGTATGAGTTTACACTTTTTCGGGCCTTAGGGACTAAATAATACGAAAAAGGACCCTTTGGAGTTTTCTTCCGTGGTCGTTTAGACTCTCTAAACATGAACGATACTAAGTTTTCTTTCATTGGACTCATTAAATTAAACTTTTGAGAGACCCATTTTTGGGAACGAAACGCTCCTCTCTCAGGTTCATAAAACATATGAGTTTGGACTTGTCTTCGGACGAGCTATACTAAGTGTTTGTTACCCTCTTTGAACTCGTAAAACTGAAAAGAGGCACTCATCAACCATGATGGGGGAAATGGGAAGGGAATCATTTTGCAAATAAATGGCAGTAGTTTGTCGTTACTTTTGAACATGGCACTTGTCTTCATATAATTTTAGTCAATTGGGTATTCAGCTAATCTCCATGACAATCCACTTTCATGAGTTATGCCACTAATTTGAGTCTATCAAAAGAATGCATTATGCCACTCATTTTTACCTTTGCAGTCAAAATAGTCTATGTGTTAGTACTTTTGAGTCAGTCCTATGGTTACTACATTCACATCATTCCAGAAATATGTTTTGATTTTTGTGTCATCGATGTGGGACTCATCATGGCCCTCCTTCGATGAGACTATTCCCATCGACATCATCTCATCATCCAGGAAATAGTCTTAGAAACAAAACTTAGTACATTGAGATTGGTATGTCTTAATGATAGATTCTCTCGCCCTCGACATAGGTTCACATCATTGATGTTTGATTGATAGAATCGATTGGGTGTTCAACATCAGGACATCTATTCACATTCAGTATATTGTACTAGGGTACCTTTTGAATCATTGAAATCAATGGTGATCTCCCTCGCGCTTATTAATGGTTCCCATCATTGACTGGTAATCAAGCAGCTTCCACCATGTTTGACTTCAAATCATTATAATCACATGGATAGAATCATACTTTGTGAAAGACGAGATGAAGACCTTGGGTATTTGTTTAGCGCTCATTGCATTCCCCAGGATGCAATGGAGTTTTGTATATCTAGCATGGATCCACATTTGTAGGGTCGTGGCTATGCCCAAATTTGCATCTATATGACATAGATCTATGTTGTATTTCTAGTAGCTATGTCTAATTTGAGTCCTCTATCACATGGATCTATAGAGGTATTGTTATGCTGTTGGATTGACCAATTAGCCCAATCCATTGGAGAGAATAGAGAGCAAAGTTGGAGCTTATGGGGATGAAGTGTTTGTCTCATGGAGATAATTTTCGACACTAAGGGAATGGTTGTAAGCTTCTCCATACATCTTTAATGCAAAGCTGATTTTTGTCCCACATGACTGTTGTTTTGATTTCACATGTACATGTTGTTAGATTCCTTAGTCACTAACATGGATAAGTAGATGATTTCCAGTTAGCTTTGATGTGTTTGCATGTTTGATCTGTTTCTAGGTACACAGGTTCACTATCGAAGTAGCATTCTAGGTGTCTACGACATTCAGGGAAGGTATTCATCCTTTGTCATTCACTCATTTGTTCTAGATCTGAACCATTCAGACAAGAGGAATAGCTTCTGTCTGCAGAAGGTGAAATATTCCTTGTTACAGATTCTCATGAAGCTCTTATTTGAAGATTTTGTCAACCCATTTCCCTGACGATAGTAGATGTGGAATGTATGAACTGTATGTTCTATTTGGAACAAAACTCCTCTATTTTATTTGACTTGAAAAGAGCATTATCAATGATTATCTTCGTAGAGACCCCAAATCTTGACAGGATATGCTCATCCAGAAATTGCATGATCATTTTTTCAGTAGCTTGTCTTGTGGGAATGGCCTCAATCCATTTAGTGAAGTAGTCAGTGGTAGTGATGATCCACATATGCTTCCCTAAGGAATGTGGATTTATTTCTTCAAGGAAATATGGCCCTGTTGGCCTCTATCACCTTCTTGTCTCAACCCGCAGTTCAACAAAACCATAATACAAAAAATAAACCACAATACATCGGCCTAACAGAGCAAGTTCAGTTGGAAACACCTACAAGGAAAGCACAATCTCACCTGAGATATCTTATGGGTAACTTTTAGAACCATGTTTCCTCAGTTGGAAAGAGGGTTATAGTACCTTGGCACACAACTAAGGTGCTCGACAAAGGTAATTGGATGAGGGGGTCTATTCCTGCACGTCTAGGCACAACTGTATGTCAGAGAATGTGGCACAACACTATCCTTAATATCCACAACTAGTACAACTAGTGCGACGTAGCCGGTCCCTTGTATCGACAGACAGTTTGCAACTTGTGCTTTATCTTAGGAATTTAACCATGAATTTATACACAACATTCCCACAATGATTTTAACTTTCATTCATTCACTGATCAACAAGATAGTGCATACATTCAACTGTACCTAATCAATATATAGTAAGAAAATACTTCAACATTCACATAAACATTCAGCACAACCATTCATTCAACACAAGAAATAACGTGGAAACCCATCTGGGAAAAACCACCAAGGTGCTCTTCATTTGGCATGAGAAATTGTGTATAGCACCTTGCAGCCTGTGATTTGTAGACTGTTGTTATGATATGTCTTTCTGACTCAATCATCTGCTCTCATGCTCTTTGGTTTATTCTTCTATCTACTCCTATTGATCCACACACAGCCTGGATCGATTCTTCTACTGGCAGTCTGCGCACACAGTTGCAAGATCTACGGCTCAACAACCTTCTACTTCTACTAGAATCTTCTATGAGTCTTCTCTTCTACTTACCCTAACTTCCTTAATAGGATAAAGAAAACTACAAAAGGATGGACCTTAACAAATTTCCTCTAACAACAATGACGAATGTCCAACCCTTATACAAAATGGCTTCTTGGTATTTATATCTTCTAAAGGACCACATAGGGTCGACTACATACTGCTCATTAGTTACAGGTCATGATAAGCTCTCAAAAATGGTTACAGGCTATAAGGGATTGACAAAAGGCACTATCAGCCTGAATTACAAAATATTTCTTCATACGTGCATTGTCCACAGTCTTACGCCGTCTTCAGCAGCCATGATATTCACTTGTTGCTTTCTAGCTGTTGCCCACTTGCACACCTGCAAGATTTCCTTTCCCATTTCATATGTATTCTCTATCCTTCTTCCATGCTGGTTCCTTTGCTTCCTTTGTGACTTACTCTCCTCCTCGTCACGTGCGCTTTTCCTTCCTAGCTTATGTGCCAACTTCTTTCTTGTCTATGTTTCCTAGATCAACAAGCCCCCAACACTCACATGTGGCTCATCCTGAGCCACTAAGCAAAAATGTAAGTCTTCCCAAAATTTACTATCCCCAAAAGTTAGCTTCTCTCAAGCTCTTATGTTTCTGGCGCATTCTTAGGCTGCGCGGGAGGAATAATATTTTCTTAAAATTCCTTCACTATCTATTTCACCTTGGCAACTTCCCCTACTAATTTCTCTACATATGCAGCCAAATGCTCTACATGGTCAAACCTGATATGTTTCGACGGTACTTCCTCTAATGACTGTGCGACTTGCTGAAGTTTCTGCTGCACAGGATGTAGAAGGCTAGTTAGCCGAGATGCTTCTGATTAGTTTGTCTTAACCTTGAATTCCCTAGTCTGTTCTTGATCTTGAAGAGTCTGGAATTCCTGTTCCACTTGCTTGATCTCCGTACTCTTAGTAACCTTTTCCTAAAGTGATAGTTTCTTCATTTATGCCTTTGTAGCACTGATTTTCTCATCTTCCTGTCACGTGCTCTCCCTTATGTTTTCTGCAGTTTTATCTTCTAGTAGCACTCCCCATATTGTAGCGATGGCTTTAGCTGCCTTTGCATAGAGTATTTATCCTTCTTTGATCTTCCCAGCAACCTCAGACATTGCTCTTCTTCTTTCCTCGAGCACCTCAGGAGGTGTGATCAGTACCTGTCTCGCTTAAAGATCCTCAACTTGGTTCTTCAATTTGCTTATGATTTGTGCGAGCGGGGAAAAAATAGCTGCTGAGTCCTCATCTTCTTGTCCCTCCTTAGGGGGGGGACTTTGTGATCACGCTCTTGATGGTATCGGCTAATGCGACCTGGATTTTCTCGCGCGCCATAAGTTCTTGTTCCTTCTCTGCAAGGAGGGCGTTGCACCACTCCAGTTCTCACTCTTTTTCTTTAAGAAGGGCCTTGCACATCTTCACCTTCCTTTTTTTTTGTTTCCTGATAGGCAACAACATTTTCCCTCAGCTGTATTTCGAATGTGGCTGCCTTTTGAACTTCATACACTTCACTCAAGTCCAGCTTGGAGAAGTCAATTTGTAGAGTGTTATTATTATCAATTGCACTTTTCTATGTTTCTGTCTCTAGTGCACGCCTTAGAATATTTACTTTGATCGGCGGAACTAACTTTGGTGTGACTAATGGAACGTTGGGATCGACGCCATATGTCTCGACCTCCATAGTGGATTTTACCTCGTTAATGGATTCTATCAACTTATTCAACTGGTTCCCAACTTGGTCGGTAATGTTTACCTTCTGTCTCTTCAGAGTGGCAAGGTTTTCTTACACAAACTTAGCGACAACATTTTCAAGCTCATGCACATCATCTTCTATCAGTGTGCTTGTGTTAGCCGCTTTGTCGGCTTTTCTCTTCTTGCGTTGTGACCCACGCTCCTATTGCCGTGTTTGTGCTTGGGTCTAGACATTCTCTAGATTAGTTGTGTGCTTTGAATTGCTATGATCAGAGCCATCATTGCCATGAGGATTATCATGTTCTTCCTCTTCTTATGATTGGATATGTTGGTCGTCACCTCCTTTATTTCCTTGACCACTTCCTTGGCCAATTTTGACATCACCACCTGTACCAATATTTACATCTTGGTGAGCTGGTGGGTCTTCCTGGTTCTTATCTTCAGGAAGTGGCTTTACCAATGGGCTACGCCATTCCCCAAGATAGTCTTTAATAATGGAATTCACATCCTCATCTGTGATCATGAATCCAGTGTGGTTTACTTGCTTTGCTGGATCGTTCTTGGGTTCCAAAATTATATTATGCGCATCATCCTAGAAATTTATTAAGACCACATACCTATGCATTGTCATGCACCAGATTCTATAGGTTCACTGGACAACGTTGCACAACGCCTCGGCGTGCAAAAAAAACTTGACGTTATTTTTTGTTTGGCAGTCCCTGTTCTTCTTTATTTCCCATAAGTTATGATACTTTGCACCCAAGAAAAGTAGTGGGACATCTACTTGCTGGTAGTTTGGCGGGTTGGACCACCGAATGAATGATATCACAATGAGCAGCTAGGAGTAGTGGAACTGATGATTATCCTCCTCTTGTGCCTGTTGTGCATCATCTATCAGTTCATTGAGCAAAAACTACAACCCGTTGAAAATTACTCCTTATTCGTACAGTTCTGCAAGTTCTACTACTCCAGCAGTACATTGAGTCGACTCCATCTTGCGCAACAGTTTGCAAGAGAGGAGCTTTATAGTGAACCGAACTATGCTGTCCTCAATGGGGTCAATCAAAAATACCCTCCCTGCATGTTGAAGGCTATACTTATGTTTTATCTTGGCATTATCTTTGCTGTTCAAATATGGTGTCAGGTATTTCCCTTACTTCGGAAAACTGGTGATGGAAGAAATAATCTTGACGTCAACCAGGTATGGTCGATCAAGCCACAAGCAACATTTATGGAAATAGACCAGAAACTGTTTTACGTATGTATTCACCTGCACACTATGGCCAAAATGCGACATGAATACCAAGTCCACTAGTCCTGTGTTGGCAATGCCATTATCCCACTACGTCGGTACTAATACCTGTGCCTTAGTAGGTCTAGGTTTGGTAGTCATGCATTTGCTTATCTCCAAGCCAAATTGCAAGCGAGTGTCGACATCTTCAAATGTAAAGTTGGATATATTTGGTATAATATTCTTTAGTAGGGGTACCTTGTTAGGGATCCGGGGTGAAACTAGCACTGTGGGGACTTTCTCCAAAAGCGTCACCTCCTTCGCTTCAGCTCTCCTATGTTGAACATAATGTGGGAAGTCTTGCTCTTCTCTCGTAGAATCCACATCTGTGTGTAGTGGTGAGTCTTCTCCCTCTAGGTATTCCTCTACTGGTGCTTTTGCCTAGGTTATTGATAGTAGCGATAGCTTTGATTTTTCTCATCGGTGGTGGTGGTGGTCCAAATGCCTCTCTTGATTCTCCCTTGTCACCCTTCTTCATCTCCCTTACTGGTTGTGTAGCTGCAGCTTGTGGTATGGGAGCAATTGGCAATCTTTGAGCAGGGCTCGGTACAGGGCGCATCCGAGGGGTTGGAATATTAATAAGGGCAACTGCAGGTAGAGGAGCAGGTGGATTTCTAGGTGCATTTGGGGGGACATATGGATTCTTAGTTCGTGCCATTGGGTCAATTTTTGGTTGTTTCTCTAGTTGATGCACCTCAGGAGATTTTATCTCTTCCTCAATTGGGTAGCCTGAGATAACGGTTGCATCAGACAGCTCACTATCACTCAGAATTTCTATAACCATGGATGCTAGGTCACTCTGTGATAGACTTTGGCTCTGCAAACACTCAGCTCTGGTTCTCTTTCAATCTCACTATGCATAAAAGTATGCTTGGATTTGAAGCCTTATAATTATACTCATTAGCAGATCCTGTAGTTGTCATGCAATGGGAGGTTGATGTCTAATCCACCACATGGGATTCTTGGTTGATGTGCTTCTTCATTAACTCGACAGCTCGAGTGCTTTGTTATACCTATCAGCACAGTTATGGAAGTTTTGCCGAGGAAAGCTTGACATAGCCCAAAAGCATGCCATCGTTCTCCTCATATCTCGTCTAATTTATGAGTCTTATCTATCATAATGGCTTCTTCTATTGCAGAATATTCACACTTTACTACCAACCAGACTGTATTTTCCACTTTTTGAAATAATTTCCACCTTTTACTGTGCTTTTGATTTTTCTCATGTGCTTAGTGATTTTTCCTGTGCTATGTGCTGGTTTTGTCGTAGATGTGCGACAGAATAAGTTATGTCTCTTGGCCTTTCATATTTTTTTTAACTGGGGATGTTATGACCGTCATAGTATGGTTTCAAGCAATTGTCATTCACCATACCCGCTAGATACGTTCCATCTAGATTCTATGGTTTTACTGTTCCCGCGTCAGTGATGTACGCGATCACATATGGCTCTAGCCAATGTGCCCTCAACTTGCCCAAATGTTTGAAGAATTTTCTATCATATAGCAACATAAGTCCTCCTACTTTGAATGGCTTAACTCAGATATGGAGATCATGCCATGCTTTCTTTCGTTGCTTCTCAACAGTCTGATGGAATATCATGATGAAGCATTCTTCCTCCATTTGAATAAGTTGTGACAACCTTTGTTCGACAGCATATCCATCAGTGATCTTCATTAGCGCAACAATCCTTCAAATTGGTACAATGTACTCCATTGGCACCACAACTTCTTGTCCATATACTAGTCTAAATGGGGTGTGCCATGTGAGTCTCTTGCAAGTTGTGCGATAGGCCCATAGCACAGCTGAGAATTTTTTATCCCAATCATCTCGGTGAACATTACATACCTTGGTCAATGCATTCTCCAAAATATGGTTGAAAGCTTCAACCATTCCATTCGCCCGAGGATGATATGGAGTCATCTTCTTATTATGGATATGAAATTCTGCAGTCAGTTCAGCAATTACTTTCTTAACAAAATGCGTACCTTGATCACTTAGGAGAATATTTGGACAGCCAAATCTGGTTACTACATTTTCAAAAAAAAAATTATGCAGTCGCAGCGGTACAATCCTTTGCAGGAACAACAACAGCTGATCTGGTTAGATAGTCTATCACAGTGATAATGTAGTACACACCACTTCTCTTTCCTGGTGGACTGATTGGTCCAACAAAATCAATTGCTAACTTGTCGAATGCTTGAAGGGTTATAATTGGTGCAAGCAGCATCTCGACGCTGTGCAACGACTTTCCAGTTCTTTGGAAAATTTCCCAACATTTGCATAAGCTTTTAGTATCCATGTGTATGGTGGGCCACCATAGTCCTGCCTGCAATATCTTACGCATAGTTTCTTTCCTTGTGTAGTGTCCTCCCATGACACTAGCATGTTCTTCACTCATAACCCATGGTCGTTCATAGTCAAAGACATAGTGATGCAGTACTTCATCCGCGCCGAGCTTATAAAGATGCCCAGCAATCAATGTATAATCAGCAGCTCTGATGACTGATCATTTCTTTTGATTAGTTGGCATCCCTTCTGGTGCATATCTTGTGCTCAAAAAATGAATGATGGAATTAAACTCATGGTTCTGATCTTCCATCATGTGGATCACAAAAAATTGCACGTCAGGAAAATTATCTTCCAAGCTAGTCGGCTCTTCACCACTTTCTATCCATGATAGGTTGTCTGGCCCGACATTCAGTCGGCCAGGTTTTACTATGACCTCAAAAACAAATTCCCGAAATAGGAGAAGCCATCTACAGATATTCCCCCCAAACACTATCTTGTTGACTAGGTATTTTAGCACTGAATGGTTAGTGTACATCTAAAAATGTCCACCCAACAAATACTATCTGAAATTTTGAAGCGCATTGACCATAGCAATACCTTCTCTTTCTGTCGTTGTGTAGTTCTTTTCTATTGTTGATAGTTTCCTGCTAGAAAAATCAATAGGATGGTTAAGCGCACCCTCTCCTGGTTGTGTCAAAACTATGCCTAGCACGATAGAGGATGCGTTGACATGCACATGGAACTCCTTTTTCTAGTCAGGGAATACTAGTATTGGTGCACTGGCCATTGTTGTCTTCAATTTGTCCAAGCTTTCCTAGCAAGTTGTTGTCCATTGAAACTTTATGTCTTTCTTCAGCAATTTCTCCATTGGTGCATTAATCGCTGCATATCCTTTGATGAACTTTCTATAGTATCCTGTGTGTCCTAATACTAATCTCAGCGATGTTCTTGATGTAGGTGGTGGTAAGTCGAGAATAATCACAATATTTTCTAGGTCGACCAAAATACCGTCGTGACATACGACGTGACCCAACACTATAACAAATGGTCCATAGAAAATACATTTCTTATAATTAAGCACAATATAATACTGGAGACAATGTCCCAACATCATGCACAGAATCTCAATTTGGTCTCTTACTGGACGAAACATAGTCGAATCATCCAAGTATACTTAAAGAAATTTATGTATAAAATATTTAAAAGCAGAAACTACTATTCTAAAAAAAATAGCAAGTGCATTTTTTAGTCCAAAGTGCATTAACGTATACTGGTAGCATCCCCATTCGGTGACAAATGTCATTTTATGGTGATCCTCCTTTGTCATTGTCACTTGATGATAGCTTGAAAATCCATCAGTAAATGAATACATCTCTTTCCCTATGACAATTTCAAGTACTTCATCTGTAAAGAGTGTTGGGAATGGATCATGCAAGCATGTGTCGTTCAGCTTCCATAAGTCGACATAGATCCTTACTTCACCAGTTGTTTCCTTGTCCTGGATCACTATAGGACTTATCCATTTTGACTCGTCAATAGGTTCAATGATTTCTACGTCGAGCATACGATCCAATTCTTCTTTTACCCTTTCCTTGTATTTGGGGTTCATCCTATACGGTCACTGCTTATGGGGTTTAGCATCTGGTCGCAGGGATATTTTCATCTCCCCTAGGTCTCCCACTATCCCCTTCATCTCTAAAAATTTGGTAGGGAATAGGTCCTGATATTCATGCAGTATATCCGTGATCTTTGCAACTGTCTCTTCATCCCAATAATCTCCTATATTGGCAAAATTTGGGTTTGTTGGCGACCCAATGTTTAATTTCTTAATTTTAAAAGGCTTGAGGAACTGGTCACTTGAAATACCACTTCCTTCCACTTCTCGCATTCCCTCTGATTCTGGTATGTTTATGTTAATTGGATCATCATCTGGGTCTCCGACTAGATTGTAGCAAGTCATCCATTACTGAATGGTTGCACTGCACTAGTGAGAATTGGCCTCTTCAATAGGGATTTCAGTGAATATCTTATCCTTTATCATTTGAAGTGCAACATCCACTATAGGGTGTTCATCAACAAATTCAAATGTGTGCATGAACAAATTAGCGAGCCCTTCCCAATATTGGGTTCCTTGTCACAATTCCATAGATGTATACCAAGTCCTATGTGTCATTTCCAATGTATGTATGAAATTATGGACCCACTCATATCCCGGATATTCTATAAATACCATACCACAATGGTTCAGATGTTCAACGAGGTTTACTAGCCCTGAATATTTGTGATTTATGAGGGTGACCTTTTCACTGATCTAAATTCCATCAACCTTCTGCACTGTGGCCAATTTGTTATAGAATTCTTATGTGCACCCCACCATCTAGTGGGTGTAGCTTTTAGTGCATGATCCAGCATCGATAAATGCTATGAGTCTGTTACAAGTCCTTTTAAATCATCTAAGAAGGTCGCAAGGTTAGGTAAACCCTCATAGGTGGGTAGCTCTCATAGCTCATTCTCCACCCATCGCACAGACCTTGTAACTCTTGCACTCCTTCTCATAGAAACTTCATGCAGTCTATTTTTACAATTCTCAAGAACCTCCCCTGAGTCAGATATGCAGGAACTAGCACTCTTCTACCTCAAGTTTCCATCCACTGTTGGATTGATGTAGTCTTCTTGTAATGCAGTGGCATTGTAGATCTGGTTGAGATAGTTGATCTGTCCATCATTTTATATAGGCTCAACGTATCTCTGTCCTTCTAATGGATCAATGGGAGACACCACTCTCATCTCATTATCCTCAAATGAGAGGATCATTTTATTGAAGTTCATAATGGTCTGGTTTTCTATAGCCCAATCTATCGCTAGTAGTGCGGGATATGGGTTCGTTTCATCCATAATGTTTATGACCTAAAAGTATGCAAATGTGTGCAACCCTTGAATGTCAACATAGACCTGATTCAACCGGCCAATGGGTATGACCTTCACCTGATTTGTAAGTCGTAGCTAGACAAGGGACCAGTCCAAGCATGGCTTTCCCATACTTTCCCAAGTTTGTCACGTCAGAATATTGACATCTGAGCCCAGATCTAAGATGATATAGTCCATGTTGTAATCACCTATATTTGCAGTCATTCTTAAGTTGCGGCCAGTTTTGAACTTCTTTCTTACTTGGTTAAATTTCTTTTCAGGTCATCGCTCTATGGCTATCTCTTCTATCATCGCTTCTAGTTCTGCAATAGCATATTTATATTGTATTAGGGTTAAGCAACTTGACAGAAAGGATTTGAGCTTACTAACCTTTTGTGGGACATTCTTCTGAAATATGTTTTGAAACTACCTAGGAATCTCCTTGACTTCTTCAGAAGTTGATGTTACTTCTGGATCCACAAATTTTGGCCACACATCCCATAATACTTCATTTTGTTTGTGGACATTGAATGACACCTTCTTCTATGTCGAGGTTCGTACCTGTGGTTGCAGTTGTTCTTGTGGTTTATCGTGATACGCTTTGGTTGCAGCATCTCCTCATGTTACGACAATGATATTAGGATCTCATAGTTCTACGACAATCATTTGAACATTCATATTTGCATTCATATTTAGGTTCTGTGCAGGGATAGGTCCTACTATAGTCCTTGCTTGCCATTTCGCGATCAACTGAGGACATTGCTCCATGTTATGGCCCTGCCCCTTACAATATGAACATGTATTTGTAGGTTCTAGGAAATCTCTAGCATAGTGACCTGGTTGTCCATAGTTATAGCATGTAACTTGACCTCTTCCCCTACCAAAACCTCCACCTTCACCTCTTCCTTTGAAGTTTCCACCACCCCTTCCTTGCGGGTGTGGTTGTTGTGGCAGGTACTGATTCTGTTGATAGTGCGGTTGGTATTTATTTTGCGATGTGTATGGTTGTTGAGGCGCATACTAATGCTAATACTGATTTTGATATTGATTTGGTGGGAATTGTATTGGCTGATATGATGCTTGTGTCGGTTCATCCTGAACGAGTCCCTTATTTTTCATTAAGTAGGTATCAACCGTCTTTTCCTTCAAGAGATGGTATGCTCTGCAATCTTTCTCTTCATGGCCTACTGACTTACAAAAGTTACAAAAAATGTTTTTTGGGGTACATACAAATTTTTGCAAGTATAAACACTCTTTGTCATGATGTCCTGTAGACTTGCATATGTAAAACTAGGGTTGTCCATGGCCATTTAGTGGGTTTGGCGCACTAGAGGAGACATAATTCATGAAGGTCAGAAAATTATCCTTAGTGTGTCCATCTGTTCTGCATTTTGTGCACCATAGATCTTCTTGTGCTTCCTTACCCCTCTTAATGTCTTGAAGCTATATTGTCAGATTATCCAGCTTCGACTGAATCTGCACCATCCCTACGGCACCGTCGCCAATTGGCGAGGCCTCTAGCTTCATGGCTAACTTTAATGCTTCTGTCTAGGACTCAATATTTTGTTGCATCAATGGCCCTTGGATGTGTTGTAATAGCGCGATAATAAACCACTCTTTATGTTAAACGTACGACATTTGGAAACTCACCTTGGTCATCAAAGTTTTAAACCATTGGTCAAATTCCCATATAGTCTCTGTTAGTGCTTGATTTATATCCTTGATCTTGGTAAAGCATTGCAATTCATATTTCAGTTTTCTGAGCTCAGAGATCATTGCAGCTCGGATCCCGTCAATGGTTTTCTGTGGTGTTTCAGCCGGTGCAGCATAGAACTTCATGAACCAATCTAGCGCATGACCCCTTAGAGTCGTTATCATATGCATCTTCTTTATGTTCACATTATGGACTAAACGAACCATCCAAACGACTTCACAGAGGAACCAATGCTGCTTTGGATATTATGCTCCATTTCCTTTTAATGTGGGTAACCGAATATCTACTCCATCCATTGTGTTGGCATCGGGGTTCTCTGGTACAAGATTCAAAGGAGGTATACCTTTTGGCGTACTAGTCGTAGTACTAGCGTTATCAGTATTAGTAATCCTCTCCAGGGATGAGACTCTAGATATTACCTTTGGTGATATTACTGGTGTGATGTAATTATGTCCTAACCTTGGTGTCTTTCCAGTGTCTTCAGATTCCTCTGGTCCTTCCAAAATCGGGCTATATTCCTCCTCTTCGTTGCAAGATCCTTCACTTCTATACTACTGAAGTTCATGTTCACTCTCATCAAATGGACTAGGATTCTGTCGTCCTTTTTTGGTTTTTATTCTATTTCCTGACCTGAATCTCCTTCCACTGCTTAGGATTTCGGCTTCTAATTCAAGTTCTGTACTTCTAGTGAAAATCTCAACTCACTCATTCCCATTTTCTTAATAGGTCATCGGTGACATAATCTCCTTGGTAGGTATGCGACTCAACTACTCAACTGCAATATATCCTTCTCATAAACAAGCATCTTGATCCATCTACTAATAGATAACAAATATATTCTTCAGGGTCCTTGGAAAAAAAATTCTTTCAGCTTCATTATATGATTTTGTAGTTTCTAGTGAAAGCTCAGTGAATATCCTTGCAAGATACTGTCAACCCAAAAATCAATAGCTCTAGAGATGGTGTTACTTACACTGGTTACCTCGCAAACCAACTGATCACTCCATTCGAAAACTTCTCTTCTTTGGAAATTTGTCTGTCTAGTTGCCAATATTGACACCCAATCATGTAGTGTAATAGGGAACTCTGAAAACAAGACCTCATGAATATTGGAATATATGTACTCATCCACCTAGTTTCCTGTGTTCTCCCCCTGTGCGAATGCTATCATCTTAGACTCTAGCCACTCCTCTATATCTTTCTTCGTCAGATGCCACAACATTTCCCTCAACTCAAATGATTATGGGTACTGGCAATGGAACCATTTGTTGGCCTCTATCACCTTCTTGTCTCGACCCGTGGTTCAACAACACCACAATACCAACAATAAACCACAAGACATCAGCCTGATAGAGCAAGCTCAGTTGGAAATACCTATGAGGAATGCACAGTCTCACTTGAGATATCTAATGGGTAACTGTTAGAACCATGTTTCCGCAGTTGGAAAGGGGGTTATAGTCCCTTGGCACACAACCAAGGTGCTCGAAAAGGTAACTGGATGATGGGTTCTATTCCTGCATGAATGGGCACAATTGTATGTCAGCACGCATGACACAACACTGTCCTTAATCTCCACAACTGGCGTAACTGGTGCGATGCAACTAGTCCCTTATACCGACAGACAGTTTGCGAGTTGTGCTTTAACTTGGGAATTTAACCATGAATTTATACACAATATTCCCGCAATGCTTTTAACTTTCATTCATTCACTGATCAACAAGATAGTGCATACATTCAACTGTAACAAATCAATATACAGTAAGAAAATAATTCAACATTCACATAAGCATTCAACACAACCATTCATTCAACACAGCAAATAATGTGGGAACCCATTTGGGAAAAACCACCAAGGTGCTCTTCACATGGCATGAGAAATTGTGTATAGCACCTTGCAGTCTACAATCTGCAGACTGTTCTTATGATATGTCTTTCTGACTCAATCATCTTCTCTCATTCTCTCTAGTTTATTATTCTATCTACTCCTACTGATCCACACACAGCCTGGATCGACTCTTCTACTAGCGGTCTGTGCACATAGCTGCAATATCCATGGCTCAACAACCTTCTACTTCTACTAGACTCTTCTCTGAGTCTTCTCTTATACTTACCCTAACTTCCTTAACAAGCTAAACAAAATAGAAAATTGATGGACCTTAACAAATGTCCTCTAACAACAATGATGAATGTGCAACCCTTATACAGAACAGGTTTTTTCTTTTTACATATTCTACAGGACCACACACATTCGAATACATACTGCTCAGTATTTACAGGTCATGATCAACCATAAAAAATGGTTACTAGGTGTCAGGGACTGACACAAGGCACTATCCACCTAACTTACAAAATATTCCCTCATACGTGTGTTGTCCGCAGGCTTACAATGTCTTCAGTAGCCATGATCTTCACTTATTTCTTTCCCACCATTACCTACTTGCATGCATGCAAGCTTTCCTTTCCTCTTTCATACATATGCTCTATCCTTCTTCTACTCCAGTTCCTTTGCTTCCTTTGTGACCTACTCTCCTCCTTGTCGCGCATGCTTTTCCTTCCTAGCTTGCACGCTAGCTTCTTTCTTGTCTACTTTTCCTCACCCAACAAGCCCCCATTTCTGGAAAGGGGCATCAACTTGTACTGGTTTCAAAGGTAATGGTATGCTATATTATGCTTGTATCATAAGCCTTCAGGTCACTATAGCTCCAAGAAAACATATATGAATATTCCTTCATCAGTGAGATGTATTTTTTCTTGGCTTCTGATGAGAGGGTCCTTGATATCTTGATGATATTGGGATGCTATTCTGTCCCAGTGTTGACATATTCTATGTCTTTACAACTTGGTACTAGATATATTTCCTTGGCAACATCATTAGAATCAAAAACATTTTCCAAAGGAACTAAACCTCTAGGGATAGAGTTACCTTTAAGATGGAGAATTTCCTTACTACAGATATTGTTCACATATTCATGTCATCCATCATCCTCTTGTAACTTTGGCTCCCAATATTCCTCAGTTTCTCCACTATCAAGAAATTTAATGGGAGTAACACCCTCATCTCGAGGAATTTCTTTGGGAGAAGCAGTATGGATTTTCAAGAGGTCTTGAGTGGGAGAATCCTCCTCCAGAATCTCATTTTCTTCATCAATACTCAATCCATCAAACTCCCTAGTGAGAGTGAGGAAATTTTGGATCTACTTTTCATCTTCAAAAACTTACCATCTTTTGACATTATTAGGGATAGAGGGCCCATTCCTGACCTCAATTTCATATTTTCCACCGGGTGCATGGGAACCTTGAAACCAACAGTAGAAGTGGCTAGATATTCAGCTATATATTTTTGTAACCTAGGATTTCATTAAATTTGCACTCTTCAAAACATGCTATTAGGTCCTAGGAAACATTCCTCTAACTTATCTTTTTTGGGTGTCAGGCCTGATATTCACCTGTCATTTGTTTAATGGCCAACTTAGAATCTCGATGTATCATTACCCTCTGGACTTAAAAATCCTTTAAGATCTAAATGGCTAACACCGTAGCCTCATACTCTCCCTCATTGTTTGTACAATCAAAGGCAAGTCTGTAGGGTTAGTTCAAAGTTATCCCTCATGGGGAGCTCACCCAAATTATAGCTCTTTCCCCTTCTCTGCATGCTGCCACATCAAAAATTACCTCCCATACTCCATCCAGCACCTCCTAAGTGGGTACAAAGGCAACGTTTTTTGGACTACAGTTTTCTGTGTCTCCTTCTGTGAAGAAAATAGTTGATCCCATCTCAGTGTCCAATGCATAGATGGGGTGGTTGTTTGGCCTTTCAACACTGGTCACCATGTATGCTAACTCTTTCTCCCTAAAGAGCCTTCTCTACACTCCAAAGACAGGGATAGTGGCATAAGACATATGCATTTGAAGGGAACCTTTAAGTTTGGTTTCCCAATATCTTAATAACTACATCCCAAACTTTGGAGGAATTTTAGCTACAACTACATAAATGACCATGTTTTTGGAATGGATTTGGGCTAAAGAGACAATTAGATCTTTGATCAATCCTAGACACTTGACTTTATTGGAATCAAAATATAAAAGGTCTTTGTATGGCCTGGTCACTTCCAATCCTAGTTCTTCCATGACTATCATGGGCATCAGATTGTGGGAAGCACCTGAATCATACATGGCATTGTTTAAGATGGAATTGTGGATGTTTAGACTGACATAGAAATGGGGGGGGGTATATTCATCAGCATACTCTTTTACATGGGGTCCAGAAAGGAAGGTGGGATTATCATCTTGGAGATTCAGGGAATCTGACATTGCAGAAAATTCTCCTGGAGGCTTCAACGCTGTGGCAATTTTGGAATTTCATTCAGGATGTTTTAGCAATTTAGTGAGAGGGACAAAGATTTTTATCTTTGCAATTTCAGCTTCTAGACTAAAATAAGTCTACCCCTGATATGATCTCCTTGGATTATCTTCTTTTTTCTCCTTCCCTTTGGGATATGCTACATTTGTGGAGGTGTCCTTAGGGGGTGGAATTCTCTTTAGTTTCCTTATAGAGGATTTGTTTGCCGCCTCTTTATTTTTTACTACAAGAACATCTATGTTCCTCATACCAATATGTCTATATGCCTCCATGACAACAATATGATATCCCCTCTTGAAGTCATTTGTTTCCCCAACAAGAATATCTCCCCTTTCAGGACAATCCTTATCATGTTCTTCTTTGGTTAGAAAGGTGGAGGGTGAGTCGCTGTCAAGCTGAAGGATTTCATCTTCAGCTAGATTTTCCCCATCCCAATACACATAATTTTCTTGAAATTGAGGTCTAAGAGGTGTATTGGGAGGGATTTTCTGGTCTCCCTTCCTATTATGAGTAATTTGTGGGCTTATAGCATTTTGGTTCCTTTTCTGCTGCTCTTGATTATCCCTGGGAGGTGGTCTACCATCCACAGAGAGTCTCTCCATCGTCCTTTCCATGGTTCCTGACATCATGTCTATTCTTGACTCTTGTGAACTAGTGGTAGAGGGTTGTTCAAGTTCTTTATCTTTCCTTCTCTCTCCTATTTATCCTTCCTCCCTTCTCCATTCTCTCCCATATCTTATCCATTCTCCCTCCTCCTTTCTCCATTCTCACTCATCCCTTTTCTTTTTTCTTGCCAGTCAGGTTTACCTCAACCTCTATGGAATATTTCATCATAGCTTCCAAGGAGGTTGATCTCCTTTCACTTAGCCATAAGGTAAACTCACTATCGAAGGATTCAACATATTAGAGTTGGGGAAGAGCTAATGGAAGGTTTGAACTGGGAAGGGATGGAATTGTATACCTTCATAAACCTGTCAGAAAACTCTTGGACATATTCGCTCTACTTTTTTCTCATGGACTAGTATTGGGACATATATAGCTTAGGGATCTTCTGGTCTTACCATTTGTCTTATAAGGAGTCTTCAAATGGAGTGGTATGGAAGGTTTGTGAACCATATTCTGGCCTCCCTAGCAAGACACTTGGAAAACTGTCTGAATTTCACATCATCATGGTCCACCTCCTCCAAATTCACCTAGGCTGAAAACCACTCCAAGTATTCTTCAGCTGAGTATCCCCTCTCCCCATTAAATTGTCTGATTCTTCCACCATAAAGTAGGGGGAGGTCATGAAGAACAACAGGGAGTTGTAAAGGGGAAAATATAGCCATCCTTGGGGTTACAGTGGGGCTTCCAAGGGGGATAGAAGGTGGTATGACAGACAAAATTAGTGTGTTGTGAGGAACTGCAGAGATGTGAGGTGTTGTGAGGATGGAATATGAGGATTGATTAAGTTTTTAAGCAGTAGGAGACAAAAATGTAGCAACAGGTTGCTTTAGGATAGTAGAATTTAATAAGGTTGAATCATTAGTAAGTGTAGGGGACTCAGGGTTGAATCAAATGTAGAGGTATTAGAAACAAAGTCAGATAGGCTGGACTCATATTTAGTTCTAGGGAAGGTTACTCCAAACTCCTCATTACAATGTTCACAAATATCACCAACATAAATAACATCTTCAGCAGGGAAGGAAATATTTCTGACTAACCTTTCCATCCTGTTCATTCTTCGAATCAAACTTTCTGGATCAAACATTTCTTGGAAGGATTCTACATCAGGATTTCTCCCCATGTGGGTTCTTCCGAATGCCAATATTTCCTAGTGGAGTCACCTTCAAAATTTTTGTGGAGTCGCCAGAGCATGTACAACCAGTATGTGTCTATGATCGAATTATCAACCAGGTCGTAGAACTAACGAATGTCGTTTCCCAAGGAGATAATTATTGTCCCTGGTAATGGATCTAAGATGTTATCACTCTGTAATTTTTTAATGGTTGTGGTAGGAAGTCACAAGGGTAACCATTTCAAACCAATATTTAGATAGTAGTCTGGCCTTACAATCTGATAGGGCTCTCTCTATGTCACAGGGTTATTCACATATACATTTATCTTTAAACAAGCAGTCAGAAGGCTAGATTCTGATAGTAACAGGTATTTGCATATTTAAATATGGTAAAACATACAAACAAGATATACCACTGGGAAATGGAGTCATAGCCTATAAGGATTCAAGGGGCTTACAACAATAATGAGTGGTGATTTTCCTATGGAATATGAGGAAACGTGGCTATTGTGTTCAGTCAAATTATCTTGAAGTGATGACAGACATAAATGAGGAAAGAGCCCAGTGCAGATAGAGGAATCTATCAAAGGATGAATCTCTGGGAACACCTTTAGAAGAAATATAATGGGGGGAAATAACTGAATCATAGCACTTATATATGGATGAATTCTATCACAACCATTACCAACACCCAACAAATATGATTTTTGATGGAAGGAGTGTTATCAAAACAAATTCCTTACACACAACCTAGAAATGTATTGGTAGAAAACACATACATGAATATAGAAATACATGAAACATATAATGAACAGGAAACAACTTGATGAATCTCAAAAAACTTAGAGCATACTTTTTATTAAAGGTTTCAAGAAAATAACAGAGCTACAAAACCTGAGCGCTAAGGATTCTGAATGAAAGTCAAAACCCTTTCTTCCTCTTACGAGGGTATATTTATAGTGCGTTGGGCTCTCGAGACCCACCTAGAAATAGAGCCAAATACAGTTTACAGATATTTGGGATCAAATCTGCATGCATAAAATCCTAACAAATTCTAATCTGGCGGATTCTCCATGATCTCAAAAATCAAAACAGGCAACAACACTGGGATGTGCATGGTGGATCAAAACAGAAAACCTGGCAACTGGAACCCAAATTCGCTTGTTGAAAATGACGATATACAATGCTTTTCTTCATCCCTACATCTTCAACCAGTGAGATTAATCTCCATCATTGATCTTAGAAATATTCATTATTGACCGTTGATCTAGGGTCTATGGGAAATAAAATTCCACTCTTTTATAACCAAAATTCTGTCTTTTCCGATTTTCGACCTTCGATTTTGTCTTTTTTCCATGGGGTCAATATGGACCATTGATATAAGATGCAGAAGTTTCCTGGACCATCTATCTGAGATCAAATGTATGTTCTACAGAAAGAGGGATGCGGGATTTCAACCTTTTTCACCACCAAATTTTTCTGCTTCCTCCTTTCCACCTCTACGATTTTCCGAAAAGAGGAAAGTGGAACTTCAACTTTTTGCAAAAGGCAAATCTGACTTTTCTACTTCCTCCTTTTCTCTTCCTCCTTTCTTCCTTCGCTATTTTCCAGAAAGCGGGAAGTATAACTTCAACTTTTTATAAAAAGGTGAATATGACTTTTCCACTTCCTCATTTCTGCTTTCGCACCGTTTATATGCGAGGGAATTTTTATGGCTGTTGGATCTGGTGGATCACAGAAATCGCGACTTGAACTTTTCACGACCAAATTCTTTGTATTTTTGTTTTCTAATATCCTCCCTTTATGTTCTTTTCTAAGGCATTTATTTGAGCAGAATCTCTTTGAGTCATTGGATCCCAGATCACGGAAGGCAGAAATCAGGATTTGAACTTTTTATAACCAAATTTTTACTTCTTCTTATTTCTGATATCCACCCCTCTACTCTTTTCTAGATGTTTGATCTGGGCGGAAATGTTCTGAGTCATCGATCTTGGACTTGAGAAGGAGAAAGTCAGGATTCTACTTTTTATAATCAAATTTTGACATCTTCCGCACTTTCGCTCGTGATTCTCCATGGAGGAAATGATTTTTGGCCCTTTGATCTTATATGTGATGCATCCAGTCCGTCCATTCTGGTCCTCTTTTAACCTTGATCAGATTTTTCTTACTTGGGCACATTTCCAAGGTCGCGCTAAAGGATGTTTTGACTATTTTGACACGTTGAACTAGGGATGGATCCTTAAGAACCTGCTTAGCACCTATTCAGGTTATATAATATGAAAAAACAATTGAACCTACCCCTCATTTTTTACTGGTCTAGACCTTTGTAGGGGCATCAGTGCAGATGCCTTATGTAGAAAAATTCAAAATTTAGCATAGGTGCTAACATGGTGTATTTGTGTGAAAAATACTGTTAAGAAAGAAACAATATTTCTAATTTTTAAATGTGTTCTCATCCAAGGTCCATCAGAAATGAATATATAAAAAATAAAAAAGCGGCCTCTAATTCACTGACATTTCCCATGTGATGGATATTTAGGAGGATATGAAGTGAAGGACTACATGTTCCTATCAAAAGGAATCCTTATGGTGGTTCCCCAAAAGGTCTAGATCAGAAATGTAGGTACCTTTCACTACTCATAGGTTCCTCTTCTCTTATTCTTTAGCAAATGATCAATGAGAGAACAAAAAAACAATCTTTCCTAAAATGGAAATAAGCGATAAGATAACGAGTGATCAATCCTTATTTAAACATGATACATGTACTAGTGCCTCACTATAAAGGGAACCTTTAGAAAACTAGTAACCACTCCATCTTGAAGATGTACTATGTTATTGTTCTTTGAGACAGAATCTATTGTACAAGGATTGAACATTCCTTCCTAAAGGGGTCCAACATAGTGGTTCCTCAAAAGGGATCCATGAGGTAAGTAGGTACCTCCCACTACTCAAAAGGTCCTTTGTTGTTTTTCATTGGAAGTCGATCAATGCGACAATAATAGAACAATCCTTCCTAAAAGGATCCCATATGATGATTCCTTGGGTGAGAATCAACTATACCCTTAAGGATTGACAAATATTATCTTAAACATACATATTATATAATGTATCAACAAAATAAAGAGTGATTGTTTCTTACTAAAGGGATCTAATATGGTGGTTCCCCAAATGTGATCCATAATCTAAGGAGGTACCTCTCATCATTAGTGTGTCTCCCATTTTTTTGGGGGATGTGATCATTATGAGAATGTGTGAAGAAGCCTCTCTAATGGTATCGTAAGTAAGTTTATTGAAAAAGGTTTGATCAGATAAAGAGTAACTAGTCCTTATAAAGTAGATTGAATGTGTTGGTTATGAAAATATCCACCAAGGAAAATCTAATTGGTCCTTGTTGAAGGTGTACTTTTCTATTATTTTTTGATAATGGATCAATGAATAAAGAGAAATCATTCCTTCCTATACAGGTCAAATATAGTGTTTCCCAAAAAGAAGTTCACCAGATATGGAGGTACCTCTCCCTCAATAGGGTGTCCTTTTGTTTTGTTCTATGGAAAGTCATCAATATGAGAATGAGAAAATAATCATTTCTCAAAGGGTTACATATGGAATCTCATTAAAAAAGGTTATATTTTAGAAGGAGTGACCAATTCCTAATCTTCACATGTGGTCAACGACCCCAAGATAGGTCTCTTTGAGGAAGGAGAGACCATTCCTTCCAAAAATATTCACTCAAACTAAAAATATTAGTAACATTTTTCATGCTAATATATGATGTCAGGTAGGAGATGTTGGTCCAAATCAACAAACCAAACCCCAATCCAATCAAATCCTAAAGTAGTTGATCTGTTGTCCACATTAATAGCCAGACTTCACTCCACGAAAAATTCCATTTAACAACAAAATTTTGCATCCATTCAAAGTGTTAACCGGCTCACTTTTCAATTCAACAAAATGATTTTTGATCATACAATCAGTGTCCCCACCAAATCAATGGTGGACTCCAAAAACTATGAGGCGCATTCCATACAAATTTCACACACATGAAAAGCTTTTCAAACCCTACAACTTCACCCAGCAAAATCATTGTGGTCCATCCATCAGTTTTTATTATTGATCTCCTTCGTCGATCTAAATCTGAATTATAGTGATCACTTTTAAATTTCATAGCCCGACCCGTATGTTATCTTCCTCACTCTTATGTCATCAAAATGTATTTACAACCATTGATCTTCTTCAAGATTGATCTCCTCCACACGATCTTTCAGCGTATGGATATTTGTTTAGGATTAACTCGGGCACACCTCTTGTTTCCAAAATTTGATCTCAACCATGGATCTATCCAATATGCATGTTCACTTACTCTCTGTAATCTTCGTTGAATTGATCACTGAAAGGATCAATTCCCTCTACAATTCGTAGGTTATGGAAACACGCAGCCACAGAACTTATACATAAAGTTATATGGATTGAAATTACTTAAAACATAGAATTAATTCATACTTCCACAGAGCCGTGTGAAGACATCAAGTCAATAAAATCATATGCAGAGTCTAATTCTTTGGTCTTCATTCAATTTATCAGAAATTCAATTACATACAGTGACACTAATTCTTAACTCCTCGCTCACTCTTCTATGCACACACCTCCCATATCCTATCTGTTACATCCAATTATTCTTATAACACTCAACAAACATGTAAGATCTGAATAGATTGGATATGGATACCTAATAAAATTAAATCTATCAGCAAAGATATATCCTTGAATAATTCCTCGCAGGGTTCAAGGATAATATTGGCAAATTGCCACTTATTACAAATTAAAACTAATCCTATCCACTAACATCGAACCATATCCATCTAGAAGTGATTACATGGCAGGTTGACTCATCATTCAATGAAATTTGAGTTGGATACTCTTAGGGAAAAAAAAAAATCTTCAATAAGTCTTTAGGTTGCACATTGTATTTGGAAATTTCTTGATCTATCATCTAGACTGCATCTTTAGTATGTTGAATCTTCCATTTGACCAAGTACCGAGAGAATGTTTTGTTCCTGGCCATCCTTAGAATTCTTTTGTCAAGGATGGATTCGATCTAAGGTTGTTCTTTTGGTGGAAGTTGTCCTTGCCAATCTATAGTTGAATCATCTCCATATGAAGTTATACCACTTATTTGGATATCTGCATCTCTAAAAGGATACAAATATGAAATATTAAAAATTGGTGAAATTTGAAGGTCAAAAGGAAGTTCAATCTCATAATCATTTGTAGAAAACTTCCTTAAAACTTTACAAGTTCCAATATTTTTAAGCTTCAATTTATTATAAGTTCCTTTAGGGAACCTTTCCTTTCTAAGATAGGCCATCACTAAATCTCCAACCTGAAAGTTTACTTCTCTTCTCTTCAAATATTCCCTCTGTTTATATTTTCCTATGCTTTCCTATAATCTCATCTTGATATTTTCCTGGAGCTCATGTATGATATTTGCAAAGTATTCATCCTCTACACTTCTCCTTTCTTGTTTTCCCAAATATCTAAGTTCATATACACCTCTTGCATGCATCCCATAGACAATTTGGAAAGGAATCATGCATGTACTTCTGTTGGGTGAATCATTGTATGCGAACTCAGCTTGAGCAAGAGCCAAGTCCTACTGTTTTGGATGTTCATATAAGAACATTCTTAGTATGTTCCCCAAGATCCTATTTACCACTTCAGTCTATCCATTAGTATGAGGATGATAAGAAGAACTAAAACTGATATTAGTCCCCAAATGTTTCCATAGATTTCTCCAGAAATGACCAACAAACTTTGTATCTATGTCAGACACATTACTCAAAGGCAACGCATGCAACTTTACAATTTCTGAAAATAATAGCTTAGCAATATTGGTTGCATCATTAGTCCTTTTACATGCAATATAATGAGCCATTTTGGAAAATCTATCTACCATAACATAAATTGAATCATGACCTCTCTGAGTTCTGTGTAAACCCAAAATAAAATCCATGCTTATGTAATCCCAAGTCCTAGCTGGAATATGCAAGGGTTGATACAATCCTTTGTTCTGACTTCTCCCTTTTGCATGTTGATAGATTCTACATCTTTCAACAAATTTCTTCACATCATGCTGCATCTTTGACCAAAAATAAAAATTACTCACTAGAGCAAAACTCTTGTCTTGTCCAAAATGTCCTGATAGGCGTCCACTATGCTTTTCCTGAATTAAATTATCTCTTATGGTACACCTTGGAATACACAATTTACTATCTTTGAATAGAAAACCTTCTTACAAAATATAATCTAACCACTAACTTCTGTTATGGGTAACTGGATTTTCACATGCTGCATAGATATTTTTGAAATCTAAATCTTCTTTATACATATCAATCAAGTTTTCAAATCCCAAAGTACTGACCTTAACTTCTTGTAATACCATATTTACTCTACTCAAAGCATCAACAAATTTATTATACTTATCACTTGTCTGTTTGATAACAAAGGTAAAATTCTGCAAAAATTCTACGCATTTAACATTTCTCTGGTTTAACATAGGTTGACTGTTTATGAACTGCAAAGCATGATTGTCAGAATAAAACACAAGCTCCTTAGGCATCAAATAATTTCTCCACTTCTTAAGATCTTGAACAACAACATATAATTCTTTATCATATGAAGAGTACTTCTATTTTTATTCATTCAATTTTTCACTAAAGTATACCATCGGCCTCTGCTCTTGACTTAAAACTACTCCTACTATTTTTCCACTAGCATATGTTTCAACTTGAAACACTTTGTCAAAACTAGGCAAAGCCAAAATAGGCTTCTTAGTTATCTTTTTCTTCAGCAACTTAAAATTTCTATCAGCTTATTTTGTCCGTTTGAAAGGTTGTTTACTTCCTCTTAAATTATCTATCAAAGGTGCACAAATTTGAATAAAATTCTTAACGAACTTCCTATAGAAACTAGAAAGTACATGGGAACTTCTTACCTCATAAGAATTCTTTGGAACTATCCAATTTAAAATTGCTTGTACCTTTTCAAGATCCATCTTCAGACCTTCTTCTGAAACTACAAATCCCAAGTAAACTAACTCTTCCTTTAGGAAACTACATTTCTTCAGATTTATCAGTAACTTCTCTTTCTGTAAAGTTCTCAACACCAACTTAAGGTGCCTCAAATGTTCCTATCTATTCTCACTGAAAATCAGAATGTCATCTAGATACACTATCACAAAATTTCCATTAAATTATTTTAAAACCTCATTCGTCAACCTCATGAAGGTACTAGGCGCATTTGTAAGCCCAAATGGCATCACTAATCATTCATACAATCCATCATTAGTTTTAAATGTTGTTTTCTCTCATCCCCTTCCCTTATCCTAATATGATGATATCCACTTTTCAAATCTATTTTGGAAAAACATTTTGAACCACTTAAACAGTCCATCAGATCATCAATTCCAGGTAAAGGGAAACTATACTTGATAGTGATATTGTTGATTTCCCTGGATTTAGTGCACATCCTCCACCCACCATATTTCTTTGTACTAAGTACAGTTGGTACTGCATAAGGACTCAAGCTCTCTTTTACCAGTCCTTTCTCTGACCGCTCCTATACCTTCTGTTTGATTTCTTCATTTTCTTGAGGAGTTAATTTGTATGCTTCTTTATTAGGTAAACTTGCACCAGGTATTAATTCAATGTGATTCCTAATACTTCTTACAGGGGGTAAGGAATTTGGAAACTCATCCAAAATAATGTCAGCACACTCATCAAGCAAATTTTCAACTTCAACAGGAAAATCATCTAAATTTTTAGAAGCTAAAATTACCTTTGGCTTACCAACAAGGGAAAAATGTAGATCCTCCTCTTTTTGAACTTCTTGCAACAGTTCTTTTCCATACATCAACAAAATATTTGACCCTGAACCTTCCTGAACTACTTCATCTTCCAAGGGTGACAACGTATGTCTCTTCCCATCATTCTCCAGAGAATAATTATTTTTCCTCACATCATGAGCTACTTTCCTATCATGCTTCCAAGGCCTCCCTATGAGTATATGGCACACATCCATAGGAATTATGTCACATACTATTTTATCTTTTTAAGTACCAATATGGAATTCCACATTACAATGCTCATTCACCAAGAGATGATGTCATTTTTGCAACCAAGACACTTTGTATGTAGGGGGATGCTTCATCCTCTTCAATCCCAACTTCTCTACCATATCAGCGGAAACCAAATTATCTGTACTACCACTGTCAATAACCATTTTACAACACTTACCTTGTGATTTACAACTTGTTTTGAACAAACTTTTCCTTTGAGTTGGTTCATGTACTTGCTTCTCTGATTTTACCAAGAGTCTCTTCAACATAAGATATTCTCCTTCCTCTAGAGGTTTATTCATCTATGTTTCTTCTTTTGACTCTTCTTGAGCTGCTGCAACATTCACATTTATTTGATTTCAAGACTGATTTCTTGGACAATTACAAGACATATGTCCAATATCTCTACAAGAATAACACTTTACCTCTCTATTCCTACCTCTTCCTCTACCTCCTCTGAATCCTACTCTCTGGGATGATTGATTGCTAGAACCCTCAGCTCCATCTTTGGAATTCCTACCTGCACTACTAGGAGATCCTCTTCCTCTTACTAGATTGTTTCCCTTGTTTCTCTGGTTTTTTTTTCTTAACAGTTTCTCTTCTACCTTTGAATCTACTTGATATGCATCTTCTACAATTTTTAGATTTAATAAACTAAGTTCATCATGTATATCGTATCTTAATCCATTGATATACCTAGCTACTATTTCTAGACCTCCCTGTGTGTGTCAAACTCTAATACTCAGTCTAAAAAATTCTTCTGTGTATTCTTTTACAGTCATGGTCTTCTGTCTAAGGTTCTATAATTTTCTAACAAGGTTTAATTGATAGTCCTTAGGAATAAAATGACTCTTAATCTTATGTATCATCTTATCCCTAGAGTTTATTTTTGACTTACCTCTTCTTTCTCGACGGATCAGGAGCTCATCCCACTAGATAGTTGGATATCCCTTCATTTTGGTAGCTACATATCTTACTTTCTTCTTATCTTCAATTTATTCAAAATCAAAATATTTATTCATATTATTAATGCAATCCATGAGTTCTTCAACATTTAAGTTACCTTCATACATAGGTACCTCCACTCTTGGTCTGCTACTAGGCTTCATCAACATCTTCAAGATCGTCTTCTTCTTCGTCAGGGGATTCTTCTTCTTCATCACTGTTATCTGAATTTTCTGAGTGGTTCTTTATTTCCATAGCTTCCATCCTGCTCATGTATCTTTGCACATCTCGTCCTTGTCTTAGCGGCATATTTAGAAAATATCTTATACCAAACCTGATGATAGGTAGGAGATGTGGGTCCAAATAAGCAAACCAAACCTTGATCCAATCATCTCCCAAAGTAGTTGATCTGTCGTCCACGTTGACATCCAGACTTCACTCCAAGATAAATTCTGTTAAATAACCAAATTTTGCATCCATTCAAAGCATTAACGGGATTGCTTGTCAAATCATTGGAATTCTTGTTGATCATTCGATTAGTGTGCCCACCAAATCAACGGTGGATGTGGCTAGGGTTTTACCCCTAGCTTGTGCGAATGATAACCTACTAAGGAGAAGGGACTCCTTAGTAGTAGTTCAATATGTGTAAATTAAAAAGATAAAAACGAAACTCTAACATATGCATAAAACAGAAAGACAAAATGTAAGTAATGGTTTTGATATTAATATTACCTCCAATGTGGAGGTTGGTGAAGCCCGTTGCGGTGATCCAAGAGGGTTGCTCCGAGCTCCGGCTTGCTCCTTCTCTTTCTCCAATGGTGGAAATGGGCCAAAAGGGGCTCTCAAGGTGAAAGTAGCTCAAGGGTGAGCTAGGGTTTCAAGAGCTAGTTTGGCAGAGTAAGGGTGCTTATGATTGTGGATGTGAAATAAGGGGTCTCCACCACCTATTTATAGTTTTTCAGTGGTGGAGTACTGGCCAATGGTTTTGGAAACCATGTGGTTTAGGGCAGCTGTATAGGGTTTTTTCCTCCTTTTCCTCATTATTTTATATTTTTTCTTCCCTTTTAGGGGATTTTTGCTATTTTAGAGGAATTTTGAGGAAAAAAGGGGTTTTATGGCCTTTTGGAGGCATTTTAAGCCTTTTGGAGGCTTTTTGATGGTTTTACGGCCTTTTGGAGGCTTTTTAGTGGGATTTTCAGGGTTTTCAAGGGAAATATGGTAGAAAAATGGACAAATGAGCCATATAGTGGGGTAGATGAGGTAGTGAATAGTTTTTGGGTGTTAACAGATTGCCCCCTGATGTGCGAGGGCAGGAGCTCATCGTATGGCCGATGGAAATCATAAGTCATAAATGGTGTTTCTGGGGTGTGGAGAAGAGAAGAGACAAACGGAAGCCCGAAACAACGATCCCGAACCAACTGCAAGAACTAAAAGTACATAACCTCAATAATGGATGAGGAATCATCTGATCATATGGACGAGGCGGGCATTCCCATGCTCGTATCAGGATATAACATAATCATAACAATGGGGTCCAAAATATGGGGACCTGACATATACATGGCCTCAAATACTAAATGAGGAAGAATCTCAATAGATGGACGAGGCGGGCATACCCATGCTCGTAGTAAGAGACATAAACATAACTGTGAGGCCCAAAAAGAGAGGCCTGTATGATACATAAAAAACCACTGTGTATATCATAAGGGCCCAGAACGGACACAAGTCTGGGACATACTACTGGGCTGACCATGTCTGAGCTGAAAAACTGATGCACTGGAATGACAGCAGTGCTACTGAATGTGGTACCAAGGGAACTGATAATCTGCTGGACCAGAGTGACAAGGGTCATACTCGCAATGGTACACTGTACTGGAACTAAATTGGGTACTCAAGGAAGCATGGAATGGGGTGGCTTTCGAATACAATCACCAACGCAGCCCAGACATCCACAGGAACATATAATTGGGTGTTCCGAAGTGACTCACCAATGTGCTAGAGTCGGGGGAAATCCAGGGTCTTCGACAAATAATGGAAGGGATATACATCCTGCGCGATTCTCAACGATGCGATTAAGGTGCTGAAGTCGAGCATGTGAGAAACAACCATTTGGAGAGGCAATGATGACTCCTCCCAAAATGGTCCGTAGGCAGTCACCACAGATGGTGATGGGTCCAAGGTGCAGGGGCCTCTGGGTTTATCCTCTGGAATAGAGGGGCTGTCGTCGACAGAGGGAGACCTGCAACTATCAAGGCAATGATGTTTCCTTGACAGGAGCGCGAGGTGGAAAACCGAAATGTGATAGTACTGATGGCAGGATTGATAAACTCAAGGGAATAACTGGGCAAGTAGAGTGGGTGGACTCAAACTTCCTTTGTTCAGAGTATGATGGCGGGGATGATCGGGCAGCATATGAAACAGACTGGTGGTAAGGGGATCATAGCTATATTGGATCTGGGAAGGTGACTGGGATGAGGGAGACTCAAGCTATGGTAAAAAGGCAGGAGACTGCAGAATACTCTGAACAAAGGCGACCTAATTAGGGGTGCTGCCGAGAGGATCGATCACAGTGCCAAGAGGCACGGGGGGACTTCTTCATGGGTTAGGGAACGAGAAGAAGTGTGTATATAAAATGGTACTGTCGTGTGGATTTATACGAGCCCAGGATAGTTCATGCTCGTGGTTGCTTTCAATTTTAAGGAGTCTGAAAGCAAGAAGAAGACTCGGAAGTAATGGAATGGTACTGTCGTGTGGATTTTACGAGCCCAGGATAGTTCATGCTCGTGGTTGCTTTCAATTTTAAGGAGTCTGAAAGCAATAAGAAGACTCTGAAGGAATGGAATGGTACTGTCGTGTGGATTTTACGAGGCCAGGACAGTTCATGCTCGTGGTGGCTTTCAATTTTAGAGAGTCTGAAAGTGATAAGAAGACTCCATGGGGGTTTCTTTTTCGTGTGTTAGTCTCCAAGGCCCGAAGAAGCATAAAAGGATGCAATGAAGAACTCTTCTAGCCGGTGTGACTAGAGTATTCCTTTTTCGTAATTAGTCTACCAGGTCCGGAAAATGGTTAAATTTATACCAGATAGATGCCCTTTCAGGTAATTTAACGAGCATGAAAGGAAGCAAGATTGCTCGGTGATCTTTTCATTGTTTTAGGAGTCAGAAAAGAGCTTAACAGAAACTCCCTAAGTGCCTTTTTCGTATAGGACTTGTTCGGCCCGAAAAAGGGATAAAATTATACCGAACAAAAGGAATGGCCAGGAAAGGAGGAAGTGTTCAATCAAGGAGCATTTATGATGACCAGGAACGAGGGTGAGGGGGAACACTGGTGGGCCTCCTTGCAGGGTGAATGAATGGTGGCAAAATAATGAAACATTTGCAGTATGACAGGAGTGGATGGCTCATGTAAAAAGTGTGGGACAATCTGGTGGTGGCCGATGTGGCGGGACACAATGTTGAAATTGTACCAAGTGAGAGTGAGAAATGATCTCAAGCATCATCACGAGCTCGAAAAAATGAATCCGGTGATATAAAAGGTGTGAAAAATGGAGAACAGCCGAAGTGGCGTGCAAACCGAGACGACTAGCGGTGTCTAAAAAAAAGAGGGCAAAAAAAAAATGACATAGAAAAAATAATGCAATGAGGTGATCATCATGACGGTCTCGTCGTGCTGATTCCATCACAGCATCATACTCCGCCTGGTTATTGGTAGCGGTTCCTATACATATTCCGTTAAGGTGAATCAGCTCGTTGGAAGGGGAATATAAGACCCATGCTGCAAAAGCCAGGTTGGGAGACCAGCAGTTTGCGCCATCAGCAAAGCCAGTGTAACGTGGTGGAAGATGGTCCATCTGTGGGCATGCAAAAAGAACGATGAATGTAAGATTATGGTAAAGAAGGTGAAAAACAAAAAAAAAAGCAAATTGTACAATGCATACCAATGAGGTCGGGGTTTCAGTTATGGGTAAAAACGTTTAAGATACAACCCATTATGAGGGTTGCGTAAAGGGTGGCCTTCAGAGTCGGCTAAAATGTATGCCCCCTTGCCGAGGCAAGTCTGCACAATGTAAGGGCCTTGCCACATGGACTCAAACTTTCCTTTACCGGTTTTGTCGTGGGCTTGGTCATAGGCGAGGACAAGGTCCCCTTCATGGAAAGTTCGAGGGTGAACATGTTTGTCATAACCGGCTTTGGAGCGGTTTTTGGCAGCTTCGATGTTCTGGAGAGTGGCACGACGATCTCCATCAGCTTGCTCGAGGGATAGCAGACGTTGCTTAAGGGGAGAGGTATCGAGGAGAAGCTCAACGGCGATATGTAAGGCAGGTATCTGACACTCGATGGGGAGGACAGACTCTACACCGTGAACTAAATGAAACGGGGTAAAACCAGTGGCGGTCTTGGTGGAGGTACGGTAAGCCCATAAGGCAGGGAATAGCATATGGTGCCAATTGGACTTATGCCGGTCAATGGTGCGTTGGAGTATAGTTTTTAGGATTTTGTTAATAGCTTCTACTTGACCGTTCCCTTGAGGGTAGTAAGCAGAGGAAAATTGGTGTTCAAACTTGAGGAGGGTGGATAACTCGCGCCAAATGGAATATTCAAAATGTGATCCATGGTTTGATACCAACTGTTTAGGGACCCCGAATCGCGTGATAACATGGTTGAAAAAGAAACGGGCAACAGTGTCAGCGGTACAGTTGAAGATGGGCATGGATTTCACCCATTTGGTGAAGTAATCGACGGCGACGATGATGTACTTATGGCCATTCGCAGATGGGGGTCTGCACTCCATGAAGTCGATGGCCCACTTACAAAAGGGACCAACGGTGACGACTGGGTGTAATGGAGCAGGTGGTGTCCGGGCCTTGGGGGCAAAAGGTTGGCAGTTATGGCAATGCTTGACCGCAGTGATGCAGTCGGTGAAAAGTGTGGGCCAGAAGTATCCGGCGCAGACAACCTTTTGGGCAGCGATATCAATTTGGATGACAGGTGAGATGTTAGCCATGTTACCCTCCTCGAATGCATCATGAGTAGGAATAGGGTCCTTGAACTAGTCGACCTTGGGGGGAAGGAAGTCTTTGGATTCAACTGCAAATTGGGTAGCAGTGTTAGAGGAGGATTCATCTGGGAGGAAGTAGGAATGATGGTGCATGTCATTCCAGGGATACTCCGAGGCAGTGAGAGCCTCGAGGATTTCCTCATCAGTACGGAAAGTTTGTGTCGTCAAATTGGTTGACGAGGGAGTATTGGTGGAAAAGATCATATAAATGGTATTATCCTCTCCGGAAGGGGAAGAGACCGGGGGGTGGATCTCCTCAATGGTGGGTGGTGCCGTCTCAAGATCCAGATTGTTCATCTCATAGAGAGTTGCTCTGTAATCGGGGAGATCGGGATAGTGAACGGTGTAATGCCCATAAATACCGCATATGGCACAGGGGTGGTTAGTGTGTGCAGGGATTTGTCGCGAGGCTTAGGGGTTGGATCAAGTTGGACAACCGGTATATTGGGGTCGTCGTCAAGTGTTTGCATGTGTGCCTGTACTACCGGTAACTGAGGACATTGGTGAGTCGCATGGCCCAAATCGTCGCACAGTGAGCATTTGGGAGGAGCACGAAACACATGGGGGGTTTTGACTGTCTTGGGAGGTGGGACAGCAGTGTAAGGTTGGGGGCCTCTGCCTCCAGTTGGTTTGGTAAGAGGAGGGGGGGGGTTCGTGGAGGATGACGGGGTAGCGACACCGGGAGGTGGTTGACTAGTAGTGACAATGGGTTGCACCGGTTGCAGGATGACATCTGGTGTCGGTGGGGGAACGGGAGGTGAAAGATACCAAACGGGTAATCCTAAGGTTAACCCAGGGAGGATGAGGGTAGCCATGACCGGGGCGCTAACTACTCCTGAGGGAGGGATGAGAAAAGGAATGGTATGGATGGGTGTAACACCAATGTGACTAGGTACCAAAGGGGGTTTAGGCAACAAGGGCGGTTTATTAGTAGGAGTTTACGTGTGATGGGACAGGGTACATAGGTCAGACATGTCAGTGGCGGGTGATGGGGGTGGAATAGATTGGAAGGTCGAGGTCCTTGGCGCGTCTGAGTAAAATTTGGGCCCCATAGAGCAAACAAGTGAGGTGGTGGCACCTGAAACAGGTTGTTCAACCATGGGGAGAACATTTGCGGGTGTTGCGGGGGCATTGGGGTCATAGTAGGTGAGTTGGTCAACTTTGACCACGCGTCCCTCATGGGGGAACATCATGGTACGAAAAATGGAAGAAGCAACTGCCCGTATGGCATACATGTAGCTGCGGCCAAGTAAAAGGTTATAATCAAGCTGTGCATTAATAACCTCGATGTCGATGAGGACGGTTTTGCCAGCCAGCTGGACGGGGATGTTAGTTAATAGGCCTTGTGGTTGAGATGAACGGCTGTCGTAGGATCGCAACGCAGTAGTGGACGGCTGGAGAGGGGGGGATCCCAATTTCTCCCAGATGGAGGTGGACATGACACATGTAGAGGCATCTTCATCAATAATGCATCGATGGATGACAAAATTCCGAATGGAAACAGAAACTTGGAACGCTAAAGTGGAAGGCATGCGGGGTTCGGATTGGTCCAAATCAAATGCCATTAAATTCGAATCATTTGGATCGATAGCCCCAATGGCTGCGAGTAAAGTCTTGCGCTGCAAAGGGCAGTTTTTTAATACTTCTAATGTAAACATGGCTGCGGGAGATTGGGCTAAGTCATCGACAATGTTGTAGTTTGACGCAGCCCGCGCATTGGGGTTATTGTTGATACAACGAAGTGGGAAACGAGGTGCTTTGGGAGCACCATCTAGTGGAGGTGGAGGTCTACATAACGCCTAATCAGTGGGATGAGCGTTAGTGGGTTTATCGGCGGGAGGGCTTCAGAGGTGGAGCCATATTGGTTCCGCCGGGTCTAGAGGTTGACTTCATCGGAGGACATCATCAACAAGTGGTGGGTACCTGAGTCAAACATGGGTTGATTAGGAGCAGTGTAAGTGATTTGTTGTTGGGTTGGCACATTGGCTTGAGGGGGAGCCAACGGTTGAGTGTTCACTACACCTTGGTTTGGTAAGGGGTTTTGCAGCACCAAAGGTGGCTGCTGAGGTTGTGGGGGGTTGGGTGGTGCTTGAGGAGCCACATTCCCTTGGCGGTGGGCATCATCAACCCAAAGTTTCCGAGCTCGCTCCAAGTGTGGGAAAGCATGTGTGTAGTGGCCATAGACCCCGCAAATAGAACAAGGATGGTTTGTGCGCAAATTCGGGTTTTTAGCCTGCTTGGGTGGGTGATCAGGGTTTTGGTTAGCAGGGGCCGCATTATTATTATCAGGGGAATTAGGTGGTTGACCAGCTTGGTCTGTAGGTTGGTTGTTTCCATGATTTCAGCCCCGGCCGCGGTTTTGTTGGCCCTGGTTGCGTTGGTTGTTCTGGTTTTGCGGCGGGTTTTGTTGGGCGTAAAATTTCCCTTGGGCAGCAGGTGGATTTTGAGGTTGCACAAGTGCTGGAGCAGGCTGCGGTGGATGATATGTAGGTGGAGGCTGCGCAGGTGCAACAACTTGAGGGGGTTGCTGATAGGGCTGCGGAGCGGGTTGTGGGGTTGCCGCAGGGGCTGCCTGTGGCGAGTAATAAGCGGGTTGGGCTTGTGAAGGCGCAGTAGCTGGTGCATCCTGCTAGTGGTAGTAGGGCTGAGGTGCGACCAGAGGGGCGTAAGCGGGAGTTGCATGACCGAAACACGGGGGTGGACATGAGGGTCCATGGTGATGATGTGCCATGGGAGCATACGAGTTGGTTGCTCTAGACTGTGAGGTAGTCTGTGAAAGGTCAGGGCCAGGGGTAGGACGTGCTATGGAAAATGGTTGAGGATACGAAGAGACACGGCCAATGATAGCATCGGCAGCGTGGGATGCCCCCGGCGCATCGTGCTGGGAGGAATCACCACGAGGGGCGTCAGGTATAATGGTATAGAGATAACCCGACTGGGCATAAATGAGGTCGAATTGTTGGGCCTTAAGGATGGCCTCTTCTTCAGACTGGGGTCTTTCAGATGCCACATCCTTAGCAATGATAGGAAGAAGGGATTTGAGGAACCAATCGAGGAAGATACGGTCATCTAATTTGATCTTACATAAGCTACGGCGTCGACGCCACTCATGAATGTGGTCTGTGATGTGGGTAGCCGTGTTTTGTCTGCATGATAGGAGGATCTCAACGCCCGCGTCATAGCGGACAGGTAACTAGAAGAACTGCAGGAAGGTTGAGGCAAGGGAAGCAAAGGTGGCATGGGTTCCATGGGGTTGCTCGATATACCACTTGGCTGCAAAGCCAGTGAAGGTGCGCTGTAAGAGACGGAGGTGAATAGAGTTGTCCACTATGGAGTTGGAGGAACACCATAGATGGAAGGACATAATGTTGTTTTTTGGGTCCTCACCTGCCTTGCCCTCGAACTTAGGGATGTCAGAGGGGAGCTTGGTGGGCATGTGAGGCCACACAGGGTCGTGTCAGATAGGGTCGTTGGTCAATCTGGCTAGGTCAGGCAGGTTGAGGCTAGCCATGAATGGAAAACTAGAAGAAGGATGTGACACAGTAGTGGGTGGGGCCAAGTTGGGGCCAATGCCCCCAAGTGGAGGGGTGGTGTTAGGGAGGTTTCCCCCAAGTGGGGGAACTAAGGTGGTATGGGATGGTCCTGCACCGCCATGGGTGGTGGGAGCCACTGATGGAGTGGGAATAGGTATTCCTGCTGCGGGAATAGGTGTTGTGAGGGGAACAGTAGATGGGAGCCCCATGGAGGGCATACCTAAAGTAGGTGTGGTAACTGGTGTAGTGGTGGATGTGCCACCAACGATCCCTACCAAGACGGGAGTGGAAGTCATGCCAGCCATGGGGCTAGTAGGGGCAGTGTAAATGGGGTTCTCAAACTCTGGCTCAGAATCGGAGGAAAAATAAGGGGCATCAATATCTGGTGACGGAGTCCTATGCCGCTGACGAGTGGAGTCAAGTGAACCGTGCTGTGGGGGCTCGCCCCTGAGGCGCCAAGAATGTCTCGGGGACTCAATGGTGACAGATGGTGTCAATTATCTGTGGGTTGAGGCGGGTAAAAA
>LPNX010755587.1:187980-240246 GCA_001517045.1 Pseudotsuga menziesii | reverse complement strand
GACATATCCTCTGCAAGGTGATGAAATCCAAGTCAGACAATATGAATAGGAAATCCAAGTGGCTAAGATATCCCCCTACCGGGAGGGACACCAGGTAGTCAATCCTAGAAGAATGGCAACTAAGATACCCCATTCATGACACATCAAGAAAGGTGAATCTGCCATTTGGTTCTTTTACCGCAATACCCCTATACAGGGATATCCCGAGAACTGCGAAAGGTATCCCTTTAGTTACTGAATGGAGTGCGGTATTCCACTCAGGCCTCCGCAACCAGTCTCGCGACTTCAACCCTCCTAAGGGAGAGGCCCTCTGGTAAACTGGTGGTGACCGTGCCAAAAAGTACTAGGGGATTTTGGTTCCCTAATTGGACAACAACTATGTCTCAAGTGTAAGTAACCGAGGGGTGTTATTGGAAGTCTATCCCCCCAATCCTACCTAACTACAAAGATTCTTTTGTGTTCCCCAAGTGGGGTTAGAATGTTGGTTGAGTTAAGTAGTTTTTTAAGGCTCACTTGAATTAGGTGACAGAGTGTGTGCTCGTGAGGTGATGAACTAAAAATAGAAGTGCCACACAAAGGGGCAACTTTCTAACTAACAATAACACTGAATTCACAACTTTAACATGCAAATCTGAATTAAAATGTTGAAATTTTAAACAAATTCTGTAAAAGGGAATAGAAATGATGTTGCAAAAAAGGTTGTAGGAAAGTAGGGCTATAGGTAGAACAGATGGCTGGGCAGATGCAGAAAATATTGCAGAAAAGGGGCTGGGTTCAAAAATAGGACCGCGGGTCTGTGGCGAAATCGGGCGGTCGGACCGCAGGTTTGAGGGAAACAGACGCGGACAGGTCGCGGCTTCCTGGCTGACAAAGGCAGTTGGACCGCAGGAAATAGGGAAAAATGTGCAGTCGAATCGTAGGAAAATGGCAGACAGATGCGGTCGGGTCGCAGCAAAGGGGCTGAAAGTCACGATCGGGACGCGGGGAAATGGCCGACAGGCGCAGTCAAATCGCAGCAGACAGGCTGATTAGCCGCAATCAGATCGCAGGTAACAGACTTGAATCCGTAAGCAGGGCGCCGGAAACAGTCTGAGAGCCGCGGTCAGATCGCAGGTAAAGGCCTGAAAGACACGGTCAGGACGCGACTGCAGAGGAAAAAAGTGCGGTTTACGGCGGCCGAAAGGGATAGCCGAAAGGAAAAAATGGGAAACTATTGCAGAAAACTAAACAACAGAGTCGCCAAAACTGTGGCTAGGGTTTTACCCCTAGCTTGTGCGAATGCGCACCTACTAAGGAGAAGGGACTCCTTAGTAGCAGTTCAATATGTGTAAATTAAAAAGCTAAAAATGAAACTCTAACATATGCATAAAACAGAAAGACAAAATGTAAGTAATGGTTTTGATATTAATATTACCTCCAATGTGGAGGTTGGTGAAGCCCGTTGCGGTGATCCAAGAGGGTTGCTCTGAGCTCTGGCTTGCTCCTTCTCTTTCTCCAATGGTGGAAATGGGCCAAAAGGGGATCTCAAGGTGAAAGTAGCTCAAGGGTGGGCTAGGGTTTCAAGAGCCAGTTTGGCAGAGTAAGGGTGCTTATGATTGTGGATGTGAAGTAAGGGGTCTCCACCACCTATTTATAGTTTTTCAGTGGTGGAGTGCTGGCCCATAGTTTTGGAAACCATGTGGTTTAGGGCAGCTGTATAGGGTTTTTTCCTCCTTTTCCTCATTATTTTATATTTTTTCTTCCCTTTTAGGGGATTTTTTCTATTTTAGAGGAATTTTGGATATTTTTGGAGGAAAAAAGGGGTTTTATGGCCTTTTGGAGGCATTTTAGGCCTTTTGGAGGCTTTTTAGTGGGATTTTCAGGGTTTTCAAGGGAAATATGGTAGAAAAATGGACAAATGAGCCATATAGTGGGGTAGATGAGGTAGTGAACACTTTTTGGGTGTTAACAGTGGACTCCAAAAACTATGAGGCGCATTCCATACAAATTTCATGCACATGAAAAGTTTTTCAAAACCCACAACTTCTCTGAGCGAAATAATTGTGGTCCATCGATATTTTTTGATGATCGATCTTTGTCATAGATCAAAATCTTAATTCCAATGATCACTTCTAAATTTCGCAGCCCAACCCCTACGTTATCTTTCTTGCTCTTCTGTCAGTGAAATGTCTTTACACCCATCGATCTTATTCAATATTGATCTCCACTGCATGATCTTCTGGCATATGGCGATTTGTTTAAGCTTAAATCAAGCACACCTCCTATTTATGAAAATTGATCTCGACTGTGGATCTATCCAAGATGCACATTCACTTACTCTCTGTAATATTTGTTGAATTGATCACTGAAAGGATCAATTCCCTCTACAATTTGGAGGTTATGGAAACATGAAGCAACATAACTTATACACAGGTTTATACGGAGTGAAATTACACTAAACACATAATGAATTCATAATTCCATAGAGCCGTGTGAAAACATGAATTCAATCAAAGTATATCTAGATTCTAATTCTTTGTTCTTCATTCAATTTAGAAATTCAATTACATATAGAGACTCTACTTCTTCACTCCTCGCTCACTCTTCTATGCACACACCTTCCATATCCTATCTATTACATTAAATTCTTCTTATAACACTCACCAAACTTGTCATTTCCAAAAAACTTGGATCTGGATACCTAATAAAAGTAAGCCTATCAACAAAGATCTATCATTGAAGAATTCCTCGTAGGGTTCAAGGAGAATAATGGAAAATTTCCACTTATTACCAATTAAAACTAATCCTATCCACTAACATTGAACCAAATCCATCTAGAAGTTATGACATGGAAGGTTGACTCACGAGTCAATGAAATATGCGTTGGATTCTCCTGCATCAATATATTAGTAACATCTCTATCTAGTAATTTATTTCTATCTATGAATATTGAATTCCCTTGGAAGGGAATAGGAAAGTATGGGCACTCCTTCTTGAAGATGTACTCTATTGTTCTTTTCTAACAATGGATCAATGAAGAAAGAGAGATCGTTCCTTCGTGAAGGGTTCCAATATGGTGGTTCCACAAAATAAATCCATTAAAGAAGGAGGTACATATCCATAATTAGAGTATTTATTGTTTTGTTATGTGGAAAGTGATAAATGTGAGAACAAGAGAAGAATCCTTTCTCAAAGGGTCCCATATGGATGCTCACTGAAAAAGGTTAGATCATATAAGGAGAGACCAACTCCTAATCATACAAGTCAGATAATTCCTTCCTAAAAGGGTAGGTTAGACTAGAAACATGTTATACAACTTGACAAGAAATTTATTCTCAAAATGAGAGCTCTAGCCATAAAAAATCTTACTTTTGTGAAAAAAACACCAAAAACCACCTCCAAATCAAAAGGTGGTGCTACCCGTAGCACCACTTTTTTTGGGATAAAATGTGGAGATGGACAAAAAGAATCCTTAATGTTTTTACAATAACCTTAAAATCATGCCCCAAATTGAAAATTAATGCTACTAGTAGCACACTATTTCAAAAAATGGCATAATTATATCATTTTATCATAATTTAAAATTGTATTTATTAAACCTCTTAGTAACACTATATAAAACTTGCACTATATTAAAGAAAAATTATTCAAAAAAATATTAGAGCACTCTTTCCATATAAATTAAAGGAATTTCTGATAATACTCATAATAAAATCATATATTAAACCATAATACATAGAATTTATTCATATTAAAATTGAAACAAGCATTTAGAGTTTCCATGCAGACAATGTCATCTTAATAAAAAAGATAAAATGTTTCATGTGAAAATAGTGAAATTAACACATGGATTTTGACATGCCATCAGAAACTACATCTTATTCAGATGAAGATGTAGATGACCTATATTCTTCTCTACTATCAATAGGTGCACCTTATGAGTCTTCATGTATGCCCAACATTTCATATGGCATATTTCTTCTTGATATATGCCTTGGTTTAGTAGACTTCCATGATGCAATTATTTCTTGTTGCAACAATATTTTGATAATATCTGCAGTGTTGGAGCGAAGAGTTCCTTTGTTTGTTAGCTGGAAGTCATAAACTAGTATGTCAACATCTTCTAAGTGAAAATTTTCAATGCGACAATGATTTACATTTTAACCCTTTCTTTTTCTCTTTTTGCAAACCCTTTTCTCAACCACCATCTTTGGCTTGTACACACCATCAAATGGGTTTGTTTCCGTTGCATACTAATGTACTTCAATGGATATAAATTCTTCATTTTATTTATTGGCCTTCATAAATTTTTAAATCCATAATGGATAACCACGTGCATCTTATGTACCCAACACTACAATCATACAACCTTCCTTAATATCTTGTACCGATCCACTGTAAAAGTCTTACATTGCCTCACATTGTGTAGATGATCTTCTAGACCAAATATACATTTCCATTTCCTCTTCTTGACAAGGATCAACACCTTCTGGTTCAACATTTATTTCCTCGTTTTCATTTGACATACTTTTCAGAAAATGAAAGAGTCTTCAAAAAAATATCTCCATTTGCAGAGTTTGAATTATGTCATTTTGATCCATAAAAAAATACTCCCACCAAACAGTATCAACAACATCAAAATAGTCATATGTATATTTGATAGAATTTTTTATTTCTTCCAAGCATTGAGAAGAATCAACATCTCTATTGTGTTGGCATGCATTTTGAATCTTTATAGATAATTGCAATAACAATAACTTTGAAGCATAAATATGACGACTTGGGTTGAATTTTTGAAATGTTAAACCTGATGTAGGCCCCCATTCTACACTTGTTGAGTACTTCTTACCACATAGTAGTGCTTTCCCATCAATATGTTTAATACAAAATTGATGTTGGAAGCTAATGTCATTAATTTTTTCAATGCACCTTTCTTCACCATGCGATCCCATAATAAATATTCGCATGTCAACAATCTCCTCCAGCGTTAGTACAACAGGCTCTGGATTGTATGTCTTTCTAATAATTTTAGTGAATGATGATAGTCTACCAACATTATTCTTTCCCAATGTCATTGCAAAATGGATAAACATTTGATCATTATAGTCATGTGTATGTCCAACAATAAGGAAACCAACTTTAACCTTCTGAAAATTTCTCAATTCAACAAGCATGTTTAGATAACCAAACACGATCTAATTTTTGTTTTCCCAGCTAGTGTTGTCCAATTGCAGATATAGAACTCGAGGAAGATTTCCGAACCAATAAGTAATCACATGGTGAATTATGGTGATGGTAAAATTTACATCATTATGAATATTTGGATATGTAAAGTAAAAACTTGGGGATATCTGACCAATAAAAACCATACAACCAACCAAGTGAAATAGAATAAAATTTTCCACCTTTATATTCTTTGGTACATTAACAAAATGTGGCAAAAGTGTTTTTTTTCTTTTTCTGATCCATGCCATCAATTATCAAACCCAAATAATGATGTGGATCGTCAGAACACTTCTTGTGAAGTTTGTATAACCTTTTTTCATTCAACTGATTGTTGATTACGATGTGCTTGAAGTTCTTTGATAACCATATCTACAAATTAAATAAAAATAAAACATTAACAAGCTTTTATAATTGATATGCATAAGAAGAAATAAAGCGTTTATAGACGCACCTCTTTCTATCCCTTTTGATTTATCCCTTCTTTGTTTAATAGAAGCACATATACTACAAACCCCCACTCTTGACCTCTTAGGAATAAGGACATTGTTGAACTCTATTTTCCATAATCTTGTAAAATATGCATATATGATGAAATTGTTATTTCGTTCAGCCTCTTGAACAATTTCCTTGTACAAGTTATAGATTTCATGCCTTGAGAAAATATCTGGAATGTGTATGGTTTCTCTATCTGGCATAATCTCTCCATGCTTAGAAAAGAAGTCAGGCATCTGTGATATTGCAATGTTTGTTATTGGCCCACTAGCTCATGCATGATATTCTTTATAATAAAAAGTGGGATCCTTTTCTATCTTTTTATGGATTCTTGATAGTCTAATATTACCAATTGAGTGAATTATTTTGAATTCCATTCTACAAAGAAAAATACTTCCAATGCAATAATCATAACCTGCCTTTGTGGAAATCATGCACCCCAATAAATATGATTTTTTGCATATTTTTGTTCATTGAAATATATGTTAGTCTTTTCTCCAAGGCACATTTGTAGTGCATCCGCTTCAAACAATGTTTTTGGAAACACTCACTTGAAATCAAATTAGTAACAAAACTTGGACTCGTGAGAAAATCTTTTCTAGACCTTGTATAACTATCTAGAATGCTTTGGATTCATAATTACTTCCTTTAAAATCCTCGCTAAGAAGAAAATAATTCCTCTCAAATCCTCACTAGAAGGAAAATTTCCACGATTTTCAGAAATTCAGATAATTTCATATGAGTCCATGACTATTTACTAAAAGTTATAATGGTGCATCTCCCACTCTCATCACACAAGAAGTAGAATGGTGCAATTGTTAACCTCCAACAATCATATAGTGAAAACAACTAATTTTTCCCTCCAAAATTTCCACCCAAAAAATTTCCCTCCAAAATTTTGCTACAAAAAACAATTGCACATTTGTAACACATTAATACAATTAATGAAGTTAATATCATATTTCATATAAAAAATTTGTAACAATATTAATTAAATCTCATGTAAAGTATGCTCTATAAATTTTGTAATAATATATTTGTTATCTACATTAATTTTCTTTATCCCACACTCATAACACAAGTAAAATTTCATTTACTGCCATCCTATTTAAATTTAGTAATAATGCATTAGTGAATTACTATTCGCATTTTCTTTCTATTCACATTTGAGTTTGGAGCAATTTAATGGTGCTTTCTAGGTAAGTTTTTTTATAATAAATTTGTCTATTTTTTTTTATCTTGTTAATATTTTTTCTTTTATCGTTATTTTTTAATCACATTCATGCAGCGATTAATTAAACTTAATCTATGCAATATAAATGTGATTTGGTTTCTACAGTCACCTCTTGCAAAACAACGATTACAAGCATTACAACAATCTACAAGGATTTTAAAGACCACCGACGTGATTTTCAAGGTTAGTTTAATTTACATTTTTTGTAATGTAATTCATTTATTTATTCTAGATTGGCATTCCCTTTGGATGCACATGTCTTAAATTTCATGTTTTTTTTCTTTTCAACTTCGCATTTCCGTTGGACTCACTGTGGTTAAATTTAATGTAATTTCTTTTATTTAATTATTTTTGGCTTGGCCTTAGGACAGTGCTGACAATTTACAATTTTTATTTTTATTTTGGGGTTGGTGCACCCCTCAGGGAAGTTGTGCTTATCACTCGGGTGCCCTTTAGGCAGGCAAAGCATTCCACAATAGGGTGCATGATTCTGAGAATCGCATGACCCTGTTGGATGCGTGATTTGGGATCCCAAAGGGAACCCAAGGGAGGAGGGAAACTTATCCCCATTCTCCATAGATTCATGTGCCCCTAAGGGCAGCGAGGAGGAGCTACACTCCTCCCTTGGGCACCCTTTGGGAACCCAAATTACGCCCCAACAGGGTAAGCGATTATGAGAATAACGTGGCCCAGTTGGATGCACTCTTTTGGGAACCCAAAGGTAGCCAAAGGGAGGAGAGAAATGCCTCCCCACTTCCCATAGGGGCGTGCTACATGCCCCTAAAAGAAAAGGGGAGGCATTGCGCTTCTCCCCCGGGATCCCAAAGAGACCACCAATGTAATAGCCTGGTTTTGACCCCATGGTATTGAATTGCATATGATGTAAATAGCATTAATAAATCAAGGTGTGGAGCTCAAGGAAAAGGCCCCACCATGGACTTAGTGTTTTATGTTTTGACAATTAAAATCTATGTCGATAGTTTATGTGCTAGTGAGGCACAATATGTTTTGAGACATCATGTAAAAGTGAAAATTAATAAAAATGCCACAACTAGCTAGGCACCACAAGGTTAAAGATATTGGGGCATGATTTCACAAGGAATATGGAGGGGGAAATAATCAAACCCTTGATCCAATGGGGAAAATCCAAATGTCAGGGGAAAACCCATAAATATGTCAACTACCCTTTTTTTCCTTTTGTGCCCAGACATTTAGAAATTGGCTAGGGAAGTTAATGCATGGGGATGGGAAGAGTATGGGAGTCAATTTCGAATTTGGGAAGCCACCCATTTTTGGAAAACATGTTTTCTACTTCTTAAGCAAGTAAATGCTTGGAAATGCACGCCCAAGCCATGGTTCACCCAAATCTTTCATTCCTCACCCATTCTCATGGAGGTTGGGGGATATCTCATGCGGATGAATCTTGTTGATCTTTCTCCCTCACAATTTCTTGCTATTTTCTTCATTTTATCCATGCCCAGAATTCATTTTATGTGTTTCTAGCGAATGAGAAGAAGGGAACCATGGTTTTGGGGTTTGGAAGAGATCGTTTTTTACTTGTGAGAAAGCTGGGAGCTTCCCTCATGTTCTTCTGTTATTTCCTCACTTTCTCCATGCTGGGAGATCTGTTTTGTTATTTCTTTGTGAATGTACAGAAGATATTCATGATCTGTGCGTTTGGGGAGGTCGGTTTTTCTCCCGTAATGCAATAGATTTTTTTCTAAATTCATATCCATGAATTGGGGGTTTTGATGAGGCTTTTTTTACCTTTGTGAAACCCAAGGATGTTTCCTGAAATTATATTTTCTCATGCAGGGTATTTTTTCCCTCATTCAATCCATTTTGGTTTCCCAAGAACGTTTTGATAATACCCAGAAGTTGTGCTTGGATGTGAAGTGCATCCTTGTGTTGACTTGGATGAGTAAATCCAAGGAACCCGTCTGTTAGATGGTTGTCTTTGTTTGATTAGAAGGTTTATTTGGCTGGGTAAGTCCAAGGAACCATCTGTTGATTGGTTGACTATGTGTTTGATGTAAAGTTTTGTTTGGTTGAGTAAGTCCAAGGAAACCCCATTTTATTGGCTTGTTTCCTTAATAGCCTATGAAACCTAGTTGTGTATAGGCTTCGCTAGATAGTCTATGAAACCCAACTATGTGTTGGCTTTACTGTGGGTGTATGGTCTTGCTGTGTGTAAGCCTATTACTCCCTAGTTCCTTGTGGAAATCATGCCCAACTCGGGGGTGGCAGTGATGCTCACAAATTGATGAGCACATTGGACTATGGTTGGTTGGAACATTGCAGCGACATAGATAGTTGTGGTCCAACTCAATTACAATATAAGTATTCACTTGTATTTCTCTTGTGTATATATACCTATGGAACTGTATTTGTTTGATTTATGCATTATGAACATGTTGAATGTGTTGAATGAATGAGTTTTTCTTTTGCTGTGTCTTTACATGCACAACGCATATGATTATATATTTTATGTTCAACGCATTTTTATTATCATGTTCATGGGGCTAGATTTCCCGTTATGATAGCAACAACATCCTAACCACATCCTCCCCTTCGTTGGTATGAAGGGTGGGGACGTGACAGTCAAAGCCCAACCTAAAAAAAAAATATAAATTTTAGGCGCCCACCCATGGATAAGGCTAAAATGAAAAAAAAAAAAACATTAAATTTAAGCACACTGCATCCAAAGGGAACGCGAAGCCAAAGGGGATGCACGATTATAGTTATGTTGTTTTTTGAAGATAAACTAAAGTTTTTTTGTTTTCTTTTATAGGGTGAATGTCGTCAAGAAAGGTATCTGTAAACATGTCTGTAGCAAGATCAACAATGAAGTCGTTGAAAAAAAATTAGTCATCACATAATGTTTATCATGACGAAGTTATTTCCATTGAGGATTTAAAATCCAAAAATGCAAGGGAATGGAAACATGTGCCAAAAGAAGAGAAAATGGAATATTCTTGGTTTTTGAAAGAGAAATATCAAGGGAACCTAGATAATATTCATTTATATTGTGCGACCTTTGCTTATCTGAAAAATGATTATCACTCATTACGATTATTATGATATATTTGTTTGGTGCCAGGTAAATACTTTGTTTATGCACTAGTGAAACAAACTAAGACCTATGTTAAAATACGATATTGTTTCAAGGTTTCAAACTGTAAAATGATGAAATTTTCCCTGAATTTTGTATGGGAGTCGTGCATGATATTGAGCACAAAAGTGTAAGTTTCTATATTTTTGTATGTTTTTAATTTTTTTTATAATTTGGAAGATATGACAATGTAATAGTTTGAATACAACAATGTTTTTATTTGGAAAGATTTTTCCATGCTCTTTTCTCATATTCTAAATGGAAATCGGTCCACTGAAGAAAACCCTGTGGATATCATTAATTGTACTCTTTAGAAGGGTGAAACGCCAAGGAAGAAATGAGTGCAAAATGTACAAACTAAATAAGTACCACCACAGAAAGGAAAGGACATCCAAAAATAAACTAAATTACCTAAGAAAGTTACTTTTAAAAATAATATCTTTCCCAACTGAACTTGATCAACAAATTGTTGTTGATGAGGATGTTACTTCTGTTGGTAAGAGTAATAAACACTCTTCTAAAATAAATATGGATGAGGGTGCTTTAATTCCTGATCAACAAGTTGTTCATTTAGATACACTAGCTTCAAGACATAAAAGGAGGAGACAATATGTTGAATCTAATGTTAGCACTGAAAATAAAAGTGAAATTCCTAGGGATAGTTTGGAAATCATCACTCTAGGCGATGATCTAGATGATGGTGTTGTTAATACAACACAAAATTCCATTCAGGATCGATTGCGGAGGGATAAGTTGGTTCATAATGGGCATACATTTGATTTAAATGTTAAGGAATTTTGTAGACCGACGAAAGGTCAATAAAATTATCAAATTAGGAACCCACGTCTCTTCCATGTTCATAACTTGAAAGCATTAATGAGGCTCAATCCTTATGCACATGTGGTTGACTACCTAGTACTTGTTTACCCGAAATATGTTCTTGTTAGAGATGCATTTTACGAATCAAGTTTTTTTTATTACAAATACTATTTTTTGCAGGGGGGTTCATTTTGCAGAGGCCATAAGAGAATTGATGCAAGAGTTTCCCAAAGCCCCCATTGTTTAAACAATCAAATGCATAATTTATGTTGGTTTAACAGATGTGGGAGAAAAACTATTATCATGGGATTATAACACAGATAGTGACTATAGGATTCCCATGAGATTCATTCAAAGGGTCATATTTATCCACAATGAATTTGAACAAATATGTGGTGGGGATATATCGAAAGTTGATCCATATTTCCGGAAACAATGTTGTATGGAAATAGGTTTCCCGATTAAAGAGGATGATGTGAAACATAAATTTATGAAAGGAAGTTATGCATTCATACCTGCAGATAACTATTTTCAATTGGAATTTATAATGGGGCCAATATGGGATTTGATTGAAGAGATATTTAACATGTGGAATAATATTGGCATAAAAAATCAAAAGGTAAAGAAAACTAAAGCAGTTGCATGGAGTAGCAGTCAAGGACGCACTTATGTCAAAAATTTGCTTGAAGATATCACTATAACACCTTGGATAGAATTGCAAGGTGTGAAGGATGAAACACTTATATATACAATTTTGTCATGTGTAATGTCGGATGAATTATCCATGGAGGAAATGTGCAATGAATTTGAAAAGTAAGTTTGTGGATTGGTTTATGTTCTGAATTTTATCTTTTGAGTTTAGTATGTTTTATTATTTAAGAATTATGTTATATCATTAGATATGATTGTAAACATAATTTATTTTTACATCGTGTAGTCATAATGTTTACATGAAATTACAAGTGATATGGTTAAAAGGTTGGGGGAGAAGAGGTAGGATGATGTCAGGTGCAACTATCCAGACTCAAGCTCCATAGAGAACTTGAGAAAAATTTTGTTGCATACAAAAAGGTATGTTGATTTATGATATATTCTATTTAATTTATTTGAAATCCAATTCATTTATAATTTTTTTACGTATACATATACATTTTTTCTCAAAGATTCCAAGAATAGTTCAATACCAGAGTCTTTCAAAATTCATATTCAAAGAGCCTAAATAGAACGACAAAGAAGGAAACACCTTGCAAATGTCGAACTTGATGATACCCTTGATAATCACGTTTGGAATGGGATGCACACTATGCAATTTAAAGTGATTGTTGGTGATTGTGAAAACATTGAAAATCTTGTTCCTATGAAGGATTACTCCCTAGTAATTGCAGAAATCCCTCATGGCTACAATACCAAAAAAATTACTTATGATTGTGACCCTTATACTTACCAATTATTCAATAAAGTGGTTTTGGGATTTATCAATGTCACAACATCACCTCTATGGAGATTTCTTGTTTTCCATTCAGCTCTACAAGGAGGAGCAATGCTAACAACCTTCAAGGATAAAGAAAATTCAAGGAAGAAACTGTATTGGTAATATAATTGTAGAGTGATATTAAGCATTTGAAATTAGAAGTGAAATTTATTTTTCTATAATTTAATTAGATTATTATTTTATTTCGCAGGCATAAACCTAATATTCATAGCTCGAGCAACAATCCATTTATGAGTGATACTGAAAGCATACATATTGCATGTTGGACAAAATATGAGACCTATGAATCTCTTTTAATCAATGAAAGGAGTGAAGGCAAAAATAGGCAAATATTGACTAATAATGTTGTGGTTAAAAAGTTGACATATGAAGAAATAGATTTGAAAGGAGAGATTGTAAACATCTACCAGAAACCACAAGCATTGATTAATTATCTCATAGATATATTTTCAAAAGAAGGATACTGGGTTTTAGATTTGTTCTCAAGATCATGTAATATTTTTTACATTACATATGAAACTAGTGTCATTATTCTATATCTATACTATATATTTTTTAAATGTATGTTTCATTATGATATTTAACTTTATTTTTTTATGCATTTGGTGATTAGGTACTGTTGATAGCCTGGATTGTAATTGTTAGAAAAACTACAAGTCAATCAACAGGAGGAGAAATCCTAGTAAGAAAGGATTCAAACATTTCTATGCAAGGACGGTCCTAACCCCAAACTATTTGTTATTGCTAACCCCTACTGATATAAGCCCTCCATTGTCAAAATGTGATCAAATCCAAATGGATTTTTTCTTCCTCTGTGGAAGATCCGAGAGGTGTGAAATAACAGTAAAATGATCCCTTTGACTAAAGTGAAACCATAAATGTTGATAATATGTAGTAGAAAAATCAGATTAATGACAAAATATTAATCCAATCTATAAAAATATACACCTTATTTATTCTTGCCAACTTTGAATAGAACAAAAAAATTACAATTGCATTATTTTACCCAAAAGAAATTTAAGTGCATAATTGTTCTAACAAAGAAACATTAATTGAAAAATCAGCATTTATAAGAGTGACCATTTTTCAGTTGAAATCAAAGGTATGTGAATTAAACAAGAAAAATTATTTAATGCATAATTAACATAGTAACTTAGTAAGGAAAAATCAATACAGAGATTACTGTGTCTAGTGATAATGCAACATATAATAGAGATATCAAAAAGATAAAATAATAAGCAAGATTCACCAAAGAAATTTAATGAATAAGCAAAAAATGAAAAAATAAACTAACTAAATTTGATTGAAAGTGTAACAAATTATAGTTCTGCAAAACTACATAGTATCTCTGGTCCTTTGTTTGTGGTTCCTTCTCCTATCGTTCTCTAGAGTCACTCCTCCAAACTATGTCCTCCCCCATTTATGACATATCCATATCTTTAAATAATAATTACAAAAGATTACAAAGAAAGGAATTCCCCACAAAAGTGGGAATCACAAAATATGGTTTCATGATTTTCCAATGGAATGTTTCCACTTCGTAAACACATCAAGTAAATCCGTTATGTCCTTATATTCAACAAACTCTATTTGCAACTGAGCCTTATAGACAAGCAATACAATTTCCCTCTTTTTTACTTTATCCCCTTCTTAGAGAAAGAGATTGAACCTTATTTGTGAATTCAAGGGTGAATCCATCCATTCCTTGACTTCTGTCACATGGAGATGATCAAGTTGATCAATCCCCTCCTTATCCTTTTAGAAATCCCTTTCAAATGGTTCCATCTTGATTTTAGGAGGTAGAGCATATTCGATAGGATTAATAAGTGGTAAGTCCATAAAACATAACAAGTTCTCTGAAGCGAACCATATTTTCTTGTAGGCTATCTGTCTATCTTGAATGGTGGACTCTACTAATTCAAAAACATTCTCCCAAATGATTCTAATGATATTTTGATCCTCCTCTACTTGATCTTTTCAAGCACTGGAACATCTTCAGGTCTGTCCTTGATATACCTCTTCTAGTGTTATCATAAGCTTTGGTTGCTTCCTTCCTCCTTTGATTATGATCATAAAGGAGGTCATATTGGCATTCAAAGGAATTGTAAGTATCTTGCATCTATTTAATCCTTCAAGAAAACCAACCATCACCTTGTGAAGGCCATCCTAGATTATGGAACCCAGTTCTTTAAATTCCTCCTATCTAAACTTTGAAAAAGAGGAAGAAACATATATGAATTGGAAATATTTCAACTGTTGTTTGAGGGCTATAATATTTTTAGTATGTTTAACATTGAGCCCTTGTGTTTATTCAAGTTGTTTCTTGATAAGTTCATTATGCTCTTGCAATTTCTTAAGTTGGTCCTCATAACTATTCTTCAAATCCTGCATCTCATTTTGATGATGTGCATTTTCCTATGATTTTTCTTGTTTAACCCTTTTCAGTTCTATTTCTTTCACCACAATTTCCTTATTGAGTGAGGAAATTGAGTCATAATTAGCCTCCATGAAGGCTCCCATAGCAGTTGTTGTTTCTAAAGCCTCCTGCTTGACATATGTTCATGCCCTTTTCCATATGATTTGGTTTGGAACTATGCCTTTCTTGAATGTTCCTTATCTGGACCTCTTGGAGCCTTTATTCACTACATATTAATCTGACATGCTACAACAATATTGTCCTAGTGATACCATTGCATCCTCACCAAAATCTGCTACTTCATCAACTGTAGGGGTTGACAATTCAGACACTATTACCAAAGGTACAGGATGGGAAATGGCAGGGGTAGGAATAGGAATACTCACTTGGGGAGTTGTAATGGATGGTTTATAGGCATAAGAAGGTAAGGGTGAAGGACTCAAAGAAACAATAGGAGTAATAGGATCTGCAAAGGTGGCAGGCATAGAAGTATCAACAGGTTGTAAAGATAATGAGGGAATTTGTGAAGTTTTTGCGTGGATAGAAACAATAGGTAGTTCAAATGCAGCTGTAAAAATACACAAGGTGGAAAAAAGAATGGTGATTGAAATTGGAAGAGATACAGAAGATGTCTCACTACTAGAGGTGATGACTTGAGAAAACTTGATATATGAGAAAGAATTGTCATCAACTAAACCTTCAAGGGGATCCCCAGATAACTGGGTCACTTAGACAATGGATGGAAATATGGTAGGAACAATGATTGGGCATGAGAAGATAGAGGGAAGTGTTTCTTCTTACATATCATTTTCTTCAGTATCGAGCATCTCCACCTATGGTTATGGTTCTTGAATCTTTTATTTCTTTTCCTAATGTATAGAAGCTGCTTCATGTGCCTCTACCACTGAGCTCATTAACTCTAAGATTATTTTCATCTCTGTAGATTTCATTAAGGAATCAAAAGTGGATGAAGGTTCTGGCTATGTAGAATACTCGACCACAACTTTTCCACGATAATCAGTCTACTCATTTTTCATAGAAGAAGTGCTAGCCTGTGATTTATGTGCTTCTTTTGCAACCAACTGCTTTTGTGCATTTTATTCTACATCCAATTCAAGTTTTCTGCAGTGGAGAACCTTAGTTTTTAGCTCCTGCTGGTATTGAAAAATGAAGTTATTCTCATCAGGTGAAGTAATTATGCTTGAAACTTCTAAAAAATAATCACCCCTTGGTATATTGAATCATCAGGGTCCTTCTGATGAGTGTATGTAGTATTAATGTGCTCTTAGGTGAAATGGTTAGCGAAGAAAGACTTGGGGTCATGCATCCTTTTGGGGGCTTCCCCAATATTCAAGGTAATTATTTTCTTGCCCAGTATTCCTGCATGGATGGAATTATGTATCACTAAATATCCAAGTCTAAGGGGGAATTTCGGCCACCCTTTCCTCTTGGCTCTTATGAGTTTAGGAAACACCCCATCAATAACTGTCTGGAAATAAATTTCATCCAGAACCATTTTATCAGGAACTATTCTGGGAAGTAGATGAACAATGTTTCTACCCCAGATTCTGATGTATGCAAAGTATTCACCAACATAGAAATCCCCCATGTTGGAGATCAGTGTTCTATCTTTCTCTGAGATGTAGGAGCATCCCCTTTGAAAATATTTTAATAAATTGAACCTATGAAATGATCACATATATAATAGATAAGAGGGAAAAAAATTTCATCCCACAATGCTGAGAAATAAATATGGATAGGAGTTCCAACCCTCGTCCAATTCCATCCCAAGGTTGGGAAAGGAGACGTTGCACAGAACATATCCATTACATAGGCCGGCAGATAGAAAGTAGGTTTTCTAGATGTTGGAGTCTTTTGGTACTTCTTAATAGTTTCTTTCAAGACAAATGATAGAATTTGAGCCCAATTGAATGAATCCCCTACTGTAATAATATGATGCGCAAGAGGCTCCCATTCCACTTTGAAAACTGTGCAGTTTGGAAATCCATACAACCTGCATAACATTGCTGCAAATAGGGAGAAAGGTTCCCTAAACCAAGAGATACGATATAGTTTGTCAGTTTTAGGTAGGAATGTTGCAGGTTTGTGCATTCAAGAATTAATGATTAATTCAAATTTGTATTGCATTGCAGAAGTTTCAATAAATTGCTTGTTGAGCAATTGTTGAGGTGGGTTGAGAGCATATTCTCTTGTAAAAACCTTTGGGCGAAAAGAGGCCAACTGGGTCTGCACTTGGTCATTAAACGAGCGGTTTTGAGGGTTAGCATGGTTGATTATCCACTTTATAGGGTCTATGTAAGGAATAAAGGAAATCCTCGCTGCTATATAATGGATTTTGGTAGTGTCCCTTTTTGGAAATTTTGGAGAAATGTACAAATTGAGCAAAATTCAATCTTAACTAGTCATGATTCTAGAGGGTTCCAACTTTCACCAAATGGTCCTGAATTTGAAAGGAAATGGTATGGTGAGTATTAAAACATCCCAAAATGGTATATGGACAATTTTTATCAGACTTTATGCCTCTACAACCTTGTTTAGGGGCCGATGAAAAAAAGGCAAAAATTTCTAGGAATTTGTGATGAAATCCCCCTAAGGTGTAGGCCAACCGGGATTCCCAAATCATGTACGAACCACCAAAATTTGTAAGAATATTATTGGGACTGATATAATACCTCATGTACTATCATTAAACATGGTTATTAGTTATTAAAACTAGTTATAGAGCTCCACATTCATTTGATAACTTTCAGTGGAATTGCTTATGGGGAAATTGCATAACTAGCTCGATTTGGACATATGAAAGGTATAGTTAAAGGATAATATAAGGATGTGACATATAGAGACCATATAAATAATAAAAGTTGATTCCCAAATAGTATTAATCACCATATAAATCCCCTCATACAAGTCTTGTGTACAACTCATTATGTATGGGAGTCAAATACATGAAAACTAGTGAATTAGTAGCATGGAATTGCAAGAGTTTCACATATGGATTTCTTGGATTTCGAGCCAAAGAGTACATGGAAATGAAATTACATATTAACACATAATATATGGCTGTAAAATAATCATCAAAATCAGAGAACATCCTTCATTCAAATATGTTTCAAGACTCCTTCAAGATTGAAGCCAAAGTCATGGAAACTAGTGATTCAATGGCATGGGAATGTAAGAGTTTCACATACGGATTTCTTGGATTTCGACCCACAGAGAATAGGGACATGAAATTACAGAGTAAAATATCATATATTTATGTCAAAATATCATATAACTCATAAAATATCCCTCATACAAATCTGGTATAAAACTACTTCAAGATTGAAGCCAAAATCCATGAAAACTAGTGATACAATGGCATGAGAATGCAAGCTTTCAACATAGTATTTTCTTGGATTTTGAGATGAATAGAATATGGAAATTAAATTAAATAATATTTAATAATATATGGCTTCCCCAACATCATAAAAATCATATAAAATTCCTCATACAAATCTGATATAAAACCACTTCAAGATTGAAGCCAAATCCATGAAAACTAGTTATTCAAGAGCATGGGGAATGCAAGCCTTTCAGACATGTATTTATGATATTTCAACTTAAAAATCATATGGAAATGATATTTTAGATCCATCATATCTTGGTCATCAACTATACTCATTAAATAGCAAGCACCACTCCAACAAGTGCGCCATCAACATGAGAGTGTGGGGGAATTGAGAAGAAGGACTGGGAGAATGGGGAGGTAGATGTGAATTCGACTGTATGGAACTTCAACATGAAAATAAAATTCCTTAATTAATCTCCCATGAGAGGTATTAATAGCCTCTCCATCAACCAACTTAGAAAGGAATCCAACTCCCTCGAAGTTGGTTCACAGGCAGGGAGAGTGAACACTCACCATGCAATGGACAAGCAAAAGATATCCAAAGTGAAAAAGGACAATTAAAAAATGATAAAAAGATATTCTCCTTCCTCATGAAATAATTTTATTAACTTCATGATTCCTCGTAAGTTCGATTTCTCTCCATGAGCTTCCTCCAACTCATCTTAGTGGTTTAGTAACTCTCATGACACGTGTCTTCCTCTTCATGCTTCAATTATTTCCCCAATTTGAATGGTTTCCTATAAATCCCAAATTAGTCCTATTGGTGGATATTTTTAGCCCTGACATGTCATATTTTTCATATGTAAGCAATCAGTTCTGAATTTTTCATACTTGTCATATAATCTTCCATCATTTTTTGTCATAGAGTGCATAGAATATCCTTTCAAGTGGCACACCTTGTCTTATAGTCTCGTCCTCTTCCATGGGAGTTACCCTCCTTTACCAATTCAAATTTATTGGCTCATTATATGATATTTGACACCACACCACTGTCCAATAATGTTACATTACCCATGTGCTCGAATTTGGATGAATATCATGCCAAGTGTGCGGGGAATCTAGTCACCCAAAGGCTCCGCAAGCTTCCAAGTGTCTTCATGAACCAATCCCACCTTATTTTCTTAGAATTTATCATTTATGTGTCCCATTTAAATGTGAATATGGTAAAATAAAGTCCTTTTGGATCCCATATATCCTTATTACAAAATTTATGTCTCCATCTCAACCTAGGGAACTAGTAGGTTGGTGAAACATTATTTGCAAGTAGCCTTATTTGGAAATTATTTAATTGGGGACATGACAAGTTGAGATTTAATAATGTTAATAAAATTCGAATGGTCATGCTGAATACCTGAAAAGTCATCGTTATAAAAAATAGAATAAATCTTGGACCAGTCTAAATGATAGGTTTTAGACACTCATCCACTGGTGTTTGAGAAAATGCCATATTTAGGGTCTTTATTATTTTGCTCATTAAGGGAGGTCTTAGATATGGTATTCCTCGACATGGTTGATAGGATACTAGGTGAATTATGATAAAATGTAGAAAAATAATCAATTTTAACCCAAACAAAATTGACTGAAACGAGACCAATGGATGGAAATAAATTCGAAGAACTTGACAACTATTCACTTGAAAGAAGGAAAAATTCATTGACCTAGTAGAAATTTGTAGTAAAATATTTCATCGAGGTGAAATTCGTAAATTGAAAATGATAGAAAAAACAGTGAAAATTCAAAATATTTAAATGATTGAATCCAATGGCTAAATGAATTTAGATTGTAGGATTCAAATAGATCAACGGTTGTGATTACAATGAGAAAGCGGGAAACAAAATTACGAAGAAGAAACTTTGACAACTTTATTTTTTGATTCCTACAATCCGCAATTTGCATTACGGGTTGCGGGATTGCGGAGTGAAAGTTTATAACTAGAACTTACTTTATTGCTTCTGCAATCCGCAATCCCCATTGTGGGTTGCGTAATCACAGAAGTGTGATTTACGATTTTATTAGATTTTTGAGTTTCCAATATCTGCAATCTACATTACAGGTTGCGGAATTGCGGGATCGATAGATTGAAATTTTATTGTGAAAACAATTTTCGACATTCGCACTCGGAATTGCGGGTTGCGGATTGCAAAAAGGTAAAAATTAAAAAGATTGTGACATCCACAATCTGTATTGCAGGTTGCAGAAAACAAATTTCAAAACCTCCAAAAAAAGGACTTCCACTATCCACGTTGCAAATCGCGAAAACAAAAAGATTGAAAGAAAAGTAGATTTTTTGCAATTCACAAACAAAAAAAACAAGGCTTTGAAGCAAATTTTTTATTAATATCAAACACGAAAAGATAAAAGGATTGAAAGCACCAAGAAATCATACCCCCATAAGCAAGATAACAACTACAAATATTACCTTAATGATGAATGGAATGGGTTCCTATTTTAACTGATAAAATGGGATTTGTTGTGCCAACAATAGGTACAACAATAACATGCTCCTTATAAAAAGGAAGAAATTGCATATCCATAGATAATGATCCACTATAGTGCAATAATATCAAACAAGTATTAATGCTATGAAAGTTCTTCCAGATGAAAGGAAGGAAGTTGGTTTGAAGAAAGGAGAATTTTGTGATTCACTTGTGGTGAATATGCCAAAAGATTCTCAACCACCTTTAAAATTGATGTTTGGAAATGATCACTTTGGGAATTTCGTAGAAGTAGAAGAATCAATGGAAGAAAACAACGAGGTCCAGGAAGAGAACCAAGTAGTATAAAATGCCAATTTTGATGAAGATATTGGTCTGCATGATATTCTTGATTACTTTCATGGCATTGATTATGCATGATATTCCTGATTAGTTTCATGTCGTTGGGGAAAATGCCAAACTTGACAAGTTTTTGATAAGATATTTATGTAATGTTTTGACTTTAAGATTTTATTTTGAGAATAATTATTATGTTTTTGCATATGTTATTTACAACTATATGGTATACTTTTTGTTGAGTTTATGTGAATCATCACGTTTTGGAAAATAATGCTAAATAATATCATTTTTATGCATAAAATAGCTGAAAATAGGTTTGAATGGTTTGAATTTTTTTTATTTTCTCTTTTTGTATTTCAAATTTGTCCAAAAAATGAGTTATTTAAGAGAAATGTTTAAGGGGAAAACTTCCAAAAATTATCTATTTTTCATTCTTATTAGCGTCTAAATGTTTAAAAAAAATGTATATTTTTTCCATTATAACTAGGTATTAAATGTATATTCTTAGTAAAATCTGAAAAAATGTCCCTCTAACGAAACATTATAGTTTTTGTATGACCAAGAAGTTTGAAAATCTCAAAAATTGGCTTAAAATGAAAAATGGTTCTACCAGTATACAGACTTTTTGAAACGGAGGCAAACACAACTACTTAAATTGACCCCCCAAAAAACAAGAACAATGACAGGTTATCGTCAAGTTATATAACTTGTTTAAAAATATTAGTAACATTTATAATGATAATATATTAGTAACATCTCTATCTAGCAATTTCTTTAGACATGTGAATTTTGAATTCCCTTGGACGAGAGCAGGAAGGGAAGGGCGTTTTTTCTTGAAATTGTACTTTGTTGTTGTTTTCCAATAATGTATTGATGAAAAAATAGTGATTATTTGTTCCTGAAGGGGTCAAATATGGTGGTTCCCAAAACTAAATCCATCAAATAAGGAGGTGCCTCTCCCTCATTAGAGTGTCATTTGGATTTTTCTATGGAAAGTGATCTATATGAGAAAAAGCAAAGAATCCTTTTTCAAAGGATCCATACCCATATGGATGTTCACTGAAAAAGGTTAGATCATATGAGTGACCAACTTATAATCATACAAGTCACATGTGGTCCACAACCCCAAGATAGGTATCTTTGATCAAGGAATGATTATTCCTTCCTAAAAGGGCCCCTATGACTTTAAAGCTCGCAAACATTATAATGATAATGTATTAGTAGCATCTCTATCTAGAAATTTCTCTCTATATGTGAATTATGAATTCTCTTGGAAGGGATCAAGAAAGGATGAGAACTCTTTCACATCCCCCTCTTTTCTGGAAGGGGAAGACCCTCTTTCTACAATTCCCCCCTTCCTTGTCCAAAGAGAAGTATTTTTTTCTCCTTACGATCTACTTTCCTCGCTCCAAAAATAAATCCCCTTGAGGATGGAGCGGTCTCCCTTTCTCTTAGTGATCCCCTCTCCATAAACTCCAAGATATTCCTACTTGAGGAAGAAGCGGACAAAATAATAGTGTGGATTATATAACTTTGTACAAAGATTATGAGTCTTCATTCTATGGTGGGAGATAAGGCAATATAGAGGAGAGTGCGTGAATGGGCCATATGAATCAAGTAGGTCCATAAGATCCAATTGTGGTAATTTGCATGCATCATATCAAGCATGGGATAAAAAGGATGTGAATAGGTGAATGGACCAAATCTTCTAGCATATTGGGGAGCTTTGATATTTTCCATTTGTGATGAAGTACTTGCATGGGATATAACAAGGATCTGACCCATGCAAATGACTAAGATTTGTTGAGAAACTCTCCACCATGTCATTATGTCCATTCATGCCAAAATACTTGCATGGGATATAACAAGGAGGTGGCTCATGGTGATGACTAAGATATGTTAAACAACTCTTTGTAATCCCATCCTAGACATTTGTGCTAAAAAACGTATACATGAATTAAATAGATGACCCCCAATATGAATGTATCAAATCAGATTAGACATATTTTCATTCTACCATTGTGACCATCAACGTTGGTGGTGATTGCACTTTCCTTTAAGAAATCCCCTCCCACACCATCATGAAGATTGAAATTACTAAAATCGATGAAAAAAAATCCTATTCATTCACGCTAAGGGGTTTTCTCCACCGCCAAGATAGATTCTCAAGGATTCACTGTAGTATCTAAGATTATCCATAAAGTTATAGATATTGTTGTAGATATTGTTGAAACTTGCAGATTCCTCCACTTTTTTGGCAAAAACCAAATCTTGTGTTATCACTAAAAATTTCCTTTGGTCGTGGAAGAAAACTTCTGAGGTAACCTCAAACCAGTATTTAGGATTAAAAGTTATCCCTTTCAATCCAAAGGGGCTTCCCTTGATAAATGTGTTGTCCTATGTTCACTTAACAACAATTTATGCTTCCAAAACAATGGTTAGATCTTTAGTAACAGTCGGTTTTAAGTGAAGTGGTCGAACATGTAAGAAAACCATTGGGCATGGAGTCAATAAATGAATATTTTTAAAGTTGCAAAGAGACCGATGGATAAATAAATCAATAATAGAGGAAAGATATACATTGTTTTTTCATACATCTAGTAGTTGTAGTATGCTACAAGATTTCAGAAGCACAACCCATCAACACAGAGCATCTGACAAGGATGAATTATGCATTAACTATAGAGGAATGAATGGTAACGCTTGAATCTATGAACTAGAGAATCAAGGATGAATTCTAATTCATCTACTCTCATCCAAACATGAAGATTTAATGGAAATGAAATAGCACATGGAAACCATTAACATAAGAAGTCACAGACTGGAAAAAAAAAACGACACATGAATCTTTGTTTGAAAATAGTCTGAATTTTTTTTTCTGCAATCTTTATTAATATCAAAATTGAAATTATAGTACACAAGATAGTTTACTTCTTCCAAAATCCAACCCTTGTTACATTGCAAAATGAGGAATATAAAAATTGAAATTAGAGTACACAAGATAGTTTCTTTCATCTTAAATCCAACCCCCATTACATTGAAAAATGAGGTATATATACAAACTCTCTCTTAGATCGAACCCTAACCAACTACTTACTAAAAATAGATTGTTGTAAACTAATGCCTAAAATTATGGAATTATGTTGCTACCACGCTGGTATTCATCTTTATTTTTATTGAATTCCGTAGACGATCGAACCAATTCTGGATGCGATGTGTTGGTCGAGCAAATCCTCAAGTAAACAGTAGTTACCAAACATTTATGACATTTATCCCTCGTGATTATACTTAGTCTTACCAAATTTATTAACAATCTTCCATTGTTATTGAATGAGAATATCATAATCCAACAGCTCCTTGATTAAAAATTCCAACTCCATATAAGATGTAGAAGACATAGGTGGTAAATATGAATTAATTAGTTGAAGTTGGTCAATCATATTAAATTGAGCAAATAGATCTGTGGACAAACACACAACTCACAAAATAGATCACACAATTTACTCAGCAATTGAAGAATGAAACAGTGCAAAAATGGCTTGCAGCCATGAATGCTTTCATTAATCAAAAAGTAATCGGATAATAATTACAATGAAGTACAATGGATTTCATAGCCACATGAAATTCAAGTCCACATGAGGAAATTCGAATTGATAGACTCTACTTGACTGTAGATAACCAAGACCTTGTCTAAATCACTATCGAAGGACTCAGTAGTTAACTAACCTCGTCTAAACCATAACCGGAGTTCATCGGAGCTCTAACACACAACTCAAGTGTTACATTCAGTGTTGACTAAGGCTAACTGACTGTGGTAGGTGAGAAATGTGCCCCACATGAGTGCAATCAAGTAAACCTAGCGCTAATTGAATGTCGAGGACTAGAACTGAATGTAACTAACTCCTAACTTAGCTTGACTAGTCATTAACTGAACTGAACTAACCTTGGTTGGTTTTGGCACTCTCAGTGGCTCCTAAATTGTAGGGATTGGTCTAGGAGGCTCCTAAACTGATGCATTTAAGTGCAATCAGTGGCAGTGAGCCTCAATTAGTGTTCCCCGCACTTTAGTAACTGAAACATGTGCTTCAATTAGGCCAAGTGGACCCAATGGTGTTAATGACTATAAATAGATTGGATGGACTCCCGATTTAGACATATGACCAAATTTGGACAAGGGAGGATTAATAATCCTAACACCCCCCCCCTGAATGCTAACTTTGACAACTGTGGGCCCTGGTAACTAATACCATAGGTCACCCATTACATCAAGTAAAATAAAGTAACTTCTTAATACAAGGAGCTGGGGCAAAAACCACATGGGAAAAAATCCCCCCCTCTATCTAAGAAGGTAGAATCAAGTCTCAAGTTTGAAAAAATTGAAAATATGTTTCTGCAATCTTCATCTCTGTGAGGTAGCCAAGCAGCATGCATGGTGTGCTGTGCACATGTATTCTGGGGCTTGGCATGTAGAATTCTCCTTCTTCTCCAAAAATGATGATGGAAGGAAGGAGGAATGTAACCTTTGTCTCTTGCTGAATGAAGAGGTGTATGATCATAGTGAGACTGAGCCCTTGCCATATAGCATCTTACAGGGAGTCTATTGCATCTCCCTGAAGGAGGTAAGATAGCATGACATAGCGCAAGGGTCTTTCCTTTCTGAGTGTCAGGTGAGTTTCCAGTCATCTTCCTAGCTTCCAGTTTGGAAGTAGGGACTGAATCTAGATCTGAGTCACCCTGAATCTCAAGGTCATAAACTGATAAAGATGGATCTGCAAAACTAGTAGAAGCTGTAAAAGAAGTAGATGCAATGATTTTACCTTCCCTTGCAAGTGGCTGCTAAGAGTGCACTGGTTCTGAAGGAGGTAGGAAATGTGAGAACTCATATGCTTTTGAAGAATGATTTGCATTACCATTTGCTATGATTCTCCCAGTAGAGATATCTGTGATCTCCACTGAGTCAGGACCAAATATTACTTGCTTTGGAGATCCAGTATGGGTCATCTAATAGACAGATAACAGGTTTGAAGCTAGGGGGGAACAAATAGCACATCTTTGAACCTCCCATGTTCAAGTTTGATAGAGCCCTTCCCTTTTGTTTTGAATTTATTGTTATTTCCCATCTGAATACTAGGACCATCAAAGTACTGAAAAGAAGAGAATGATTCTCTAGATGTAGCCATATGGTTGGAAGCTCTAGAATCAATGAGGAAGACAGGTACTGATGTGCAGCAACCCTTCAGTGCATGGCCTTTCCTTTGGTATTACTCATCTTCTTCTTCTTCTTCAGAGTCATCCTTCCTTGTGCTAGCAGGTACATAAATGTTATGCTTTTTCAAAATAAGAGCCATTTCATCAAGTTGTCTTCTCATATAGGAGCTTTCTGAATGAAAGCCCCTTCTATAGTAAGAGCAGAGGACCTTGCCTTTGCCATTCTTCTTGTTTCTCTTCAAACCTGAAGGTTCTTTTGACTGCTCTTTCTTAACAGGGGACTCATCCCTTTGCTTCCCTTTGGCATTCTCTACCTTGTCTCCTCTTCCAGCTAGAGCTAGACCTTTGGGAGATCGAATGATCCCCATTTGGATCAATTTATCATTCTCAGAAATAAGAGATTGGATGAAGGCATTAAGAGTGGGCATCTTCCAATTTGGAGTAGTGAGCCTTACTGTTTGGAAAGTGGATACAAATACTGAGTAGTCTGCATTGAGCTTTGTGAGAATGGCAAGGATGAGCTGATCTTCATCCTTCTTCACTTTGCATTGCTTCAACTGATATATCAGATTCATGAACTTTGTGAAGAATTCATTCAGAGATTTGAAATTGGATGGATTGAGAGTAATCAGATCATTTTCTAGCTGATGGATCCTCATCTCATCATGGTTATCAAATAAGGAAGCAAGCTTGTCCCAAACCTCCTTGGGAGTCTCCAAGTCTTGGATGTGAAATCGAAGATCTCTAGAGACTGATGAGAGCAAGAGTCCATGGGCTTCATTAAGCCTGTTCATGTACTTAGCTTTGTCTTTATCTGATTTTGGCTCTTCCTCTGTTTCTTTTATGAGTCTGAAGAGATGCTTGGTGTAGAGCATTACCACAATGTCATCCTTCCACTGGTGATAGTTGAAGGGAGTGAGAGGCTCCACTGGATGAGCCATTTTGAATGTAGTAAGAAGGACTGAGCTGTTGTAGCGAATGCAGTGAGAAGAAGAGGCTTCTTGTAGCGAATGCTGTAAGAAAAGCTGATAACCTATCACACAATCAAACATACAAAGTAAGGTCGTTAGTCTACACTTTTGGAATTTCCTTCACACCCAGCATAGTTGATCAAGCAAGCTTGATCAACAATTTCCTAACTTGGGATATTAAGTGGTAAATTCTCCGCTTCTGGTGCAGTATTGGAAGGAGCAATTTGCTCAAAAAAAATGATCTAGCTGGAGATCTGAGGAGGTGAGGTGTCTTGTCCGCTGAGGCTCTGATACCATATTAAATTGAGCACATAGATCTATGGACAAACACACAACTCACAAAATAAATCACACAATTTACTCAGCAATTGAAGAATGAAACAATGCAAAAATGGCTTGCAACTATGAATGCTTTCATTAATAAAAAAGTAATCGGATAATAATTACAATGAAGTACAATGGCTTTAATAGCCACATGAAATTCAAATCCACATGAGGAATTTCGAATTGATAGACTCTACTTGACTGTAGATAACCAAGACCTTGTCTAAATCACTATCGGAGGACTCAGTAGTTAACTGACCTTGTCTAAACCATAACCGGAGTTCATCGGAGCTCTAAAACACAACTCAAGTGTTACATTCAGTGTTGACTAAGGCTAACTGACTCTGGTAGGTGAGAAATGTGCCCCACATGAGTGCAGTCAAGTAAACCTAGCGCTAACTGAATGTAGAGGACTAGAACTGAATGTAATTGACTCCTAACTTAGCTTGACTAGTCATTAACTGAACTGAATTGACCTTTGTTGGTTTCAGCACTCCCAGTGGCTCCTAAACTGATGTAATTAAGTGCAATCAGTGGAAGTGAGCCTCAATTAGTGTTCCCCACACTTTAGTAACTAAAACATGTGCCCCAATTAGGCCAAGTGGACCCAATGGTGTTAATGACTATAAATAGACTCAATGGACTCCCGATTTAGACATATGACCAAATTTGGAGAAGGGAGGATTAATAATCTTAACAAATCATGTCAAAATCTTCAATCAACTTGTCAATTATGGCCTTTCATGTTATCCCTTTGGTCATATACTCAAATTTTGAATGATCCATGCGACCTTAGACTAACAAATTATGATATTGTTCTTGCAAAATTAATTTTCCATTTTCATCCCAGAAAGAGGGAAGACCATTTAAAAAAAAAATCGAATAACATCTTCAAATTTTGAACCTACTATACCATTTGTTCTTCCTTAGTCTACACATTTCTAACATGGTGATGTTTTCCAATGATTTTCTTATCTCAAATAATGATAATAGTCCTATCTTTGATTGTGAGTGACTGCATATGTATTTGAGTTAATGTATTCAGGAAACTTGTTGTATTCCGGGATGTCTCCAGAGGCCTTTTGTCCAAAGTTTCATTCATCACTTTACATCTCTGTAAAGCTGTGTTTGTTATGGCACTGTTGTCATCAATATCATTCAAATATGCTTTGAATTTTGTGATATCTATTGATAATGAATACTAAACAAGGTGTTTTTCTCCTTGCAAATGTACCTTACCTGTCACTTTGTCTTTGATCTCATTGATCTTCTTTTGTAGTTGCTTTCTTTCATTTAGATCTTTATTTTTCTCTCCAATAGTATGATCTAATTCCTCTTTCAACTTTTGATTTCCATCCTTCAGCTCCATGATCTTTTTATCCTTCAAGGTAAATTGCGACATAGATTTGGTTAACTCTTCTGCAGAAGGATCATTTGTTGGCTTTTCAATCATTGTAGAAGGATGACTCATTGGATTTGAACTCATTGCTGCAACTTTTGACAATAATTCACACTTCTCCTTCTCCCAATCTTGTTTTTCATCTTCTAATTTCAAAGTTTTTCCTTTATAGTCAGTCCATCATCTCTTTGTGCACTAAATATTTCTCATGTTGTAAGGTTGTCAATTCTGGAGTTTGCACATGGTAAGTGTTTGGGACTTTCATCTTCTTCTTCAACATTTGAATTGTGTTTTCCTTTTCATCTAAGAGCTTCTTAGTAAGTTGCACATTACTTGGATATGCTCCGAGGGTTACAATGTCTACTTGCATCCTCTTAAATTGAGTTTGATTTTCTTTATTTTCTACTTTCTCATCCCTTAATTGACCTTCCAAAGTTTCCACCACTGATTGGAACTTTGAAATATTTAGATTTGATTGCAAGAGATCATCATAAAGAAACTCACATGTTTTTCTATGGAGTTATAATTTGCCAGGTACATTTATTTGATCTAGCTTAACCTCCATCTATGACACTTCACCATCAGTTACAACTGTTGGCATTAGGGCATTTTTCTCAGGATCCTTTGATGCTACAAATGAGACATTTTCTTATGACAGTAGCCTTACTTGAGGGAACAAATTTTGTGTCTCTTCAAAAGAATTCTTCTTTTTACTGCATATTGTGAAATCAAAACATTCATGGATTGATATTGTGAACTAGATCCAGCACTTTGAACACTTGAAAGTGAGTATTGATACACCTATATTGTTGGTTCTACCTTCTATCTTGAACTGATCAAGATATGTTCTTCCAAAGAAATAATATCTTTATGTTGATCCAGTTTAATCTTCTTATTTGAGACTTCTTCATCAATGTCCATGCTACTCTTTTCTGAAAAAATTCCTTTAAGTAGCACAATCTAGCTTAGTTGGTGTTTGGACTACTAGAGTAAGAAGATTTGTTTAACCTACATCAACTTACTAATTTGTTTCTTGCTGGCTCTGTTCTCTATTAGCTTCTTCTATCTCTTGTTGGTTCTGATTTGTAAGGGTTAACCTTGAATCATGAATGAGTTAATGGTGGTTTGGGTCTAGCACATGGTTTAGGCACATGGTTTCTTGTATCTCCTGGTATTATCCCATGGTATTTCATGTATGAAAGTCTTTATAATGCTTCACGAGGATCCATTGTAAAGGGACATGGAGGTGAGGATTGGCTAGCTTGCTTGGCCTGGTTGTCCAGTTTGGCCAAGGTAATGAAGATCTTCATTGGTGTTGGTTTTTCCTTGCATGGGTTTTTCTAGGGTAAATTATGTGTTTACCTTTAATTGTTGTTATGTGGATTTTATTCTCTCGTTATTATTATTGTATGATCGTTAAAAATCCTAATAACTGGTATCAAAGCTTGGTTATGGTTGCCAATGTTACTATGTGTGTGTGCTATGGTAGAGATAGTGTGTGCAGCGAGACATACAAAGAAAGGATCTCAAAGGTTCAAGTTGTTTCAGGTCTTCCTACCACCCTTTGTGGTCGAGTGGTGCCATGATATTTGCATGAAGGTGTGTGGTGCTCGGCATGTGAAAGAAATCTGCATGAGAAAAAGTGTTTTCAGTTGGAAAACAAGTGTGAAAGGAGATAGAGCAGAGCCAACGCCGTGTGTGTTGGGGTTTCTTGTGGAGTTTGCTGTCCCCACGAAATTAAGAAATGTAGCTGCCATTTCAGTGTCGATATGAAGTGAATTCCATGATGGAGAAGAGAAATCCAAACATAGCCTGCGTTGAAGATTGAAGCCCACCATTATCTAAGAAGAAGCTACCAGATCTGGGAAATATGCTCCTTGTGAGTGGATCTAACGAGCAAAGATGAAATGGTTACTTAATAATCCTTTTGATTGGTGCAGTGGTTAATTTTCCATTGAAATCCTGTGAGGGAGATCCATCAATCGCCGGTGCCGAGGTTTGGCTTGCAGACCACGTAAAGGAGATACCAGATTTGTGAGAGGAGCGAAGATTTCTCTCTCGAAGGAGTCACCAACATTGAAATGGTAGAAGAAGAAGCAAGCACAACGTATTACAACGTATTCCATGAGGAGAAGTAAATATGTCGTAAAAGATCTCTTCAAAAGTGGCAAGGTATTTTCACACAATAAAAACGAATTATGAAAAAGGTTGTATGGAGTGTGACGTCATGTTAAAAGAAGAGGTTATTTTTAAAGTTGTGAAAAGTTTTTAATTAAATATCAAAATTAAAGTGAACATGCCCCTTGACAAGCTACGGGATATTTTGAAAAGTTTTTAAAAAGGGTTTAGGGAAGAAGTTTAAAAAATCCCTCTTATATTTCAAGATTTATCCAAAGTAAAGGTGAGGTTTTTAAGTGGTTAAGTGGATTTTAAAATGAAAATATAGGGTAAGGGAATGAACACAAATTATGAAGGTTGAAAGACTTCTGTTGAAATAATGTGAAGATAACTTTGGGCATAAAAGGAAGAATGACATGACGAGGAATTGGTAGCACAAGCATTTGAAAACCATTTTATTATTGTACTTGTTGTTTTAATTTAATTGTAAGGTGCATGTTTGGTGGTGTTGGACACCCTAGCAATAGTTTTTTGTCTAAGTTATCAAACTTAGTTGTAGGTAAGTTTTGATTCCCTTGGGTGCTAGAAGCACCTCAAAAGGAGGTATCCTTTTTATGCATAGAGAAGGTATGTTGCATCAAGTTGTGGAATGAACCACTTGGGTAGGTATGAGGGTGGCGGATGTACTTGTAGCGTAGCTTGATGTGGATCAGAGAGGTTGACACTTCGATTGCGGGAGGATTGCGAGATTTTTAATCTCATTTTTTGTTCAATGGTTCACTAACTCTATTATACATTTTTTAACAAACTAGCTAACACTCAGGGTAATTTGCAAGTTAAATGAGTGAATAGAATGGAGATAAGGTAAGATCAACAAAATAAGGGAAGGTTCTTAAGTGTTCAGGTTTCTAAGAACAATGTGTTGGGACCTTTAAGGTTTCAAGCATCATCAAGGCTGAAGTCTACTTCCATGCCCCTAGGTGTTCGAACATATGCCTACATGAACCCTTACAATATAGTCTCCAATCAACCAATGGTTATGATATGGTATTAAGGGGACCTTTAGAACTCTTATTTGGATGTATGTACCAGTATTTGTAGGTTTTTACAAATCAGAAAGAGTCTAGAAATATCTTGTGGGTTGCATTACTCAAACTAGCTCATAGGAATGCTCATTGCTTGTGTCTTCTGGCCTTCCCAAATAGGTAAAAGGGCCTATAAATTATTTGTTTTAAGGATTGGTTCCTTAGATTAGTATGTTATGGACATATCAGAATAGTAATAACTGAAATTAGTTACAATGAGGTCTACTTATGCATAAAATAGTAAAAATGGTCAATTCTAGGTGCAAATCTAGACAAGGTTACATTAAAACATGTGAAACTCATTCATTCTCATTCAGATTGTCATAAAATTGCATAGAGCTTTATTTTCATCAATATCAGCCATGTTAAGTTGAACTAACTCTCAAATATGGATTAGAAAACATTCTTTGGAAAAATACATCCGCACATTGCATTTGGAAGCCATAATCACAGAAAAACTTGGAGATTTGAACCCTCAAAATTCTTCAAGACTTGGGGAACCTCTAGATCTGTTAGGTCCACCTGCAAAACTCTCATTAATGGCTAAAGGCCAATAATCTCCATTCATGACTCCAACTCCACTTTCAGAAAGGAAGAGAAAACTATCAAGACCTTCAAGATCTGAATGGGAGACTTCTAATATATGCAAGGAAGATCTAATTGGATGGAATATGACTTCAAGACCTGAAAAAAGACTCCATTGATGGATGAATTGGCTTCGGTAATAAAGATGTGTTCATTCCTGAAAAAATACCAGGTACCGACAGTAGGGATTCTCCCCAATAATCGTTCCCAAATAGATTGCTTATTGTTTAGTATGGGGAATCTGTTTGGTTAACGACCCAGATACCGTAGAGATAAATAAAGGTTTTAAATCTATTTTACCGGTTGTGGCCCGGTCCACCATTTATGTGTTTTTATGTTTATAAAAAATGATATGCAAGTGCCTAGATTAAGTGCGAGTTAACAGGAAACAAAGGCTTCATAATGTGATGTGTAGTTTCTTACCTCCCATCTTATCCCCTTTGTCCCCGAAATACGGAAAGCAAATAACAGCTAAACTAAATAACCCATCTAACCTATCCCTAGGGAGAAAAACTACTATTTATATGAGTAATGTACTGCATATTTTGCACATAGAATTTTACATATAGCTGATGAATTCGGAATACATAAACACAACAAAACAATTAACAAAGAGATAGCTCATTGTTTGTTAAAACATTCATTACTCATTTGCTGCATAAGATTCATAACAAGGAAATGAAATCATTCACAACATAAGAATAGTCTAGAAGTTAGAACAATCTCACAGATTTGCGTACTAAACTAAAGTAGAAATAGTTCCATCCAGCCATATACACAACATACATTTGAAACTTAAACAGCTCCTTCTCTAGCAGAATTTTGATCCTCTTTATTATAGCAAGAAGTAGCTCTTCTTACAACAAGTCATTCATATAAGAAATCTAGAAAAGTATTCTTCTCATTTGATCCAACCTATATTTATACATTTCAAAATGAACTTTGGTCTCCCTTCCCTTTGGGCATCCTTATATTTCGGTTACATAAAGTTTGTCTTTAGTGTGCTCAAAAAGTAAATAAAATATTACAAATATATCCATGTGTAAATAGGACAAACTACTTAAGTCGACTTAGTCAAACTATCTACGAATTGCTTCCAAGCTGAAGCATATGAGGCAATTGTCTCGAACTCTGTGGGCTCTAGAAATCTGACTGTGACCTCATGTTTGGCCAGCTGGCCTTTTATATATGCTACTTTTGCAGGGGTCACTCTCAGAAAATATTCTAGTAGACAGTTACTAACTACTGCTTGGGCCACTAAACTCTTTATCACCTTTTCATCTAGACCTCTAACCAGCTAGATATTTAACTCATCTTCTTGTAGCTTATCCTTCAGTTGTTTTAAGTGTTCTTCATGTTCTGGAAATTCCTGTAGCCTTTGTGCAGAAGGAGTCAAACATTTGTTGTCAGTTATAAGCATCTTCCTGAAAAATTATGCACATTTGTCCGTTGTCCTTTCCACTGCTTCCATCAACCTCTCAGCAGCTCTACTGCTGAAATTTACAATATCATATTCGATCTACAACTTTTTTGGACATTTTTCAGGTGTGTTTTAAAGGCACTCCACATTTGTTTCTAACAATGTCAGATGGCCTTGTAGGATCTCAGCAATTTCTTTGGTTCTTTCCTTGAATGTGGTAGCTACTTTTAAGATCTCCTCAAGTCGGTCTTGGGCTTGCTTGATCTGGAAAGCTTCTTCCACCAGCTTGACCTGTACTTGATAGATTTTCCTTCTAAGTAAGAGAGCATGATCTCTTAGAGGTGCTATGTCTACTTTACTATCATTGGCTGCCTTTAAGAGAACTTCCAAGGAATTCTTATGTGCTTCAATCTATGTGATTCAAACTCTGTGCTCCTTTGCTTGTTGATCAGCTGGTGAATTCTGAAATTCCATTTTTGCTACCCTTCTCTCTAACTTCTGCTTTTCCCTTTCGAGGATCATGTTTGACTGCTTCAAATTATCCCTTTATTCCCCTAGGATTTGGTAATCAATTTGCGGTTTCTCATAATCTAAAAGAGTAGCTTCATATTTTCTTTTAGATTCTCAGCCTACCCTTTCCTCCTTTCTCAAAACCTCTTTTATTTCTGCCATTTTACCCTTATATTGATCAAGGGTTTCGGTGAGACTGCTAATATTATGAGCATTTGTAGTTGTAGTTGCAACACCCATGGAGGCCCTTTACTTAGGATCTTCTTCTACATTTTTCATGACTGCCTTCTCGATCATTGTGGTGATCCCCGGTTGAGTTCCCATCTTTAAAGTCTTCTCAGTTTTCCACACTATGGTTTTCCTTTTGGGATCAAAATATACGTCTTCCAAGCATGCAACTTCATGCTATTTAGATGGGGTAAATGGGACCAATCCTAGTTCAACCATGGGGAGATCTCCTCCGGTGAGTATATTGCTGGAAGTGGAAGGGTGGTTCTATGGATTATCCCGGATAGGACTCTGTCCCTAATTTTCACCATCCAGGTCCTCTTGATCTTTCTTTTTTTGCTCTTCTGTAGCTCTTTCTTGATGTTGCATCTCATGCTCTGGATTTTGAGTTTCTTGAGTTATTTCTTTTTCTAACTCTGTAATCTTCTCCAGGGTAGCCTATTCTTTCTTTTTATGTTCCTCCTCTCTCTTTTTTCTGGCACCTTCTTCTTCTTCTTTCTCTCTCTAGGCTTGTTCATCTAGAAGCTTTCTTGCCCCCTCTACCAATCTGCGTGTAGTCTCTTCTTTTGTTTTTCTTACAACTTCTTCTTATTGACCCTTTGATTCTGGGAGACTGTTGCTACTGCCTTTCACTCCAGCTGTTGTGGTTTTCTTTTTTGGCCACTTTTTAAAAGTTGTCATGCTACAGATATTCTGGTATACTTCTTCCTCCTTGTCCACATGGTTAGTGTATTCAAAATTTACTTTAAGGAGTGCTCTATGGGCTACAAATTTACCCTATGAGTCATTTCTATGGAAGCTCTTTTCTTTGGATTGAAAGCTTTCCAGTTCCTTAACGAATTCTAGGATGCTCTTGACTTTAGAAAACTTGTAGCTCCCCACATAAAAAGGTAGCGGTGGGAACACATCCTTTTTCAAGTCAAACAAGTGACTTCCAAAGCCATTTAAGAAAAGTTGTCTTACAGCTTCCTTATGGACTATGTAATCTGTAGCATATGTTGGAAGCAATGAGGGTGCTTTAGTCCCTCCATACATCCTTAGGTACGTGCCTTCTTCAGAGAAGAAGTAATCCCCAAAATATTTGATAGACTCCAAAGCTCCCTTCGATGGGCATTTGCACTCTTCTAAGAAAATCAGCCAGTACAGAGGCATCAGGAACTCTTCACAGATTAACTTGTATAAATTGTGGTATTTATGTCCCCAAAGTATCTGATAAGTTACATAAATAGGAGTCTTCCCTCCCTTCCATGTGAAATTGAGATTTTTGAAAGGGTGAAAGCTAAGTATGCAATCGATAAAAAAGGATCCCATGTAGAATTTAGATTTCCTTTGGTGTACGCCTTCTTGGGCTGCAATAATGGAAGTAGATAGGCTATTGGCCACTATATCAACCCAATTGAAAATTCTTCCTTTCATGGCCACATAGTAGATTAGTGGGATCCATCCAAACTTGTAAGTTCTACCATTAGCCCTATCGAAAATCCTATTCAGCATTAGCACTACCAGTCTATATGGGGTAAATAAATGAGCAGTTTTGTACTCCCCAGATTGCTTGTTCCTGAAAGTCTTCCCTTCAGCTACCATAATTTTTGTTGTAGCTATGTAATCAAACTCTAGATTTTTGACCCATCTAGTCATCATGCTAATCTTGGACGGTGGTAGGTTGTATGATTTGGAAACAAATCCAGCTGTGAAGGATGCAAATCCTTTGTCTTCCACATTTTTCATTATCTTCCCTACTGAATCCACTCTGAGAAGAATCCATCTGATGACCTCTGCGCAAGGAAACATTTCTGGTCTAGTAGACACCTTGGTGATCCCAGACCTTAATCTGTTGTCATATAGGGCTGGGTATTCCAACCCCACCTCAAGAACCCTCTTTTCTACAAGCATATGGTATATTTGGCACCATTAAAATTCAGGGTTTGCTCCTATTACTAGCTTTGTATCTTCATAGATTAATTCCACCCTTGGTGTGGGTGAGCTTTATGTATCTGAGTCACAGTCTACGATCTTCTCCTTCTTCTTTCCCTTCTTCGTCATGCCATCGGGTATAAGATGTGACTGCAACAAAAAAAATGTTTTAGTATTTACATTATTTAATAAACTCATGTATTTGAAAAGAGAAAATGTTATGAGATGCCAGGCACACCACTTCTAAAAAAATCACTAGCAACCTTCCTTACCCCTCCATTCTCACCCATCGGGATAGAACAAACGCTCTACAAATTAGTAGGTCAAAAATTGGTAGCATAAACCTCTAGACATAGGCGATCTTCGGCCTCTATACTCTTAGCTTCCTGTAATACCCTCTACCAAAGGATGCAAAAATTTTACGAGGCTCACAGTCTGTAGGCATTGCTACCCTAGGTTCAAAGCACCAGGCTCGAGATCCCATGGCTGGACGATACAAAGCCAAAACCTAAAGGGTATGCATAAAACAAAGAAATCGTAACCTCTATTATTGCCCAACAGTGAGAACCAGGTCAACTCCATGCTGGATAAAATCCCAGGCCTTTGGAGATTCGCCTCGACCTAACAGGTTTTATGGCCAAAAAATGCTTCTAGATGAAATGGTGAAGATCCTCGAGTAGGTAGGGTAGCCAAGACAAGTTAAAATTGAAAAGGGAAAGACAAAAAGCAAGGGGAAACCCTTTTTAAATTCTAAAACCAAAAACCTACTGACCACTTCTCAGTAAACTGACAACTGATAGCTCACAAATTACATGAAATCACTAATCAACAGTAGGTACACGAAAAACCTACCTGTCAGGTGACCAACTAGACATGCAGTCGTGGATGCTTGGGATAATGCACCATGTGAAATTCAAATGACAATTTCCACCAACCATGCAAAGTCTCAACCATGATAAACAAATTGTGACCAATAGCGTAAAATCTCCCTGTAAAAATAAAATAGTAAAACCCCTTCCAATGACGTATAAATAGACATTCATAGGTTAAAAAATCAATTAAGACGGTTGGTAAGGCTTTTTAAAACCCGCATGCGCAAGGTTCACATGCTTTTGATGCCACAACACAGCGCATCGGGTGCCTTCAAATAATTCAAAATGAGAATGGCCCCAACAACGGCGGCTTGACAAACCCCAACACAGCCGCAACCATTGGCTTAAGCACCAACAACATGCCTGCATTCCTTTTGTGGCTCGACAGTCAAAACAACATCGAAAAGAAATATGGACGACAGCCGTCGTAGTGTCTCCAAGACTAACTTCTCCACTGAATTGGGAATGTGGAAGATTGGGATATCGTGAAAGGATACTCCCATCATTGCGATGAAGAGATAAACAACCACCCGACGCAGTGGTTCGTAAGCCAAGTTAAGAATCAGGCTTTAGAACTTGAAAAACATCCATCGTAGCATCAAAGAAACCAAAAACCTAGTGTAGCGTAGAATAAAAGGTTAGCCATTGTAGCGTCTCCAATATTGAAAACTCTCCATCGTAGTGGGATGAAAAGAAACGGGAACATTCCTGACATTCAAACCAAAACNAGCGTAGAATAAAAGGTTAGCCATTGTAGCGTCTCCAATATTGAAAACTCTCCATCGTAGTGGGATGAAAAGAAACGGGAACATTCCTGACATTCAAACCAAACCCCGACCTGCCGTTGTGGCATGGATTTCTGAAAACTTTTGCTCCAGCGGATGAAAAAATGTTCTGGCGATGCATAAGAAAAAAAACATCTGCCTTAAAGACTCGAACTTGAACAATCATCCATCGTAGCAGATCAAACATTGATAATCACCTGCTGTTGCGGCTAGCAGAATTTTTCCTGCCTTAGGATAAAACTACTTCTTGAACTTCCCCAATGATAAAAAAAACCATAAATGTTGGATCTCAAAAATAAAAAGTTTCTGAGAAGCAAAAACTAAAATTCAAAAAATGGGGGGCCCTAAAAAATGCTAATTTTTTTGGAGTGGTAGTTGCAGCAGCAACAGGATGGAATAGAACTTATAAAGGGCACATCACCCAAATCTTGGGTTAGGCCTCTCAACCACTGAGTAGCAGAGCTCTCAAGAGAAAACTCAAATGACCAAAAGTTCTGATAGTGATGTTCTATCATTTCTAATAGAATAATTAGGATTCATGGTTGAATTGAATCAACAAGTGGCCCACTTCTCTTTCCCAATGTACCCTCATGAATGGATTAGGAACTCTCTTGATTTTTCTTCCTTGCTTTCATTCCTTTCCAACTGGCCTACTTTTCCTCCTTTGGAAAATGCGCCCTCTTGCTCCTACTTTTCTTATTGAAATTCATTTATACTTTTTACCAACTAAGCCCTCTTTACTTTATAAAACTTTCACTATTTTCTTACTAACATTATGTTCCTGTAGTTTCCCGCTTTGTGCATGCTTTTCTAGCTGGATGCTTTTGTGCATGCTTTTGTCCTCTCTTTCCTTTTTTGTTCCCAATAATCCTTGGCCCACCTCATATTCCTATGTTCCCCACTTGGCTCATTATTCATTTATTTAATTTTCAAATTAGGTTAATTTATGAAATAAATACTTTGGCCTAAATAAATTTACTTAATTAATTTCCTGCATACAAAATTTAATCCATTTAATGGGTTATTCTTTTCCTTCACCCAAGGAATTAGTTGGGATAGGAATTTGACCCAATTTTCATCAATGAGGGGACATGAAAGTCCTCCCCTCCCAATATTTTTTTTCATCCTCAAGCAATTTTAAACCAGGATGCAGCAGAATATGCTCTCCTTCCTAAGTTGCATCCTCACCAGGCATCCCTTCTCATTGCACTAGGTGTTCTTTGATGATTATGCCCCTCAATATCCTTTCTTTGACCTACAAATTTTTTTCTAAAACTAACACCAAATTTCCTTCATCATCAAGGCAAGGAAACGCTTTGGATACTCTAACTTGTTTCTCTACTGCCTTCTTCCAACAAAACACATGACATTATTGATCTTACCTCTTGGAGGCAAATCTAGCTCATATGCCACTGCACCAATTTTCTTAAGAATCTTGTATGGGCCATAGAACCTTGGATACAAATACTCAGATCCCTTTGAATTCAATGATGATTTCCTATAGGGATGCAACATCAGATAAACCAGATGCCCTTCTTGAAAGGTTTGTTCTACTCTTTGCTTGTGTGCAAACAATTTCTGTCAGATTTGTGTTGTCAACAAATTGTCCTTGAGAGCTCCAAGTATGTCTTGACTCTCTTGGAGACAATCCTTTTCCTTCTGTTCCTTACAATAACCAAATATCATATCATAAAAGTTAGGTGCATCATAACTATAAAGAGCTTTGTATGGTGACATTCCAATGGAAATATGGAAAGTAGTATTATAGCAAAATTCTCCCAAATGGAGCCAAGTTGTCCTTGACTTTTGTTGCCCCATCACATAGTTTCTCAGGTTCCCTTCTAGTCATTGGTTCACTCTTTCTATTTCACCATTATTCTATAGATGGTGGCGCATACCCATGTCCATCCTTGTTCCCACCAAATTGAACAACTCTTGCCAAAAATTTATAGTAAACTTAATGTCTCTATCACTAATTATAAACTTGGGGCCATTCCATGAAGTTTGAAGATTTCTTTGATGAAAATTTCATCCACTTGGTTGTATTCAATATTGGTGGTGACAACAAATAAATGTGCATATTTGGTCATCCTATCAACGACAACAAAAATACCATCTTTACCTTGGCTTTTAGGGAGTCCGGTGATGAAATCCATTGACACACTTTCCCATTCCCGCTCCAGAGTAGGAAGAGGTTGTAGGAGCCCTACTAGATGTGTATAATCCACTTTTTTTTTTGACATGATGCACATTCTCTAACATACTCCCTTACTTCTTTCTTTAGGCCCTTCCAAGAGAACCTTTCCCTCACCTTCCTGTATGTCTTCACAAATCGAGGATGTCCAACTAGGGGGGCATCATGGGAAGCCTCTAAGATTGTCTTCTTCAATGATGATTTTGGTTCTAGAAATATTCTATCTTTATGATGGATGATGTTATGGATTATCGTGAAAACATTATATTAAATTATTCCATCAAACAATTCACAAGCAAACTGATTCCTTGCATACTCACATCCTAGCTTTGCTTTCCAATCATCATGAAACTTCATCAAAGCAAGTACTAGTTTTCTATAGAGGAAATCAACTACAACATTCATATTATCCTTCTTATACTCAATGTCAAAGTCAAATTCTTGGATATTACTTAGCTTCTTGATTACTTGGAACAAACTATCATTCCATATGATGCTAGGATCCCGTAACCAAATCAGTAGTGCATCACTACCGTGAGTCTTCTTATTTGTAATAAGTCTCTTCATTTCATTTATGAGTGAATAAAAAATCATAGCTTCTAATCCAAATGGAAACAAATCAGCATTATCCTTAGAGGCAAATCTCCTCTCCATGAAGGTAGCTAAAAATTCTCCTTCTGTAAGGTAAAATTTTGGAAAACACTCCCCATGTCAGCTAGTCTATCCAACCAAATAAAATAAGGGTCCTATGTGCTCCCATGCATAATGGAAATATAATATGGATTCCATGGGAATTAATTCTTATGTTCACATGGTAAGACAATATCAGTAAAACAAAAGGATTTATTACAGAAGCAAAAAGAATCCCCCCCCCACCACAAATCTCCATCCGGGCTTTATATATATCCACCAAATCAATAGGTGAATAGGTTTCTTGTCATGTTTCTCCAAGTGAGGTGTAATCAACCATATTATTCAGATCTAAGTTTTCTTTTAGTATAGGTAGCTTATGAGGTCTCTCTTCCAAGCTATGCATGTCAAACAATTCCTTACACATGCAAGAAATTTTAGTGCATCCTTGATCCTTCATTTCCATGATATATTTAGATACATAATCCATGGATGGACACTCACATTTTATTGTTGATTCAATAGGCATGAATTCACCTACATTTTCCATATATAAGGACTTTTCATCCTTCTTATCAAGCACAACAAATTCTTGCCAAAATATTTTCCTTCATGGTTCTTCACAAGCATTTGCAAATATGCATCTTCCTCATGTTTACCCTCCACATGAGGTTCATCCATCACATCCAAAGTATCTCATTTTAATGGTTTAAACCTAAGTTCATATTTCTTGTGGAATGGGTCCACAACACATATCACATTATCAACATATAGTTCAACATTAGAATCTTTTGCAAAATCACTTCCATTGTATGGAGTGGTGGGTAACTCTGAGGGTTGCATTGAAATGTGATCTTTGAAAAAATTAGAAAACTATGGTGGTATTCTTCTCAACCACACTCTTTGGTTCACATCCAAGTGGCGTGGTCTTGTCTTCCCCTTCATTATGAATCTCAAGTGGTGACTAAGAATCTGATTTATATTCCTCTTTTAAATATGATCCAAAATATGTCTCATCACCCTCAGTAAAATCAATCCTGTTTGCAATGATATTTGTTTATGTTTTCCCAATGGAAAACCTAGGTGGTTCATGGATCTCCTCAATGATGATAGTGATTTTTTTCTTCTCACTCATGTCAATCCTCTCCTCTGATGTGGCTGCAACTTCATCATGATATAAGGGAATACAAAAATATGAACTATGTTCATCTCTTTGCATCATATTTTTCTCTTTATGTGGTGGAGTTATGGTAGCTTGATTTTCCACCAAATATTTTGGTTCATATCCAACTGATGTGTTCTTGTATTTTCATTCATTGTGAAGCTAGAATGGTGATTTCAGATCTGATCCAAAATATGTCTAACCACCATTGACAACATTATATTCCTTAATTTTGCTAGCACCAACATATAATTAGATCTCTTCTGAAAATAACATAGGATTCATCTCTTTGCACACCTCATCAACCATATGTGCAACATTCTCTTTATTGGTTATGTTGTAGGGGAATTTGAATAGACCATCATTATGAAGTTCAAAACTATAAAGGGTAGTAGCTTCCAATCTCTTTCACTTAATCTCCAACACTCCAAGAGATACTAAAGGGATTCTTTTGGTCTTACTTTCTCCATTTTAGACCTTGAAGAATAATGCCTAATGTCCTATTCATACATATGGATATACGAATAACCATCACCTATTATACCAAATGTGATATGATGAGATATACTTGTATAAGGTACCTGTTGTATATTTTCTTCTTATACTTTCTGCAATACTCTCCATACTGCTCATCATGGCCTTCATGATACAACTTATAGGAATCATAATAAAAGCAAGACATGGATATGATTTTATTTTAATTGAAATATTACTTCCATAGGAGTAGAGGAAAGTACTTTGATTCCATTGTAATGAAGCACAATCATATTCAATGGTCCACTATATCTTTTACATAATTGTTAACCAACTAGCTAACAGGCAGGGAAATTTGCAAGTTGTATGGGTGAATAGATTGGGGATTCATTAAGATCAACAAAGTAAGGGAAGGGTCTTGAATTTTTAGGTTCCCAATACTAATGTGTTGGGCCCTTCTAGGTTTCAAATATCATCCAGGCTGAAGTATACTTCCAGGTTGATGGGAGTCCCAACATATACGTATTAGAATCCTTACAATATAGTATCCAATCAACCAGTGGTTTTGAGATAGGATTAAGGGGAAATTTAGAAATATGATATGGAATTATGTGTTAGTATTTTCATTTTTTTTAGAAACAATCTAGAAATATTTTGGGGGTTGCATTTGTCAAACTAACTCTTAGGACTGCTCATTGGTTTCCTCTTCTAGCCTTCCCCAAAAAGGTAAAAGGGCCTACAAATTATCTATTTTAATAATTGGTTCCATATTTGAGTAATATATGGATATATCATAATAGGAATGATTTAAATTAGTTACAGCGAGGTTGACTTATGCATAAAACCGTAAAACTAGTCAATTCTAGGTGCAAATCTAGACAAGGTTAGATTACAACATGTGAAAATCATTCATTCTGATTCAGATTGTCATGAAATTTGGAGAGATTTTTATTTACATCAATATAATACATGTATTGTTGAACTAAACCTAAAATATGTCTTACAAAACATTATTTGGTGAAATACACCCACGGATTACATTTAGAATCCATTCACATAAAAACTTGGAGATTCAAACCCTAAAAATTATTCAAGACTTGAGGAACCTATGGATTTGATAGGTCTACGTGAAACATGATCATCAATTGATGATTTCCACTAATCTCCATTCATGACTCCAACTCTACTTTCAAAAAGGAAGAGAAAACTATCAATACCTTCAGGATTCGAATGGGGGACTTCCAAGATCTGCAAGGGAGATCGAATTGGATAGAAGAGGAATTCAAGACCTGAAAAATATTCCATTGATGGATGTACCATCTTCATGAACAAGGATGGAAAAAAAATCTAAGGGGGATTTCACCCAAATCTCAGTTGAGGCGCATCTCTCAAACACTAAGTAGTAAAGCTCTCAAGACAAAATTCAAATGACCAAAACTCCTGATAGTGATGTGATATATTTTTTTTATAGAATAATTAAATTTCATGTGTAGACCAGGTCTTAGACATTGAGAGGGGGGGAGTGAATCAGTGTCTATTAAAACTTAAAAATATCTTGCCAAAACACAAATGACATTTAATGAGTCATAACATTTACCAATTATATATATATATATATATATGAAATAACAAACACATATGAATATGTCAAATGTATTTTTATTAAATAAAATTTTACATCACATAGCATGAATTATCTAGACCCAGCTAGATTGAGAGACACAGCTCTCTTACAAGACCCATCTTGTATACATGACCCAACATGTAGGGAGGAATCCACTCCTCATTCAGGCTCCAACTTGATTACAGACACCAGTCTGTTTGAATGAACACAAGGTTCATGTCAAAGGTAGAATATCTAAAAAAATATTATATTTTATCCACTGAGATACACTTCTGAATGAATATGTTCCCTCTATATATACCTCTCCAATAGTCATGTGTGTTTTGAAATAACACACCTTTTCAAAACAATACACTCCCCCCAAAAATGATATTTACAATAAAAATCAATTTTTTATTTTTCTTTTTAATATATAACTATATATATTATTGTTTTAATTAACCCTTAAAAAAATCATTTATATGAAAATCATTTTTGTTATTAAAACTAAACACATTTTTTATTTAATTAATTAAAACTTTGTGTTTTACGAATTCACATTTAACCTTCATGTTCACAAATGCTTTAGTCACGTTGTTATCCTCGTCAATGATGGAATTTTCCATGTGTACCAAAAGGTAGGAGGCCTGATAGGTCGTCCCGGGCTCCGAGCTGATGATCTTCTCATGGATTCCAAACACCCAGAGCCCCCACCATACCTTTGCACTACGCATTGATATAGATGTGAAATATTGGGGTATATAAACCCATACAAATTTATTCACACAACTAATATGGGATAATTCCCAAATCGAAACTTAATCTCCACCATTGATTTTTGATCTAATGGTTGTTGAGTCTCGATCTGTGAAAACCTTATGTGTTTATTTTTTGCATTTTATTTCTATCATTTTAATCTTTGCATTTTGATTTAGAATATCAATCTCAACAGATCTTTGGCATGAGGATAAATTGCCTCTTTTGCCTTGAAATCACACTAGACATTTCGCTATTATCTAATGCATTTGGCAGTAGTATCGTGAAAATCTCCAGTATTTCTACAAAGGCAGCGTTCAACAAGCATTCAACAATAATCTTCAGAGTGATTTTTTTGAGCTTGTTCATTGCTCTAAATTGCTTCATCCTATTTAAAACTACATTTTCAATAGGTGTATCTAGTGCTTCACCGTCTTCTCTGATCCAAGAGTGGTTTAAAACTTGGATTTCTATAAGTCGTTCCCTTGGATCAAACTTGAGAATCCTCCTAACCAAATCCTTAGTGCCACTATATATTGATGGCCATGGATCACTTTCAAAGTCAATATGTCCATTCAAGATAGCATCGAAAATACCTTGCTCTGTCTCTGCCAAAAAAGGAGGCACCCCACTAAGAAGAATATATAATATCACTCTAGCACTCCAAATATCTATTTTTGCCCCATAGTTTTGTCGTAATACTTCTGGAGCAACATAATATGCACTACCCACAATATCTCTAAATACTTGACCTGGTTTGAAGAAGATATAAAGGCCAAAATCGGTGGCCTTGAGGGGAGAATTCTTGTCCTTGTTGAGAAGTAGGAAATTGTTTGGCTTGAGATCTTAGTGGAAAACACCCATGGAATGATAGGTATGGATGACTTGCACAATGGTCCTATAGAGGGAAGTTACATATCTCTCTGTATAGTGGCCCTTGGCAATGATCTGATCAAGAATCTTCCCACTAGCACAGACCTCCATGACGAGGTGGACCGATTGCTTGTCCTTGTAGGTGCCCTTGAGCTTGACCATATTGGGTTGTCCCATCAGGTGGTGCATGATCTGGACCTCCCTCCTCACGTCCATTCCGGACCGCCAATCTTGAATCCTTATTCTATGATCTTCTCTATCGCATCCTTCTTTGTTCCGTGAAACACCAGCCTCTCCTCCACACTTTTCTTCTCTTCTGTGAAGTCCTCCTTTGATTTCTTGTACTCTCGTTCCAGTGTTTTATTTATTATATGTTCCACCATTGTTACCTTTTGGTCATTCCTACTAGACATTCTAAAAACTTGTGATTCAGCTAGTCTGAAATGGTATTCTGTAGGGCTATCTCCACTAAAATGAGAAGACATGTGGTACTCGATTCGCATCATGTTCTAGTTAGTCGAGATTTCAGATTATGGCATGGAAACTGGATCAAATTTCAGATTCTTATAGTGCACTATATATCGAGGTATTTCCTGATGAGGATCGTATACCACGAACTCATCGTACAATGTGCCTCTCGTCTCTTTTCCTTCTCTCTTCGAAAATAATGAGTCGTATCCTTTATTTACAATGCCTTCAGTACCATTTTCATTGGTTCCATGAAAGAGAAATTGGGTAGGAGATACAGGACTGATAAGATGTCTCTGAGTTTCTACAAACTTGATTTGTAATTTCAAGTTCCATACTTTTTTGATCTTCGTCACGACAAAAAGAATTCCATGTATTGGATGGACAAAATGTAGATATGGTCAGGTAGGAAAAACACTAATATGCAGGACCCCCATGAGGTGCGGCCATTTATATTCTCCTATAAATTATGGCATGTTTTTTCCTAAGGCAGTTTTTACTAATTTCCCCACACTTCGTAATTTTCCCATTTTTCACCAAATTTCCATATATTTTCAAAATGATGTCAGATTGTTATAATGTCTTCCTAATAAATCCAGAACACCATCATCATCTTTTTCATTCTATTTCATCATTTCCTCCATATCATATATTGACATCAATGCCAACAAATTAATCTGCCATATTGCCAACAATCTGCCCCTTTGGCATTGATGGCAATACTCTCTATTTCTCCCCCTTTGAAATCAAGGGAAAAGAGTTGAATGAATCCCTTTACTGTGATCATTATTTCTTTTATCCTTTCACATAAGTGGAGAAAAATATAATCATCTCCCCCTAAGTATGTACTTTCTCTAAAACCAACTGAGAAGGCCTTCTTCATGTATTTCTTAGACTGTTGTATTTATGCCATATTGCCAATTGTTAACTGTCTCCCCCTGAACTGATGCAATTTGGTTTCGACAGGTTTTGTTTGGATTGACATCTAATAAGGACTCTCTAACAAAGTAAAATATTCATTTCCAAATTCTCTTCAACACTTAGATTTTCTTCAACCATGGAATGGTCATCATTTATAGAATGAGTGTGTTCTTCCAGAGATTCCTTTCCATAAGAGTCGTCTATTTTGGCATGAGGACTAAGACCTCGTGTCTTTGGTCTCCAAAATTTCTTTATCTTTCTCTTTGGACTTGTCCCTCTTGATTCTTTATGGATTTTCTTAGATTTTATCTTTAAAGACATGTCATGAGGCATATTGCTTTCTAGAGTTTGAATTTTGTCTCTTTTCAAATCTCTTCTTTGACTCCTTGGAGCATCCTCTATTTGATTGTATTGTTTCTTTGGATTCATACAAATTTGTGCTTTGTGACCAAATCCTTCACACTTGAAAAACCTTATGGAGTGACAAAAATTTGTTGTATGCCCAACACCCTTGCATTTCGAACACTTTGTCTTTTCAGAGGAACTCTTTTGAGTTTTCTTTTCAAAGGTATCACATTCCACTGCTTTGTGTCCATGTTTGTGACAAGAGTAGCAGTATCGATTGAATATGTTACCATAGCAAGTGTTAGTATGATATAATAAGCTTCCTTTCGGATGTGCTTCATGTTTTATCCTTTGTCTTCCATAATTCCTTCTCATGGCAGAGTTCTGATCTGGTATCTGATTTGTAATTGCACTTTGTTTTTATAAAGAGGAAAAAACTTCCTCAAACTTGGACAGGGAAGTATCATTCTCAACTTCTTTATCCTTTTTGTATCCAAGACCAGTTTTGTCATGGGCTGGTCTTTTCCTACTCCAAATTTCATCTATAATGGTTGAGCTATTATATAGATTGCTCTTCTCATTTCCCTTGAATGGAGAAATATATTTGGATTAAAGATAATCCATTGCTTTCCTTTCTCCACCTTTTGTGAATGTACTAGAGTAAATTTCCTTTATCTCATTTCTTGTGAGACATGTAGATTCTTCCTCTTTTTTGTTAATAATAGATTTTTCTTTAGTAGCATCCTCTTTTCTAGATACTAAGGAAACCATCCTTTGATACCTAGCCTCTTTCTCCTTTAAGGTTGCATGATATTTTTCAATCTTCTTCTTGTCATCCTACACTTCCTTCTCAATCTGTTTCATGGCCATATTGAAATATTCTTCTCTTTGATTTAGTGACCTTTGTCCTTCTATAAGCCTTTCTTGTCTTTCTTGTAGGTTCTTCTCCCAATACAGTAAATTATTCCTCTCTATAGGCTCCATTTCCTTTATTTGGTTCTCTTGGTCATGAATCCCTCTTTCATTAGCTTCAATTTGTATTCTAAGGTTAAATACTTCATACTTTACCTCTTTCATTTGATTAATTTTGTTTTCCAATTGTAAATTAAAACTAGAGAAAGTGTTCTTCAATTATTTTTCCGTGTCATCTAGCTGGATCCTTTGCTCATTCAATATTATCTCAGTATCCTCATGTTTCTTGGTTAGTGCATAGAACTTATCCTTCAAGTCATTTTTTGTATCTACTGGAATCTTGCACGTTCTTCTTTAATTTTTGGATTCCATCCACAATCCATGTAGTAACTCATTGATCTTGAAAAAAGTTTCAATCTCACTTAGAGTGACCATAAACATGTTTTCAATCTTATCAAAACATTTATAGGATAAAAACTTATCTTTTTCTTGGCATTTTCAATTGCAATAAGAAATCCTTCCTTCAATTTCTTCAAGTCTTCATTCTTAGTAATCAGGCTTTTATATTTGAGAATTAATAGGTCTTCTTCTTTTTCCTTAGAGAGTACTTCATCATGATAACAACTTTCATTTGAAAGTTCATCTAGCCCAATGTTTTCTTTGCTTTGTGATGAGACAAATGAGGAATTTTTCTCTTCATTGCTGAACATATCTTCACTTATTTCTTCATTAGATTTTTAGCTTGTATCTTCCCCTGCACTTTGACACTTGGTTTGATATGTGTCTTCAATATTTAGCCATAGATTTCTTCCAGAGGTGTAGTGCCCTAGTCTCATATTGACATCATTTGATAAGGCTTTCTTAATGGTTTACAAAGAGATATAATTGAATTTCTGATCATCTTTTGAAATTATGGTTTTGTTCTTCAAGTACCATTTCTTGCTTGCTACTGCATCCCACACATGTGCTCCTTTGGAATTCAACTGAAATTTCATGGAATCCCTCCAATTGGAATAGTCATTTCCATTAAACAAGGGCATTTAATCATCTATGTTTCCAACCATTTTTAAAATGCTAATACCGGCACCTATATTTAGATTAAGTTCTTGGCTCTAAAATGGACCTATTTTCCTTTTGGATCAGCCTTCCAGCAGTGAGCTGTTCAAAGAAAACCTGCTCTGATACCAATTGTAGAACAAGTCTCAAACACTGAGAGGGGTGGGGGGTGAATCAGTGTATATTAAAGCTTTAAAAATATCTTGCCAAAACACAAATGACATTTAATGAGTAATAACATTTACCAATTATATATATATATATGAAATAACAAACACATATGAATATGTCAAATGTATTTTTATTAAATAAAATTTTACATTACATAGCATGAATTATCTAGACCCAACTAGATTGAGAGACCCATCTCTCTTACAAGACCCATCTTGTATACATGACCCAGCATGTAGAGAGGAATCCAAACCTCATTCAAGCTCCAACCTGATTACAAACACCAGTCTATTTGAATGAACACAAGGTTCATGTCAAAGGTAGAATATCTACCAAAATATTATGTTTTATCCACCGAGATACACTTATGAATGAATATGTTCCCTCTATATATACCTCTCCAATAGTCATGTGTGTTTTGAAATAACATACCTTTTCAAAACAATACATTGCCAAAAAAAATGATATTTACAATAAAAATCAATTTTTTATTATTTTTAATATATAACTATATATATTATTGTTTTAATTAACCCTTAAAAAATGACTTTATATTAAAATCATTTTTAGTATTAAAACTAAACACATTTTTTATTTAATTAATTAAAAAAATTTGTTTTAATAATTCACATTTAACCTTCATGTTCACAAATGCTTTATCCACGTCTTTATCCTCGTCAATGATGGAATTTTCCACATGTACCAAAAGGTAGGAGGCCTGATTAGTTGTCTCGGGCTTCGAGCTGGTGATCCTCTTATGGAGTCCAAGCACCCAGATCCCCCACCATACCTTTGCACTACACGTCGCTATAGATCTGAAAGGTTGCGGTATATAAACCCATACAACTTTATTCACACAACTAATGTGGGATAATTCCCAAACCGAAACTTAATCTCCACCATTGATTTTTTATCTAACGGTTGCTGAGTCTCAATCTATGAAAACCCTCTGCACTTATTTTCTGCATTTTATTTCTATCATTTTAATCTCTGTGTTTTGATTTCGAATATCAATCTCAATGGATCTTTGGCATGAGGATGGATCACCTCCTTTGACTTGAAATCACACTAGACATTTGCTATTATCTGATGCATTTGGCAGTAGTATCGTGAGAATCTCCAATATTTCTACAAAGGAAATGTTCAACAAGCGTTCAACAATAATCTTCAGAGCGAATTTTTTGAGCTTGTTCATTGCTCTAAATTTCTTCATCCTATTTAAAAATGCATTGTAAATAGGTGTATCTGGTGCTTCACCATCTTCTCTGATCCAAAAGTGGTTTAAAACTTGGATTGCTATAAGTCGCTCCCTTAGATCAAACTTGAGAATCCTCCTGACCAAATCCTTAGTGCCACTAGATATTGATGGCCATGAATCACTTTCAAAGTCAATATGTCCATTCAATATAGCATAAAAAATACCTTGTTCTGTCTCTTCCCAAAAGGGAGGCACCCCACTAAGAAGAATATATAGTATCAGTCCAACACTCCAAATATCCATTTATGGCCCATAATTTCGTCATAAGACTTCTGGAGCAATATATGCACTACCCACAATATCTCTAAATACTTGACCTGGTTTGAAGAAGATATAAAGGTGAAAATCGGTGGCCTTGAGGGGAGAATTCTCATCCTTGTTGAGAAGTAGGAAATTGTCTGGCTTGAGATCTCGTGGACAATGCCCATGGAATGATAGGTATGGATGACCTACACAATGGACCTATAGAGGGAAGCTACAGCTCTCTCTGTATAGTGGCCCTTGGAAATGATCCAATAAATAAGATCCCCACCGACGTATTAATTTGTCACAGTGGTCTAGGAACTGAAAACACAGTCTCACAAAAAATACAGACAAATATGCATAAAATTGGCAAAATGGTGCTGCAATGGGAATAGCAGTTCTGTATAATCAAATGAATAATGAATAATACAATACATGGATCATGCAATATGCATGAATTCCAAGACAATTCAAAATCCCAAGGAGGTCATTCGAATTGAATGAATGGGTGTAGCTTAACTGACTATAAGCCATAGTAAACACACTAGTTAACCAAATGTTCAAGTGTCGATTGACTCAACTCAGTCCTAACTGAATTTGAAGTGCAATGAATGATTGAGTCTAACTAAAAGTAGCTCAGACACATGTCACTACATTCCAACCAACAAGTGGTAGCGCATCATTAACTCCAACGAACCTCGATGAGGTTAACTGAAGTCAAACTGGTCATCAGAGGTGGTTGGAGGTACCCTTGTTGACTCTAGTTCATTAAATATTAATAAAATAAACAATATAATGAATGGATATGCCTTCATCACTCAGGTTAAC
>LPNX010755587.1:64247-187816 GCA_001517045.1 Pseudotsuga menziesii | reverse complement strand
CCATGAAGATCTCTGATCTTCAGGCACCCTGAATAACATTGTCTGTTACAAGACGTGGCATAATACAATTATAGAAAATACAGGAAGATTGTTGACTGGACCAGAACTAGCAANCCCAGAGTGCTCCAGTTGGCCTCCCCAAATGAAGGAGAAGGCTTAGTTGGCCTCCTTGACTGAAGGTAGGTGTGGGTGTGCTCATGTTGATGTCATACCATTCTCCTCTGATGACAATTAAGTCAATAAAACTTAGGATAGTGGTTTAACAAGGCCAAATTGACCAAATTAAGTGTGCATGGTGGGTAAATGTCTCCAACAACCACCCTTAAGCTATACTCAGGAGAAGTAGAAACATAAAGTGCATGAAATGCTAGGGACCTGGAAACTAAGGCCATAGGTCACCCTATACAATAATCTAACTCAAGCAATTCTCAAAAATAAATCTAAGTGAGGAAAAGAGGGAAAATCCAGTGGGAAACCCCCCCCCTCAAGCTGAAAACTGGAAGTAGTATGATCACCCTGATGAACTCACCCCCAATGGTGAATGGAGTTAAGTGAACTTCTTTTCTGAAAATATCTTGGTGAAGTTGTCTGTAAGCTGCTCATCAGTCGGGTAGTATTACAGAATGATGGTCCTGTCATGCACTAATTCCCTGATATAGTGCATGTGTATCTCTACATGCTTGGTCCTCTTCCTGGTAACTAGATATGTGGATATATTATTAGCACTTTGATTGTCACAAAAGAGGATAGTGGACAAATTACTACCAAGATCAAACTCTGAAATAATTCCTCGCAACCAAACAGCTTGGATGCAAGCATTCACTGCTCCTCAGTACTCGGCCTCTGCTGAAGACAATGCTATGGCGGCCTGCTTTTTGCTAGAACAAAAAGATGGCACCACCAACAAACATGAATACATATCTAGAAGTAGTCTTATGATCAATAAAATCACCTTCCCAATCGAAATCTGTGTAACCAACCAGCTCTAGCTCGGAGTCTGCAGCATAGTGAATGTTGTAGGTCCTGGTTCCCTTAATATACTGGAGGATCCTCTTGGCTTCCTTCCAATGAGTATCATGATGATTCTGCATGTATATTGACACAAAATTCATGGCATATCAGATATCAGGCTGAAAATGAGTCAAGTAGAGCAAGCTACCTATCAGTTGTCGATAAATAGTGCAGTCCATGGGAGGTGTACTTTTTCCTTCTTCAAGGATGATCCCTGAAAGGAAAGGGAATGGAGCAGCCTTACATTCAGCAATTTTAAACTTGAATAATAGGTATGATATGTATTTTTACTGAGTGACCTGTCGAGCACCCTAAATGCAGATAGATTGTTATCAACATACAGAGTTTACGAAATTCATTGTCAACCCAGGGAAGTCTTTTGTTTCAAAAGGTAGGTGCACAGTATATGCCAAACACCAAATCATTATAGTAACTACTGTCCTTAATAACTCTGTTCATCCCCTTGTCTATGCATGATCCCACAAATCATCTAACTCTACAAATTCAACTCTTCCTTCAATGCATCAACCAGAAATGAAATCGACAATTACTGACAGAAAGGAAATTCTACTCAATGCTTAATTCAATGGAACTGCCTATTGATCTAATCACACTCAGAATCCAGAATCATAAATCAACTATAATCTAAAGATACNAATAGCCTTAATTGTCACAAGAATAAGCATTAACTAAGGTAAAATAATAATCAGTCTTACCTTGACAAATTAAGGGATAAAGTGAAGAAAGTCAGTCTGAGCTAAGCAGTGTAAAGCATGGGAAGAAAGGTGATTAAAGATGGTTAAAAAAAGGACCAAATCTGGACTCAACATGACCTTTATCCCATCAAAAATTTTCTCAATTTCAAGCCTCAGAAATTGCTTCAAGAGCCCCAAATCGCTCATTTCAAATGCATTGTGGAGAGCAATTTTGATGACTAAAATAGAAGTAACTGTGATACCTGTAATCAGTAAGTCATCAGAATATAAAACAATAATAATCAAATGACCATCATACTTCTGTATATACACATTATTATCTGATTTACACCTTTGGAATTTTTGCAAGAGAAGGAAGGCATCCATCTTGGAATACCACTCTCTTGGTGCCTGTTTTAACCCGTATAGTGACTTCTTTAGCTTGCAAACCAAAGAAGGATAAAAAATGTAGCCCTCAGAGCACTTTATGTATATCTCTTCATAAATATCTCCATGTATAAAGGAATACTTAACATCCATATGATGCACTTCCTAGTGCTTAGATGCAAAAACTCCCAAAACTAGGCAGATGGAGTCCATTTTTGCAACCAGTGCAAAAGTCTCATGGTAGTCCACACCTTGGACCTAGGAGAAACCTTTTTCTACCAGCCTTGCCTTATAATTTAAATATCTTCCATCATCATCAACCTTATATTGAAACACCCACTTGCATTGAACCAATTTCCTCCCCGAAGGAAGAGAAACTAGCTCCCAAGTAGTGTTTTTCTGAAGAGAATTCATCTTTTCATCCATGGAAAATTGCCATATCGGATCCTTCTGAGCATGGCAGTAAGACTTAGGGTGTGAAATTATCATCAAATAAAAATATTTGGACAGAAAATAATCAGTACAAGAGAGCGCAATACCTTCTCTTTGGAGATCGGACCGGGTTCTCATTGGATCATCCGGATTTCCAATGTTATCTCCTGCGGAGGAGAGTGTCTATTGGGCCCAAGTTGGGAGATGATTTTGTAGTTCAGATTATGATTCATAATATGATGTTTAATTTTCACTGGTATCAGAAATCATATTTTCCAAATCAGGGTCATCACCCCCAATTACATCATCCAAATATTCAGTAGAATAGGAAGGAAATTCAACAGTTTTCTCCTTCACTAGTTCTACCTCCTGAAGAGGCTCATCGAACTTGACACTCCTTTCAATGATGATATGTTTTGTTTTGATATCTAGGATCTTGAAAACTTTTGATTCATCAGGAAATCTAATAGACAAACATTCTATGCTTTGTGGTTGCAAATCCCTCCTTTTATCAAGTGGAATTCGGGCCCATGCAGTGGACCTAAACACCCGCAGATTCGACACATCCAGCTTGTGTCTGAAGTATGATTAGAAAGGGGAATTCCATTTCATTGATGAGTGTGGAAATCTATTATGAATATATTATGTATGATGCATGGCTTCATCCCACAAATTTGCATCCAACTTCTTTGATTCCAACATACAGGTGGTCATCTCCTTGAGAGACCGATTCTTCCTCTCCGCTACACCATTCTGTTGGGGAGTGTAGGGGAATGAATGCTGGATATGAATACCACTTTGGGAAAATATATGTAGTAAATCATTATTGACATACTCCCTTCCATTATCATAACTCAATATCTTGATATTTTGGCCAAATGCATTCTCAATCAAGGCCTTCAATTCAATGAATGTTTTCAAGACTTCTGACTTCTTTTTGATAAAAAAGACCCATGTGGATTTGGAAAAGTCGTCAATGAAAGTTAGAATGTACCTTGATCCATTCATGGATGTGATAGAGATAGTACCACTGATATCAGAATGTATCAGTCCCAATATGCATGATGCTCGGCTTTCCTTCCCCCGATCGAACTTATGCTCAGGGTGCTTTCCAACAACACAGCCCTTGCAAATTCTAGTGGTAGCTTTGATGACTGGGAGGCCTACAACCATAGAATTCTTCTGTAATTTCTGCAAGTATTTGAATTTGAGGTGGCTGAACCTCTCATGCCACAGTCTACTAACTTCATTTCCATGAGTTAGCAATGCGGTGCGCTTTGCATCCGCCACAAAATGGGAGAACTCGTAGGATTTTTCATGATGGTTTGCAAGGCCTTTTGCTACAAGTTTTCTAGATGCAAGTTTTGTGATCTATACATCATTTGGGATAAAGGAGACTCTAATGGGCACTCCCTTATGTGTCATTTGATAAACACTTAGGAGGTTTGATGCAAGACATGGTACATACAGAACATTGGAAAAATAACCATGCTCAATATCTACAGTACCTTGTCCTTCGAATGTGATTTTGGAGTCATCTCCCATATGGATGGGAATGAGTTTGTCAGTTTACAAAGATGAGAAAGGAGTCTCTTTCAGCCATCATGTGGTTTGAAGCTCCCAAATATATCAAGAGTGCTTTGGACTTCGAAGTGCTTGCCATGAGGGCATGACCTCTTTCATGTTGTGGTTCCTGATCTTGCTGATCTCTCCTCCGAAAGCTTTCCAGATGATTGATATGATTTTTCTCAAGAAGAGAAGTAGCTTCATCAAATTTATTTTTCATGTAGGCATATTCAGGGTGGAATCCCTTCTCGCAGTATGAACACTTGACTTTTTCCTTTCCATGATTCCCTTTTCTTTTGTTCTTCTTCGAGCCGGAAGGCTCTTCATGCTGCTGGTTTTCAACTTTAGGATTAGGAGATTTGAATTTGGTTGTAGGGTTCTTCTATTAATTTCCTTTACCATTCAAATATTTGGGTCCCGATACATAGAGGGCTTGATCATAGGAGGATCTGATGATCCCCATATGGACAAGCTTATCATTTTCACTTGTTAGGGACTCAATGAAGGCATTGAGAGAAGGAATATTCCATCCAGGGGTTGTGAACTTCCCCACATGGAATGTAGAGAAAAACACCAAAGAATCAGCTCCAAGTTTGGAGAGTATGGTGAGGATGAGATGATCATCCTCCTTCTCCACCTTACATTGCTTCAACAGTAAGACAATGTGCTTAAACTTTGTGAAAAAATCATTTAAGTTCTCAAAATTGGAAGGATGGAGAGACATCAAATCATTTTCAAGTTGGTATACTCTCAAATCATCCTGTTTTCCATACAGGGTTTCCAATTTGTCCCAAATTTTCTTTGGAGTCTTCAATCCTGAGATATGGAAAAGAAGATCTTGGGAAATAGAGAGGCACAAGAATATGAATGCTTCATCTCTCTTGTTCAAGAATCTAGATTTTTCTATCATAGAAGCAGGCTCTTCTTCAGTGTCCATAGTGACCCTATAGACTCTTATGGAATGTAGCTGGATCTCCATGTCTCCTTTCCATGAATGGAAATTGAATGGAGTCAAGATTTCTACTAAAGAAGGAATTTCAAACTACTGGATCGAATGCTTTCACCTATTAAAACCTGCAAATCACAACAAAAGGGGCATCATAAGGTCGGACGGCCTGCACATTTTAGTCTTTCATCACACCCAACATAATTAATCAACCAATATTGATCACCAATTTCTTTACTTGGGGTATTAAGTGGTAAGCCTTGGCTTCTGGTGCAGTGCTAGAATTTTGAGCTTTTGCTCAATTTTTCGTGCAAGATCTATCAAAAACCTTGTTTTTGAGAGATCTGAGCTTCATCCCACCATGAGCTCTAATACCATATTAATTTGTCACAGTGGTCTAGGAACTGAAAACACAGTCTCACAAAGAATATAGACAAATATGCATAAAATTGGCAAAATGGTGATGCAATGGGAGTAGAATCTCTGTATAATCAAATGAATAATGAATAATACAATACAATGATCATGCAAGATGCATGATTTCCAAGACAATTCGAATTCCCAAGGAGGTCATTCAAATTGATTGAATGGGTGTAGCTTAACTGACTATAAGCCACTGTAAACACACTAGTTAACCAACCGAGCAAGTGTTGATTGACTCAACTGAGTCCTAACTGAATTCGGAGTTCAATGAATGAATGAGTCTAAATGAAATTAGCTCAAAAACATGTCAGTAAATGCCAACTAACAAGTGGTGGCACATCATTAACTCCAATGAACCTCGATGAGGTTAACTGAAGTCAAACTGGCCATCAGAGGTGGTTGGAGGCTCCCATGTTGACTCTAGTTCATTAAATATTAATAAAATAATCAATATAATGAATGGAGGTGCCTTCACCACTCAACTTAACTAATTGTAATCATCAATTAGCAATTATTTATGACACTTAGATCACTTTCGAAGTGCTCTAGTTGGCCTCCCCAAATGAAGGAGAAGGCTTAGTTGACCTCCTTGACTAAAGGTAGGCATGGGTGTGCTCATGTTGATGTCATAAAGTGCTCCTCTGATGCCAATTAAGTCAATAAAACTTATGATAGTGGTTTAACAAGGCCAAATTGACCAAATTAAGTGTGCATGGTGGGTAAATGTCTCCAACATGACGCAGACCTCCATGATTAGGTGGACTGACTGCTTGTCCTTGTAGGCACCCTTGAGATCCACCACATTGGGATGTCCTATGATGTGGTGCATGATCAAGGCCTCCTTCCTCATGTCCATTCCACAACACCACGCTTTCACGACCAATCTTGAATCCTTCTTCTATGATCTTCTCTATCGCATCTTTCTCTGCTCCGTGAAACACTAGCCTCTCCTCCACACTTTTCTTCTCTTTCACGAATTCCTCCTTTTCTTTCTCATACTATCGTTGCAGTGTTTTATTTATTATATGTTCCACCATTTTTACCTTGTGTTCATTCCTACTACACATTCTAAAAAATTGTGATTCAGCCAGTCTGACATGGTATTTTGCAAGGCTATCTCAACTAAAATGAGTAAAGACATGTGGTACTCGATTCACATCAAGTTCTAGTCAGTCGAGATTTGAGATTGTGGCATGGAAGCTGGATCAAATTTTAGATTCTTATAGTGCACTATATATCGAGGTATTTCCTGATTAGGATCGTATACCACGAACTCGTCGTACAATGTGCCTCTTGTATATTTTATTTCTCTCTTCGAAAATAATGAGTCGTATCCTTTCTTTACAATTCCTATGATACCATCGTCATTGGTTCCATGAAAGAGAAGTTGGCTAGGAGATACATGAATGATAAGATGTCTCTGAGTTTCTACAAACTTGATTTGTAATTTCAAGTTCCGGACTTTTTCAATCTTCGTCACGATAGGAAGAATTCCATGTATTGGCTGGACAAATTGTAGACATGGTCAGGTAGGAAAACCACTAATCTGCAGGAACCCCATGAGGTGTAGGCATTTATATTCTCCTATAAATTATGGCGTGCTTTTTTATAAGGCAGTTTTTACTAATTTCCCCACACTTAGTCATTTTCCTGTTTTTCACCAAATTTCCATATATTTCCAAAATGATGTCAGATTGTTATAATGTCTTCCTAATAAATCTAGAACACCATCATCATCTTTGTAATTCTATGTCATCAATTCCTCCATACCATATATTGACATCAATGCCAACAAATTAATCTTCCATATTGCCAACAATCTCCCCCTTTGACATTAATGGCAATACTCTTTATTTCTCCCCGATTGACATCAAGGGAAAATGGTTGAATGAATCCCTTTACTTTGATCATTGTTTCTTTTATCTTTTCACATAAGTGGAGAAAAATATAATCAGCTCCCCTTGACTATGTACTTTCTCTTAAACCAACTGAGAAGGCCTTCTTCATGTATTTCTTGGACTGTTATATTTTTGCCATATTGCCAATTGTTAACAGTCTCCCCCTGAATTGATGCAGTTTGGTTTTGACAGTTTTTTTTGGACTAACATCTAATAAGAACTCTTTAACAAATTAAAAGAGTCATTTCCAAGTCCTCTTCAACACTTGTATTTTCTTCAACCATGGAATGGTCATCATTTATAGAATGAGTGTGTTCTTCTAGATATTCCTTTCCATAAGAGTCCTCTATTTTGGCATGAGGACTAAGACCTCATGTCTTTGGTCTCCAAACTTTATTTATCTTTCTCTTTGGACTTGTCTCTCTTGATTCTTTATGGATTTTCTCAGATTTGATCTTTAAATACATGTCATGAGTCATATTTCTTTCTAGAGTTTGAATGTCGTCTCTTTTCAAATCCCTTCTGCCTCTATATAGGCTCCCTTTCTCTCATTTCGTTCTCTTCTTCATGAAGCCCTATTTCATTAGCTTCAATTTGTCTTCTAAGGTTAAATACTTTAGATTTTACGTCTTTTATTTCATTAATTTTGTATTCCAATTGTAAATTAAAACTAGAGAAAGTGTTCTTCAATTCTTTTTCCTTGTGATCTAGCTGGATCCTTTGCTCATTCAATATCATCTCAGCAGCCTCATGTTTCTTGGTTAGTGCACAGAACTTATCCTTCAAATCATTTTTTGCATCTACTAGACTCTTTCATGTTATTCTAGAAATTTTGGATTCCATCCACAATCCATGTAGTAACTAATTGATCTTGAAAATAGTTTCAAGCTCACTTAGAGTGACCATAAACATGTTTTCAATCTTATCAAAAAAATTTATAAACTTATCTTTTTCTTGGTATTTTCAATTGCAATAAGAAAGTCTTCCTTCAATTTCTTCAAGTCTTCTTTCTTAGTAAGATTTTATCTTTGAGAATTAATAGGTCTTCTTCTTTTTCCTTAGAGATTACTTCATCATCATAACAACTTTCATTTGAAAGTTCATCCAGCCCAATGTTTTCTTTTCTTTCTGATGAGACAAATGAGGGATTTTCCTCTTCATTGCTCAACATATCGTCACTTATTTCTTCACCATATGACTTGTATGTTATCCTACACTTTGACACTTGGCTTGATATGTGTCTTCAATATTTAGCCATAGCTTTCTTGGAGAGGTGTAGTGCCCTAGTCTCATCTTGACATCATTTGATAAGGCTCTCTTAATGGTTTGCAAAGTGATATAATTGAATTTTTTATCATCTTTTGAAATTCTAGTTTTGTTCTTCAAGTACCATTTCTTGCTTGCTATTGCATCCCACACATGTGCTCCTTTGGACTTCAACTAAAATTTCATGGCATCCCTCCAACTGGCATAGTCATTTCCATTAAGCAAGGGAATTTTATCATCTACATTTCCTGCCATTTTTAAAATGCTGATACTGACACCTATCTTTATATTAAGTGCTTGGCTCTAAAAATGGACCTGTTTTCCTTTTGGATCAGCCTTCCAGCAGCAAGTTGTTCAAATACAACCTACTCTGATACCAATTGTAGAACATGTATCAGACACTGAGAGGGGGGGGTGAATCAGTGTCTGTTAAAACTTTAAAAATATCTTGCTAAAACATAAATGACATTTAATGAGTAATAGAATTTACCAATTATATATATATATATACACACAAAATAACAAACACATATGATAATGTCAAATGTATTTTTATTAAATAAAATTTTACATTACATAGCATGAATTATCTAGACCCAGCTAGATTGAGAGACCCATCTCTCTTACAAGACCCATCTTGTATACATGATCCAGCATGTAGAGAGGAATCCAATCCTCATTTAGGCTCCAACCTGATTACAGACACCAGTCTGTTTGAGTGAACACAAGGTTCATGTCAAAGGTAGAATATCTACCAAAATATTATGTTTTATCCACCGAGATACACTTATGAATGAATATGTTCCCTCTCTATATACGTCTCCAATAGTCATGTGTGTTTTGAAATAACACACCTTTTCAAAACAATACACGCCAAAAAAAATGATATTTATAATAAAATCATTTTTTTAATTTTTAATATATAACTATATATATTATTGTTTTAATTAACCCTTAAAAAATGACTTTATATTAAAATCATTTTTATTATTAAAACTAAACACATTTTTTATTTTATTAATTAAAACTTTGTGTTTTACGAATTCGCATTTAACCTTCATGTTCACAAATTCTTTAGCCACGTCGTTATCCTCGTCAATGATGGAATTTTCCATGTGTACCAAAAGGTAGGAGGCTTGATAGGTCGGCCTGGGCTCTAAGCTAGTGATCTTCTTGTGGAGTCCAAACACCTAGAGCCCCCACCATACCTTTGCACTACGCGTTGATATAGATGTGAAAGTTTGGGTTATATAAACCCATACAAGTTTATTCACGCAACTAATGTGGGATAATTCCCAAACCGAAACTTAATCTCCACCGTTGATTTTTGATCTAACGGCTGTTGAGTCTCTATATGTGAAAACCCTCTGCGTTTATTTTTTGTGTTTTATTTCTATCATTTTAATCTCTGCATTTTGATTTTCAATATCAATCTCAATGGATCTTTTCCATGAGGATGGATCGCCTCTTTTGACTTGAAATCACAATAGAAATTTGCTATTATTTGATGCATTTGGCAGTAGTATCATGAGAATCTCCAGTATTTATACAAAGGAAGAATTCAACAAGCATTCAACAATAATATTCAGAGTGAATTTTTTTAGCTTGTTCATTGCTCTAAATTTATTCATCCTATTTAAAACTGATTTGTCAATAGCTATATCTGGTGCTTCATCGTCTTCTCTGACCCAAGAGTGGTTTAAAACTTGGATTACTATAAGTCGCTCCCTTGGATCAAACTTGAGCATCCTCCTAACCAAATCCTTAGCGCCACTAGATATTGATGGCCATGGATCACTTTCAAAGTCAATATGTCCATTCAAGATAGCATCGAAAATACCTTGCTCTGTATCTTCCCAAAAAGGAGGCACCCCACCAAGAAGAATATATAGTATCACTCTAGCACTCCAAATATCTATTTCTGGCCCATATTTTTTCCATAAGACTTATGGAGCAACATAATATGTACTATCCATAAATCTCTAAATACTTGACCTAGTTTCAAGAAGACAAAAAAGCCAAAATCGGTGGCCTTGAGGGGAGAATTCTGGTCCTTGTTGAGAAGTAGGAAATTCTTTGGCTTGAGATCTCGATGGACAATGCCCATGGGATGACATGTATGGATGACCTACACAATGGTCCTATAGAGGGAAGCTGTAGCTCTTTCTGTATAGTGGCCCTTGGCAATGATCTGATCAAGAAGCTCCCCACCGGCGTAGACCTCCATGACGAGGTGGATTGACTGCCTATCCTTGTTGGCTCCCTTGAGCTTAACCACATTGGGTTGTCCAATGAGGTGTTGCATGATCTAGACCTCCCTCCTCATGTTCATTCCACATCGCCATGCCTTCTCCGCCAATCTTGAATCCTTCTTCTATGATATTCTCTATCGCATCTTTCTCTTTTCCATGAAACACCAGCCTCTCCTCCACACTTTTCTTCTCTTCTATGAATTCCTCCTTTGCTTTCTCGTACTGCCGTTGCAGTGTTTTATTTATTATATCTCCATCGTTGTTACCTTGTGTTCATTACTACTAGACTTTCTAAAAAATTGTGATTCACCCAGTCTGAAACGGTATTCTTCATGGCTATCTCCACTAAAATGAGAAGACATGTGGTACTTGATTCACGTCAAGTTCTAGTCAGTCGATATTTGATATTGTGGCATGGCAACTGGATCAGAGTTAAGATTCTTACAGTGCACTATATATCGAGGTATTTCCTGATGAGGATTGTATACCACAAACTCATCGTACAATGTGCCTCCCGTATCTTTTCTTTTTCTCTTTGAAAATAATGAGTCGTATCCTTTCTTTACAATGCCTTCAATAACATCGTCATTGGTTCCATGAAAGAGAAGTTGGGTAGGAGATATAAGACTGATAAGATGTCTCTGAGTTTCTACAAACTTGATTTGTAATTTCAAGTTTTGGACTTTTTTCGATCTTTGTCACGATAGGAAGAATTCCATGTATTGGTTGGACAAACTGTAGACATGGTCAGGTAGGAAAACCACTAATCTGCAGGACCCCCATGAGTTGCGGGAATTTATATTCTCCTACAAATTATGGCGTGCTTTTTCCTAAGGCAGTTTTTACTAATTTCCCCACACTTAGTCATTTTCTTGTTTTTCACCAAATTTCCATATATTTCCAAAATGATGTCAGATTGTTATAATGTCTTCCTAATAAATCCAAAACACCATCATCATATTTTTCATTCTATGTCATCATTTCCTCCATATCATATTTTGACATCAATGCCAACAAATTAATCTGCCATATTGCCAACATCATGGTCAAATTGACTCAATGGGTGGCCCACTTCCCTTTCCCAATGTGCCCTCTTGACTGGATTAGAAACTTTAATGCTTTGTCTTCCTTGCCTTCTTTCCTTTCCAACTGACCTGCATCTCCTCCTTTGGAAACTGCGCCCTCTTGTTACAACTTTTCTTATTGACATGCCTTTATCCTTTTTAGAAACTGCACCCTCTTTACTTTCTCAAAATTTTATTCTTTTCTTATTGACATGCTTTGATTTTGTTCCTAGGATTCCTTTGCCCACACAATCTTCCTATACTCTCCACTTGTCTCATTATTCATTTATTTAATCTTCAAATGAGATTAATTTATGAAATAAATATTTGGCCTAAATACATTTACCTAATTAATTGCCTTCATAGAAAATTTAATCCATTTAATGGGTTATTCTTTTCCTACACCCTAGGGATTAATTGGGATAGGAATTTGGCCCCATGGTCATTAATGAGGGTACATGACAGTTTTAGGACCAATATTGATGACTTATGTATGTGGAGAGAGTTCCTAGAGAACTGGCGGTTACAACGGTTGAGGACCCATGTAATCCAGTAGATGAATTATTTTTATATGGATGTCAATGGCAATTTTGGATGTAGGTACAAAAGGAGCATGGAATAAAATGAGCAAGTATATGATCATGAAATAGATCATGGAAAATAAACAGGATGAAGCAACGCATGCCGATGGTATCACCATGAACACACATGATAAAAAATTAATCAAGTAGTTTGCATGTAAATGGGCATATGGTTGTAAGACCTAGTAAGGGATGCATACCCCTGGTCACTCACTAGTAAGGTCAAGATATAGACCTAGGTGACAGGGGGTGTGAGATTCCTCGGTAAAACATTGAGGGGGGATTGGTGATTACTCCAATTCATTTTTAAAGTGAGGATTGTTATGGTTAACATTGACTCGAGAATAGTCAATGGTGGTTTGGGTCTAACACATGGTTTCTTGTATCCCATGGTATTGCATGTAATAAATTATTTATAAGGCTTGAGGATTCTCCATTGTAAAGTGGCGTAGAGGTAAGCAGTGGCTAGATTTCTTGGTTCAGTTGGTCATTTTAGCCAAGGTAATGAAGATCTTGATTGGTGCTAGTTTTTCCTTGCATGGAGTTTTATAGGGTAAATTGAGTGTCTATATTTAACTGTTTCTATGTGGATTTTATTCTCTCATTACTAATATTGTATACTCATTTAAAAGCCTAATACTGACCCAAACTTAGCAAATTAGCATTTTTTTCTAGTCCTTCTACCACATGATGATAAGATGCCTTATTTTTGTTTTGTTTCATTGTTTGAGATATGATTTGGTGGGGATCATAATTAATCTTCTTAGTGGTCTAGAAATTCATAGCATCTAACAATTTTTCTACTATAGAGAGAGATGATTTATTCTTGATGACAAAAGTCCCAACGGCGTGAATGATAATTTAACCTCTGATGATTGTCTGAAATTGTAGAAAATGTTCCTCCTATGAGTGTAACCTATATATAACAAATTAAAGGGGAAATATTCTTGGATTTAATAATGTTGGTAAGATATAAGGTGCTATAGTGAATCCATAGGCCGTGATAACACTGTGAATTTTATACAAAAACCAATATCCAATCCTGCTTTCAGGAGCCAATTGCAACATGCCCTTCATGCCTTCTAGTACCCTTGGTAAATCAATATTGAAAATGGTTTTATAAACCTCTAACATGATGATGTTAACAAAATCAAATATATTGATTTGATTTGAAGGATCTGAAAAAATAATTTTCCTAGAAAAATTAAGTTTGTTACATTCGAGTATATGGACATGCACATCATGTAAGTTTGGTAATTGAAATGCTTCAAAGTGTGGAAATTCACTAAATGGGTATGAATTTCCTTATCTAGGAATTAATTAATATTAAGGCAATAGAATTGACTTGACTTAGAATTACTAATATTCATAATGAAACCCAACATGACTTCATCAATAAACTTATCATTATCATGACCAAGAAATCACCTCAATAGAGACAGAACGAACTGCACATCTCCCTAGAACATGCTAGCATCCAAAGGGAAGGGAATATTTTCAACAGAATGAATAGGTTTCAAAACTTTGGAATAGAACTCAGTTTTCTTCACAAGACTACTTTCTCTGTAAACCCTAATTAATTCCTCTTCTACAAATGTCTCAGGGTTCTTGGGATAGGAATCAAGTAACCCTAAGGACTCTCTAATAGTCTGTGAATTAATTTGACAGAGGTGATATAGGAAAGATAAAAAAGAATTCAACACATCGCACCCTATGACCTAAGTTCATTCAATTTTTCTTTGGACTGAGACACAATACCTACAGACATAACAAAGTCATTAATGTTTCCTTCCTTGTTTACTATAAACTATTCCTTCTCATCCATATATTTACAAAGAAAAACATACTTTTGTTTTTGTTCCATGGAGGTAAAAATTGAAATTTGCATATTTTTTTTGGATTACCTGTGATAGAATAAGGATGGAAATAACTTTAATTCGATTGGAAGAGAAAGCATGTGTGTTTCCAATATCCATTCATGTCCTTGAAACAATAAAAAACCTTTTATTTTCCATAATTCACTTTTAGATGAGTGAGATGTGGTTTCATAACTAAAAATAAGTGGTTTGTTTCAAACCACTTTTGGTAGAGGAATCCATGAGGGAAAGCCATGTGGCAAGAAATTTTAATTCCTATACCACTTAGAAATTTTAATTTTCGTTCTAAATGAAACTTTGGAATCCGTGACAGCATTTGATGTAAACAACCTCTAATCCACACCATTTATCTCACACATCACTTTATCGACAAATGTTAGCAATGTCACCCAACCTTTAACACTTAATTCCTCTAGCTCTAGACACATCCCTCGGTCATAGACACCTTTATTCTAACTCTGCTTAATTTTTACAAATATTCCCTTCAAGCGCTCGTTTCCTTAACCTATGGACACAACTATTAGTCATTTTCATTTTCAAACTCATCTCCGTCCCTTTATTGAAAAATTATTTTTTCAAACTTGATTATGCCAAATTGTCTTAAACCTCCAAAAATATCGTATGTGCCAACACTTGACTTCAATGGGGATGATATTCTCCCTACAATGTAGCAAAGAACCCACAAACTAGCTCCTTATCCATTAATCTATTCCAAACCTTGCAACCTATTCCAAAATATGAAAATTTTGTAACCTTACTAATCCAAACTACAAAATGGAAACTGTATTTAAAGTTAACAATTATTTATATACAATTGTATTGAAAATTTTCTCTAGAAAATAGAAAAAATGATGACCACTTTTCCAAATATTAGGACTTCACTTCAGTATTCAAAATTTTCAGAGTGTCATCCACACCTATGATTTAAAACAAACAAATTCAATGAATATATTCAATAAATATTTATAGTGGCAACCCTGCTTCCTTCAAGCATAATAGTTCTTTTAAAAATTTCCCATTAACTGGTCCTCCAACAATCAACTTCTCATTAAGATCTTGTAAAAAGAAGGAATTATTCCCATGGTAAGAAACAAATGTATATGGTATTTTCCATAGATGGTCAAACTTTTCTGCTTTATATTCATTCCTCACATCCCACTTTAACACCAAATCACCAACCTAGAACTCATCCACTTTAGCTATTTTATAAAAAACTTTCTTCATTTTTTCTTGAAAAAATAAGATTTATTATAGAATTTTTGCCTCATCTCCTAAAATTCAATCAACTAATTAACCCTTATTTGAATATGCCATGGGTTACTTTTCATGTTCCTACAAAATTTTCATTACTGGTATCCCTAAAGAGGGAGGGAAAATCACCATTGTTCCATAAACCAGCTGAAAAGGTGAAGTACCAATTGACTTTTTGGTGCTAATTCTATCTTCCCGTAGAGAAAAAATTAGCTTAGTATTCCTAGCCTTATTTTTATCCTACAACAAATTCTTGTTAATCCTAACCAAGCTCTTATTTGATGAGTCAACCAACCCATTTCCCTGAGCATAATAAGATGTGGAATGGCCAAGATTTATGTGGTAATTGTGACAAAAAATGATCATTTTCTTGGACTTAAAATATTTGGCATTATCAGTTATAAGTCCTCTTGGACAACCAATTAGGAAATGATGTTTTCTTCCACTAACTTTATAATAACATCTTTTGCTTGTCTAGTTGGTACAAATTCAATCCATTTTGTAAAATAATATGTTGTAGACAATATTCAGCTATGGTTCTCTGAGGATGTGGGATTATTTTCTCCAATAAAATAAAGACCCCATTGTCAAAAAGGTCCTTCTATAGAGATAGGTTTTAAAGTTAAAGGAAATAACTTTATTTTTTCAAAAAAAATGGCATTGATGACAAGTTGCTACCTCCTTATGCACATTAGAAAACATTGTTGGAAAAAAAACCTACTCTAATAAGTTTGTTTACAATTACTTTGTAGTAATGGTGACCTCCACAAACATCCTGATGAAATTCCTTGATAGTCTACTTGGGCTCATTTTCAAGTAAACAATTCAGCAAAATTCCTCCGGGATCCTTCCCATACAAGTAACCATTCATGATGCAAAAATTAGTTTCCCTTAATTTCACAGATCTAGCTATGGTTTTACTCAATTATGGTGGAGCTTTCAAATTCCATAGAACATAAACAATTTCACTATACCAAGGAGATAAAGAAAAATATTCAAACACCTGCAATGTTGATACTTGATCTACATCAATTGGCATGCTTTAAATAAATTTTATCTTCAAAGAGTCACAGTTTGATCCAGCCATCATTTTTTCCAATACTTGCCCCTTCACCAACTTTGTTGATTTGATTTTCAAATCATACTCCAAAAGTAAAACTATCCACTTCCCTATTCAACCTTCAAATATCTGCTTGTGTCAAAGTATCTTTCACCATATTATTCGGAACAAAAGATATGACATGAGAATGGAAAATGTAGACTTTGAAATCTTTCAAAGCTTTGACTAAGGCATAGGCTTGTTTTTCCATAATATTCTACTTAAACTCAATATAACTCAAAGCTATGCTTAAAAAAGGAAATGGGATGTTCAGAACCTTCATTATTCTTCTAAAATAGGACTCCTACAATAGTGTGTTGCGAAGGAAAGGAAAAAATCAAAAATGCTTTTGAAAAATCAGGACTGCATAAAACTAGTGCCTCAGTTACTGCCTTTTGATACCATCAAATGATTGTTTAGCATTAGTATTCCACTTCATTTCATTTCCTTTTCTCAATATATTGGTGATATATTTCATAATATATGCAAAGTTTGGGATAAACCTTCTCAAAAAATTAATTCTCCCATGAAAGGACCGAATTTCGTTTTTACTTCCAAGCATGTCAACTTTCTGAATTGTTTCCAAACTATGTGGATCTATCTTAATCACATCCTTTGATATTACATGTCCAAACAAATTTCCTTCCCACATAACAAATTTAGACTTTTTGGTGTTCAGAGAAATGCAAAAATTCTAACTCTTTAGGAAAACCTACCTCAAATGTTTCAAATGTTCATTATCAAATTTTGAATAGATGGTGATATCATCCATATAAATGAGAACAAACTTATATTTTTCATATGCAAAGGCTATGACGATGGACTATTGGAAAGTAGCTCCTGCATTCATCAATCCAAATGGAATCTTTGCATACATGAAGATTCCCCATGGTGTGGTAAAAGTTGTATTTTCCTAATCATTTGGATGCATATTGATTTGATTATACCCTTAAAAACCATCAAGCATCAACATCCTTTCTAATCCAACAAATATCTATAAGATATCATCCATTTTGAGAAGAGGATAATTATCTTTCAAGTACACTTTATTTAGGTTCCTAAAATCTACACATCACCTGATTTATCCATTCTTCTTTCTAACTGGAACCAAATTTTCCACCCATTTAGAAAATCTTAGTCACACTATGAGCTTTGCATAAAACAATTTCTTCACTTCTTTTTCAATAAGATGCAAGAGCATTGGATTTATTCTTCTCAGCTTTTGTCTGAATAGTTTTTCATATTTCTTAATAGGAATTGTAGGGTGGGTGATACTTGTATCATACTCCTTTAAATATTCATAACTCCATGCAAAAACATATGAAAATGCCTTTATTTAATCAATATACTTATCTATGTTTTTAGGAGTTAAATATTTAGAAAGTTTGATCATATTTGGCTCTTGTTTAGTTCCAATATTGTAGTCTTCCACCTCACTATCATTAGGAGAAACTTTAGGATTCTTGGCTACATCATTATTATCAAACATCTTTATCCAAGGGAACCAATCCTTTAGGAATGAAAATGTTTTTCAGTTGAATGATATCCTTACCCCCAATAACATTCAAGATTTCCTATGGATCTATACACCAATCTTCAACATTATCTTCTTGTCAAAACCCCAAATTTTCAAAAAAAATTAAAATTTTGAGATAACATAAAATGCTTAAACTGTGGTTTACTAACAGCTAAAGGTTAGCAATAAAAGAAATAGTTAAAAGATTAGTATTACATAATCTCAATTATGTTAACTCAACAGATTCCTTTTTGTAACAAGATTAAGTTTAACTTGCACATTGTTTTATTTCATTTTACTAATGAGTTTTCTTTATGACCAGTAGGTGGAATCTGACTTTGAAATCCTGGGCTTACTTAGCATTTATTCTAACACAGAAAGATTACTTGTTCTTACAGGTTTACAGGTATGAATGATCGAGTAACGTTTTTAATTTCATAAAGTATCCAATAGTATTTCTAACTGCAATTAATAAGCTTAGTAAATAGGCTGCTATACTTCAAACAAACTTCCATGAGGTAAAAACCGTTTGTTTTCTTCAGTTGTTCTTATAAACGAAGTTTAGATGATTGAGTTTCTTTCTTTAATGTATGTAGCAACAGTAAAATACTTTATGTGGCTCTAAACTTGTAATGTTAGTTGCTTGATAACTTCTACTTTAATAAGCATTACTTGCAATGTTATACTGATTGTACTTTGAGTTATTATACATTATCATACCACTTATTTGAGTATCAAGTTGTTCGATATTTAACTTATGTAGGGAAAATTACAGCCCGTAAACTTTTGACAGTTAAGTTGATTAGTGTAAAATCGATAGTGTCTTTTCATAAGAAAACGATGTTGTCTACATCTCTTAAATCTATGTCAAACCATGAGGTTCTGTTGATTATAGACTCGAGAAGGATCAATCCATTTTAAATTCTTATTGTCCTATAATACTTTACTTGTATTAAGTTATTGTCTACCAATAGCTTCTAAGGTTGATGTTTCTATAAATATCAACCTTCTATCCTGTGCTAAGCACCAGTTATTTTGTGTAAGCATAAAATCATTCTACTAAGTATAAAGACATGGTAATTTACCAGCAAAATGCCATGTTGAGAAACAACCAATGACTATAAAATTCTAATCCCAAATAGACTATGTAAAAGAGTTATATATATATTCCTTTACCATATTATCCATCTTTATCGTTTATTTCCAATAAAATGTTGGTTTTACATATATAACGTATTATTATGTTTATAAACATACAATTCTGCCATTTAATTTGAAGCTCCTAAAAAAGTCTAAACAACATTGATCTTGTAAAGAGTTTATGATTCTAATCTTTATTGTGCTAATCAAATTTTATCATAAACTCCACTAGAGTTATGGGTTTAGAGGAGTCTAGCCTTGCGTTGACCATAATATATATAGAAACATAGAAATATATAGTTGTTCTATGACTTTGCACATTTCATCTTGGACTTTACATTAAACAAATAGTTATTATATTTTAATGTGGATAAAGATGGTAATCATAATGTTCACATTATAATATTGACATTTGTAAATGATTTGAGGAATCATTTCCACCCCAAACTAATTGGTTTATGAGTAAAGGGTATGTTTTATAAATCAAATATAAACGATCATAATAGTATCAAACTATATGATTACGATACCTTTGATTGGTCAACGATCCGAGGTTTCTTGTTATCTAATGCCCAAACAACATTATGTTATAAACATATTATGTGAAGGATGAACTTTATAAATGATTGATCAATATAGTTCCTGCATTATTTTTTCATGGACCATTATATAAATAATTGTAAATTATTGGCATGCAAGTGACTATAGAGCTCGACCCATGCATTGTTTAATTTTTCCATTGGGCACGTGGACTTCTCCTGTCCATGCATTAGAGATATAAATTCTTTGTAACCCTACTCTTTGTTGTTTACCTCCATGGTTCTCGGGCCTTCGTTCTTCTCTGCAACCATTCTTATGGCGACCACGATACCCTTCTTGTTGCTAGTTGTGCTATGAGTCTTGATTTGAGTTGTTTCAGCTTCCACTATTCAGTTTTATAACTCATTCTTTGTACTGTGAGTTTTTATCTCTGTAAGGGTTTGTTGAGATTCGTAGCATAAGGCTTACGGCCTGTATGTGGCTCCTTCTTATTCATCCGTGGTATGTCTTTGCAGATATAGGTTAATATTTTCTTACTGTTGGTTAAAGCATTTCCCTCGTCGTAGGGTTTGAGAGTTTCGTTTTCATGCCTTGCTTGTTTGTGACAGCTCCAGCTTCGTTGTTTAGTTATTTCATGGACATTGCTCATGCTTGTTCTAGCTACTGCTGTCAGTGTGGCTTGTACATGAATCCTCGTCATCTCTGTCACTGTGAGTATGAAGGTTTGAATTCTTGTTACGCTAGTTGCGGTGCTGTTGGTCCTTCGTGGCTCCATAACCTTTGCCTTCAGGTAATGTAAGCATTTGAGAGTTTTTAAAACTAGATTTTGTTTTCAGTATTTAGTTCCGAAAGAAATTTTTTAATTGAAATTTGATTTTCATTTTGCAAGTGACAGTTCGTATAACCCTTGATAGAAAACACTTCACAAAAGGACCAGCGCTCTAGCTACGGGTAAGCGCTGGTTATCAAATGGATTTCCCTGCTTGTGCAGTCCTTAGGGGACAGTTTCCAGTTGGAAAATGTTATGGCATGGTTGTTACCCAGTCTTGGGTTGTTGTTCTTTAGTTTACTAGTTTCGATTTTTGTTTAAACCCTCACTTACAGCAGGGTAACTCCGGCTCAAGCCATGACTTGTAAATGTTTGTTTCTCATTTTTGTACAATGTTTATATTTAAAGCCTTTATGGCCTATCAAGCAATACACAGTTTATTTTAAAGCATAAATATTATCCTTTGAGCTTAGACTCAGTTTATCTTTAATCTCTTATGGTGACTTCGTAAACTAGGGTTTTTACCCTATTCGCTTGTGAAATAGAAATTTTGTTGTATAATAACTCAAAGTACAATCAGTATAACGTTGCGAGCAATGCTTATTAAATTAGAAGTTATCAAGCAACTAATATTGCAAGTTTAGAGCCACAAAAAGTATTTTACTGTTGCTACGTACATTAAAGAAAGAAACTCAATCATCTAAACTTCATTTACAAGAACAAGTTAAGAAAACAAACTATTTTTACCTCATGGAAGTTCGTTTGAAGTATAGCAGCTTATTTACTAATCTTATTAATTGCAATTACAAATATTGCTGGATACTTTATGAAATTAAAAACATTACTCGATCATTAGTACCTATAAACCTGTAAGAACAAGTAATCTTTCTGCGTTAGCATAAATGCTAAGTAAGCCCAGGATTTCAAAGTCAGATTCCACCTACTGGTCATAAAGAAAAGTCATCAGTAAAATGAAATAAAACAATCCACAAGTTAAACTTAATCTTGTTACAAAAAGGAAACTGCTGAGTTAACATAATTGAGATTATGTAATACTAATCTTTTAACTGTTTCTTTTATTGCTAACCTTTAGCTGTTAGTAAACTACAGTTTCAGCATTTTATGTTATCTCAAAATTTTAAATTTTTGTGAAAATTTGGGGTTTTGACATGGGGTATCAGAGCACAAGGTTCAAACACTAGGCCTTGATGAAGCCCAACTAGCTTTTATGAAACAATAAATTGAATTATTATGCTGATGTACTTTCTTTTAAATGTTATTCAACAGAGAAATTGTTTTCTGAAGTTTAACAAACATGTATGGAAAGGCTGGAATAATATGCAAAGGAGGAATCTCTAGTTACTGAACCAGAAAACTTACCAAGAGATCCTATACCAGAGGACTTAACTACCAATTCCACAGAACTATTACAAACTATAAAATACCTAAAATCTGAAATGGAGTCTGTAAAACGAGAGAATGAAAGGATTATGAGGGCTCAGGAGGAGCTGAATCATATCCTAACAGAAAGGTTTCAAAATGAGGGTAGGGGTAGAAGAACAAAACCAGAAGATACAAGTCACCAATGTAAATATAAAAAGATGAAACATACTAAAACTAAAAGTAGTTCATCTTTAGAGGTGTTTGGTGAACAACGAAATTACCATTCTACTAGTGATAGTAGTGATGATAACCAGTACACTAAAAAGAGGAAATATAAACCTTATGAGGAAATTTCTAGGGAATTCGAAAAGATAAAACCACCAACATTCAATGGAGAGACTAAGAAGGGGGAGGAAGCTGAATCCTAGTTATCTGGGATGAAGAAGTACTTCCAAATATATAACTATTCTAACTAGTTAAAGGCTAGAATGGCTATCTATAACCTCTTAGGAAAGGCTGACGTTTGGTGGCAGGACTTGAAGAGAGTTAAGGGAATAAAAGAGAAAAATTTAAACTGAATTACCTTTAAGAGGTATTTTAAAAAGAAATTTATGTCTGAGCAATATTATGAAGAGAGAGCAAAAGAATTTTATGAGCTGAAATTAGGATCAATGACAATGAAAGATCTGAACAACAAATTCTTAAGTCTACTTAGGTATGTGCCATACCTTGTAGATGAGAAACCAAAGGTACAATGATTCCTCGACTATCTACCTTATCATATTAAGGACATGATTGAATATGACAATCCAAATACTTTAGAAGAAGCTATGAGGAAATCTAACTTATGTTTTGAATAGAATCGGAAGAAGGAAAGCTTGGACAACTGGAAAGCCAAGAAAAATAATAACCGGTATGAACAAAAGAAGAAGGATTTTGTGCCCAACAGAAATTATAAGAACAATAAGGCTAGAAATTATCCTAATAATAAGAACTTCCAAGGAAATAAGAATAATACACCCAGCAATCAGAATAATTCTAAGGGTAAAGAAATTTCTAATAATCATGGAAATTTTACCAAGAACTTTGAGCGCAAAGAACCTATAAAGTGCTAGGAGTGTAATGGCCCACACTATGCTTCAGTCTGTCCTAATCATAAAAACACTGTTAGTAATATTCATACCATACAGGAGGAGATGGTCGTTGGGGAATTACCGAGGACTATGCCCAGAATCAACGCAGCCTTGGAGAATCGACAAGCAGAATATCAAACTTCCATGGTGGAAGTAGAAGGTACGATAAATCAAACCCCTGTAACTATTTTGATTCATCCAAGAGATAGTATCAGTTATATTGCACCTAAAATGGTAGAAAAATGTAAGCTACATGTTGAAAAATTCAAGAATTATTGGTTGGCTCAGTTAGCCACTGGTGCTAAAGGAAAGGTAACTTGTTTTGTAAAAGAAGGTGCAGTAGTTATGGATCATTTTGAAACTATTGTAAATATTAATGTATTGCCTCTTGATTCTTATGGTTTGCTGATTGGTATGGACTGGTTAGAACAACATAGGGTAATTTTAAATTGTTATGATAAAACCTTCACATGTTTAAACAGTGATGGAAAACCAGTAAGTGTAAAAGGAATCCATAGAAAAACCACCATAAGGCATATTTCTGCCCTACAGCTTAAGAGAGCTATTAGGAAGGGATGTAAAGCTTATGCAGTAACAATAAATGATGAGGAGAGTCGAATTAATACAGATAAGATAAAATTGGAAGACATACCAGTGTTAAGAGAATATGTTGATGTATTCTCTGAAGAAATTTCGAGACTACCTCCGAAAAGGGAGTTGGATTTCACCATTGAGCTGGTACCTGGTGCAGTACCTAGCTCAAAAGCCCCTTATCAAATGAACATACTAGAACTTAATGAATTAAAGTCTCAATTAAAATAACTAATTGATAAAAAGTATATTCAACCAAGTGTGTCTCCCTGGGGGGAACCTATCATCTTTGTTAAGAAAAAGGACGGAACCATATGACCTTGCATAGATTACCATTAGTTGAATAAGATGACCATTAAAAATCGATACCCGTTGCCCTGCATAGATGATCTGTTTGATCAACTACGTGGAGCCACGGTGTTTTCAAAAATAGATTTAAGGTCTGGATACCATCAAGTCAGGATTAAAGATGAAGACATCTTTAAGACAACATTCAAAACTATATATGGTCATTACGATTTTGTCGTCATGCCATTCGGGCTTACTAATGCCCCTGTTTTTTTTATGTATTTAATGAAAAACGTTATGCATAAGTATTTAGATAAGTTTGTGGTCGTATTTATCGACGACATTCCAATCTATTCAAAAACTGAAGAAGAACATAAAGAACATTTAAAGATTGTGTTACAAGAGTTGCGAGATCATCAACTCTTCGGAAAATTTAGTAAATGTGATTTCTTCAAGGATAAGATTCAGTACTTAGGTCATGTGGTGACCAAGGAAGGGATTTCAGTAGATCCTGAAAAGATAATGACAATCAAAGATTGGCCGGTTCCTAAGGATGTGGCAGATGTTCAATATTTTATGGGCATTAGTGCGTACTACCGGAGGTTCATTGAAGGTTTTTTGAGGATTGCGAATCCGATAACTTCTTTGCAGAAGAAAGGAAAGAAGTTTGACTGGAACCATAAATGTGAGGAAATATTTAAAAAATTAAAAACTTTATTAAGTAGCGCACCTATTTTAAGAATAGCTGATCCTAATAAAGAATTTGTAGTATGCACTGATACCTGCAATGATGGCTTAGGTGGTGTTCTGACTCAAGAAGGGCATGTTATTGCCTATGAGTCAAGAAAATTAAAAATTCATGAAAAGAAATATGAAAATTATGATATAGAATTAGCAGTTGTTATACATGCTTTAAAGATGTGGCAACATCACCTGAATGGCAAAAAAATTATTTTAATGACTGGTAATAAAGGATTGAAGTATCTGTTAGATCAACTTAATGTAAATGCCAGAAAATCTAGGTGGTTAGCTTTCTTAAGCAAGTATGATTTCAAAATTCAGCACATTAAAGGAAAAGAAAATAAAGTTGTTGATGCATTAAGTAGGAATGCAAGGCTGAATTTTGCAGCAGCTATCAACACTTATGCTACAGATTTGGATGAATAGCTTAAAGAAGGAATAAAACAAGATGAAATTTACCAAAGTTTACAAGCTAAAACTAAAGAAAATCCAACAGAAAGCTTAAGTAAAGGATACAGTTTAAATGCAAAATAATTTTTACTGTATAAAGACAGGATGTATGTACCTAATATACCTAAAGTTAAGTTGTTAATTCTGGATGAAATTCATAAAATTCCATACTCAGGTCATCTAGGATATCAAAAGACTATAACTATGTTAAGAAAAGAATATTTTTGTCTAAATATGAAGACTAAAGTGGCAGATTATATCACTAGGTGTTTTGAATGTCAGCAGGTGAAGACTGGACATCAACACCCAGTTGGATTAGTTTAGCCATTACCCATTCCTAGCTGGAAATGGGAGAAACTTAGTCTAGATTTTATTACTGGACTGCCTAGAAATCATAATCAAAATGATTCTATCATGGTAGTAGTTGATAAGTTAAGCAAAGCAGCTCACTTTATACCTGTTAAAACTACGTATAAAGTTGCAAACATAGCTGATATTTTTCTAAAACAGATTTTTCGATTGCATGGAATACTGAAAGTAATAATCTCAAATAGAGATCCTAAATTTACAGGAACCTTTTGGAAGTCTTTGTTTAAAGGGTTAAACACTACATTAAATTTTAGTACTTCTTTCCATCCTCAGACAGATAGACAAACTGAAAGAGTAAACCAAGTACTAGAAGATTTATTAAGAATGTATGTGAAAGATCAGCTAGGTAAATGGAAGGATTATTTGCATATTGTAGAATTTGCTTATAATAATAATTAGCAGACATCAGCCAGATTTAGTCCTTTCAAAATTTTGTATGGATGAAAATGTAATACTCCTATCTCTTGGAGTAATCCGGTGGATAGATTGGTATTAGGTCCTGATCTGTTAAAACAAATGGAAGAAATTGTAAAACAGGTGCAAGGTAATCTGAAGGTTGCAAAGGATTAGTAGAAAATTCAAGCAGAGTTAAAAAGAACTCCAAAGGATTTTTAGGTAGGTGAACATGTGTTCATCAAGGTAAGGCCCAAAAAGAGCTCTCGGAGATTAGGCAGTTGTGCAAAACTAGCACCTCGTTACTGTGGTGCATCTGAAATTCTATCCAGGATTGGACAAGTAGCTTATCAATCTGCATTACCACCAAATTTAAGAGTACATAATGTTTTTCACATTTATGTATTAAGTAAATATGTTCATGATGCTATCATGTTGTTAACTGGAATGATGTACAGGTGGAACCAGAAGGATATTTTTTGGTGGAACCAGACTGTATCCTCGGGCAGAGGGAGATCACACATCGGAACCGCACCATTGGACAGGTTAAGGTGCAATGGAAGAACCTTAGTCTAGAAGAAGCCACATGGGAATTGGAAAGTAATATGCGAGATGCATATCCAATTCTGTTCCAAGGGAATTCTTCGGATGAAGAATAAATAACATCGAGGATGATGTTATGTTCTAAGGGGGTGTGTATGTCACATGCCCCAATTTTGAAAAAATAATATTATCTTATTTGATTTTATTTAAAGACATTATGTTAAATTTTATGCTAAGTTCTAATTGATGAATCAGTAGAGTCAACGATGTTGAATGTATTTTTGAATATTTTAATTATAAATAAATAAAAGTGGAGACAACAGCTTAGGAGAGCTATTAAAAGAGTGTTTACTGGTAAAGTTGGTGGAGGAGACTGGGTGGAGAGCAAACAGACATGTGGCAGCATCCTCAAACACTTCCAACTATTTCAGGTGGAAACCTCCCTACATTTGGGGTCATGATCCCCCAAGAAAGTGGGATCAGATCAGGTGGCTCAATTAATGACAAACTGACCCAAAATACCTAGTAAATCTTATAAAAATTCCCATTGAAGAGAGCTAAGGCTGCTCATTCTAGAGAAGTGATCATTTGGGTGAATGAACTTCAAAGAATTCAATGGCAAGGGAATTTGTGGAAAGAGTTTGAGGGGTTAAACTGCTGAGTGATCTAGTGCAACTTTTCAGCTGAAGGATCTTACTACTGTGTGCAGAATCATTACGAAGTCATTGGACTAGTTTATTGTTTGCTTGCTCCAGCAGTTCTTAGCCAAGGAGACCAGGAATAGGCTCGGGGGTCCTTAGGAGACATTGTTTGAGCGCTCTCCAGGAGTTGGTAGGGAGGAATGGCCTCCTAACGCTGTTGTTGTCCAGCTTAATCCGGTTCTACAATATTTTTGTTTTACCGTGTTAAATGATAAAAAGTGAATCTGATTGTTATGTTAAATGTTTAGTTTCAAATATTAGAGTTAGTAATCTTATAGATATTTGAAAGAATGAACCTGAATTAGATGTAAAATAATCCTAACCTACATTTTTCCACATCTGGAATGACTAGACCGTAATCCAGCATAGACAGTGTATTTAAAATAGGTGAAGGATATGATAGGAATCTGAAATGAATAGATGTATTATGCATTTTATAATATCAGAGTAATCTATTTCTATATGTAAGTTGTTATCAGAAAAGAACATTGACCTGTTATTTATATTTATTGTTTAAACCAGCTTGCTAATGTATGTATTCTAGAAAAGAAATAACCATAACTCTTTACAGGTAGCAGGTTTATCATATTAATAAGTTATTCAAGTAGATAAGTTATTATTCTTACACAGTACTTTATTTTGTGATTAAAATCAAAATATTCAGGAGGGTAAACTGTGATATATTATATATATATATATATATACTTTTCCTTGTAATTATATTTTTCACCTGTAGCAGAGGCAGTAGAAATAACTCAGACAAACCACTTTATTTTATTTTGCTAAGTAAAGATTTAAATAAAAAATACTTATTTTATTTACTATTAATAATAACTGACTATATCCACAATTATTCGAACCTCAAGTAGAGTGTTATTATCATAATTAAATTCTAAAGAACAAACAAGTACAGAGTTTACGTACATCTTATCAAACAACTTTAATAAACCTTATCTATATTTTGTTAAATTAAAACAACTAAAATATGATAATAAATGTTTATTTATAAAAAGAACTATTTCTTTTAACCTACACAAACAAGTTATACTTGTAAAAGAAAATACAGGGTCGAAACCCTAATAACTAACAAAATAAGTAAATGACAATCATTTAAGCAATAATCCAATTATTTGGATTATTTATTATTAAGCAACTAAACTGTTATAAATTATTACAGTCCTTTAAGGACAGTGAAAGGACAATTATAATAATATAACTGGAAATTTACACTATATACTTGTAACAATAATTAAATCAATTAAACTAAGTAACTAAAGCTTAAAGAACAAATTAAAGAATTTATTTTACACAAGGGTTACCTAAGGGAAACCCTAGCTCAAATTTCTAAGCCTGTAGGTAAATAATTATATAATATGATGGAATAACAGTCTTAAACCATTAATAATATTCTTTAGGCAAAATAATAAATATACAGCAAAATTTCTATTTCATAGGCGAATAGGGTAAAAACCCTAGTTTACAAAGTCACCATAAGAGCTTAAAGATAAACTGAGTCTAAGCTCAAAGGATAATTTTTATGCTTTAAAAGAAACTATGTATTGCTTGACAGGCCGTAAAGGCTTTAAATATAAACATTGTAAAAAAATGAGAAACAAACATTTACAAGTCACGGCTTGAGTTGGACTTACCCTACTGTAAGCGAGGGTTTAAACAAAAATCAAAACTAGTAACTGAAGAACAACAACCCAAGACTTGGTAACAACCATGCCATAATTTTTTCCAACTAGAAACTGTCCCCTAAGGACTACACAAGCAGGGAAATCCATTTTGATAACCAGGGCTTACTCGTAGCCAGAGTGCTGGTCCTTTTGTGAAGTGTTTTCTATCAAGGGTTATGCGAACTGTCACCTGCGAAATGAAAATCAAAGTTCAATTAAAAAAATTCTTTCAAAACTAAATACTAAAAACAAAATCTACTTTTAAAAACTCTCAAATGCTTACATTACTGGGAGGTGAAGGTTATGGAGCCGCGAAGGACCAACAACATCGCAACTAGTGTAATAAGAAGCCAAACCTTCATACTTGCAGTGACAGAGATGACGAGGAATCATGTACAAGCCACACTGACACCAGTAGCAAGAAAAAGCATGATAAACGGCCACGAAAGAAGTAAACAATGAAGCTAGAGCTATCACCAACAAGCAAGGCGTGAAAACAAAACTCTCAAACCCTACGACGAGGGCAATGCTTTAACCAACAGTAAGCAAATATTAACCTATGTCTGTAATGACAGACCATGAATGAACAATAAGGAGCCACATACAGGCCATAAGCCTTATGCTACGAATATTAACAAACCCTTATAGAGATAAAAACTCACAGTACAAATAATGAGTTATAAAACTGAATAGTGGAAGCTGAAACAACTCAAATCAACACTCGTAGCACAACTAGCAACCAGAAGGGTATCGTGGCTGCCATGAGAATGGTTGTAGAGAATCCGGAAGGCGCAAGAACCATGGAGGGAAATGACAAAGAGTAGGGTTACAAAGAATTTATATCTCTAATGCATAGACAGGAGAAGTCCACCTACCCACTAGAAAAATTAAACAATGCATGGGTCGAGCTCTATAGTCACCTGCATGCCAATAATTTACAATTATTTATATAATGATTCATGAACAAATAATGCAGAAACTATATTGATCAATCATTTATAAATTTCATCGTTCACATAATATTTTTATAGCATAATGTTGTTTGGGCGTTAGATTAAAAAAAACCTCGAATCGTTGACCAATCGAAGGTATAGTAATCATATAGTTCGATACTATTATGATCGTTTATATTTGATTTATAAAACAGACCCTTTACTCATAAACCAATCAGTTTGGGGTGGAAATGATTCCTCAAATAATTTACAAATGATATCACATTATGATTACCATGTTTATCCACATTAAAATATAATAACTATTTGTTTAATGTAAAGTCCAAGATGAAATGTGCAAAATCATAGAACAACTATATATTTCTATGTTTCTATATATATTATGGTCAACGCAAGGCTACACTCCTCTAAACCCATAACTCTAGTGGAGTATATGATAAAAGTTGATTAGCACAATAAAGATTAGAATCATAAACTCTTTACAAGATTAATGTTGTTTAGACTTGTTTAGGAGCTTCAAATTAAATGGTAGAATTGTATTTTTATAAACATAATAATAAGATATATATGTAAAACCAACGTTCGATTGGAAATAAACGATAAATATGGCTAATATGGTAAAAGAATATATACAAAACTCTTTTACATAGTCTATTTGGGATTAGACTTTAATAGTCATTGGTTGTTTCTCAACATGGCATTTTGCTGGTAAATTACCATGTCTTTATACTTAGTAGAATGATTTTATGATTACACAAAATAACTGGTGCTTAGCATAGGATAGAAGGTTGATATTTATAGAAACATCAACCTTAGAAGCTATTGGTAGACAATAACTTAATACAAGTAAAGTATTATAGGACAATAAGAATTTAAAATGGATTGACCCTTTTCGAGTCTATAATCAATAGAACCTCATGGTTTGACATAGATTTAAGAGATGTAGACAACAACGTTTTCTTATGAAAAGACACTATCGTTTTTACACTAATCAACTTAACTGTCGAAATTTTACAAGCTGTAAGTTTCCCTAAAGAAGTTAAATATCGAACAACTTGATACTCAAATAAGTGGTATGATAATGTATAATAACTCAAAGTACAATTAGTATAACGTTGCAAGTAATGCTTATTAAAGTAGAAGTTATCAAGCAACTAATATTACAATTTTAGAGCCACATAAAGTATTTTACTGTTTCTACGTACATTAAAGAAAGAAACTCAATCATCTAAACTTAGTTTACAAGAACAACTGAAGAAAACAAATTGTTTTTACCTCACGGAAGTTCGTTTGAAGTATAGCAGCTTATTTACTAAGCTTATTAATTGCAGTTAGAAATACTACTGGATACTTTATGAAATTAAAAATGATACTCGATCATTCATACTTGTAAACCTGTAAGAACAAGTAATATTTCTGTGTTAGCATAAATGCTAAGTAAGACCAGGATTTCAAAGTCAGATTCCACCTCCTAGTCATAAAGAAAACTCATTAGTAAAATGAAATAAAACAATGCGCAAGTTAAACTTAATCTTGTTACAAAAAGGAAACTATTGAGTTAACATAATTGAGATTATGTAATACTAATATTTTAACTGTTTCTTTTATTGCTAACCTTTAGCTGTTAGTAAACCGCAGTTTCTGCATTTTATGTTATCTCAAAATTTTAAATACACTGCTTGTGTTGGAGTATGGTTTGGTCCTTCCAGATGTGGAAAAACGTAGGTTAGGATTATTTTACATCTAATTTAGGTTCATTATTTCAAATATATATAAGATTACTAACTCTAATATTTGCAACTAAACATTTAACATAACAATCAGGTTCACTTTTTATCATTTAACATAGTAAAAAAAAAGATTGTAGAACCTGATTAAGCTAGACAACAACAACGTTAGGAGGTCGTTCCTCCCTACCAACTCCTGGAGAGCACTCAAACATCGTCTCCTCAAGACCTCTGAGCATGTTCCTAGTCTCCTTGGCTGAGAACTGTTGGAGCAAGCAAACAATAAACTAGTCCAATCACTCCATAATGATTCTGCACACAGCAGTAAGATCCTTTAGCTGAAAAGATGCACTAGATCACTCAGCAGTTTAACCCCTCAAACTCTTTCCACAAATTCCTTTACCATTGAATTCTCTGAAGTTCATTCACCCGAATGATCACTTCTCTAGAATGAGCATCCTTAGCTCTCTTCAATGGGAATTTTTATAAGATTGCCTAGGTCTTTTGGGTCAGTTTGTCATTAATTGAGCCACCTGCTCTGATCCCACTTTCTTGGGAGATCATGACCCCAAATGTAGGGAGGTTGCCACCTACAATAGTTGGAAGTATTTGAGGATGCTGCCACATGTCTGTTTTCTCTCCACCCAGACTCCTCCACCAACTTGACCAGTAAACACTCTTTTAACAGCTCTCCTAAGCTGTTGTCTCCACTTTTATTTATTTATAATTAAAATATTCAAAAATACATTCAACATCCTTGACTGTGTTGAGTCATCAATTACAACTTAGCATAAAATTTAACATAATGTCTTTAAATAAAATAAAATAAGATAATATTAGTTTTGCAAAATTGGGGCATGTGACACTTCCTTTTCACCATTCTCCCTATTTTGATTATCCTCATCAATTTGTGTATTGGAAAATTCATCAGTCATTTCAAGAAGCCTTTTGATCGTCTAGTCATCCTAAAAAGACTTCAAATTATTGGCATTGTATGGTATTGAGGGTTTGTTCCTAACCTCAATTTGATATTTTATGTTGGGGTAAATAGAAATTTTGAAAGTACTAGCTGAAGTGGCCAAAGTATCAGCTATATTTTCTCTCTCTCTTGGAATCAAAGAAATTTTATGCTCCGTGAAGAAGTTTCCAAACATTTCCCACACTTCATTCATATATGCCCTCATTCTAGGATGTTTTGTCTGATAAATGACATTAACTTGATTAACCACTAGCTCGGAGTCACCATGAACAACTATTTTCTTAGATTTTAAATCTTTCAAAATATTCAACCCTAGAATTAAAGCTTCATACTTAGCAAGATTAATTGTACATTCAAAAACCAGCTTAAAAGAATAAATTTTGGGATCATTTCTTGGGGAAATTGTCCAACCTCCCATACAATATCCATCCTTATTGATAGCCCCATCAAAGTCCATATTCCACAAACATTTAGCATCAAGTTCATGTTTTAAAATATGCTCTTCCTATGATCCTTTATCATTGTTTTGTTTAAGAAATTTGAGATTTTTTTGGTGTTGTTTTTAGAACAGAGAGCATTACAAAAATAATATGAACCAATATATGTATCAACATTAGATATGGGATGATTTTGAGGTTTATCTTGACTGCTAACCACATATTCCAACTTATTTTCTATTTCTTCTAGGATAGCCATTGATGGTTCAAGAATTCTATCATTTATGTATATTGGTTCACAGAAGAAGTTATCCTCCTCCCATGACATATGCAAACCTTCATCTATGTATATTACCTCTTCTTATTCATTTTCTTAAAGTCTTCTTCGACCATTGGTACGATCCTCATAGCTACAAATTGAACAAGTGATCTACAATATTTCTTCACTAAGAGTCTATGGATATTGGTATTTATTCTCACAAGTTTATAGGAACATGATATGATACCACTATAATTTCCCCAAATCAGATTTAGGAATATTAACTTAACCACATAAATTTAAATTAGAAAAGAAAATTTCAGATTGGGAACTACTTCTTAAAACTAGTGCCAAGGCAATTAGTCCCAGTATCCGTTAAACCCACCCAAAACTTCACAAGTGGACATTATTGGATCTAATAAGAGTGAGTAAAAGTGTGCAAAAGGATAAACAACATGGTTGAGATAGCTTAAGAATCCTTTGCACAACGTATTGGGGCCTTTTATGTTTCAAAATCAACTATTATTGAAGTCTACTCAAAGGCTTCCTGGGTACACCAGGATATGCAAACTAGATCGTTTACACAATATTCATGAGAAATAATAAGGTTTATGGCCTGTTTATACACTCTAATATACTGATACACCAAATATACATATTTTTTGTGGTAGCTAGACTGAGTTTGGTTGACTTGGGAGAAGTTGTTGCTATAGTGGCAACTCAACTATTTGAAGTTCAAAATGACTCAAACTAACTCCATGGAACACAAATTATGATTTTAAGGATTTTAATGTGTTCAAGGGAGTCTTATGGAACAGCTAAAATTTACGGAATGAAAGATACTATTGTCAGGAATATTGCACCTTCTGTGGACAAAAGTTCTTCCTCTAGTTTGAATGGTTCAGATCCAGAACAAATGAGTGAACGACAAAGAATGAAGACCTTCCCTAAATGTTGTAAACACCTAGAATAATACTTTGATGATGAACCTGTGTACCTGCAAACATCTCAAACAAACAAGAACATCAAAGCTACCGGAACATTATTCTCACATCCATACTAGTGACTAAGGAATCCAGTAACATATACATGCAAGATCAATACAACATATATGTGGGACACAAATCAGCTTTGCATTAAGAAATGAATGAAGAAGCTTACAACCATTTCCTTAGTGTTAACAAACCACTCCACAAGAAAAACACCTCATCCTTGATAGGTCCAACTTTCTCTCTTGTGCTCTCCAATGGATTGGACTAGATAGTCAAATCAACAGCATAACATTACCATTCAGTTCTCCCCCTCAACTATGAATATGAGCTTGTATTTATAGGGCTCAATGGATAGGGATAGTTGCGAGAATTGTGGGTGAGGTGGCTCTAATATCCTACCAAGAGGTAGCTCGAATCCAACTAACCCATATTGATAGGGATAAGTGAGGACATGAGGCTCATGTTCTAGAAGCCTCGAGAATCTTCTCTTTTTCCATTTTTACCAAGGGTACCACTTTTGTTCCCTTATGACAGAGTGGTTTAGGTGAGAACTGCTCCAATAAAATAGCATATACATGGTGGCACCTCTTTTCTATAATAGGACTCAGGTGGTGCTGAACAAGGTACCGCTCATCAGCTAAAGGGAAAGCGCGGTGCTAGGTTTTCTCATGTAGAATTGATATCCAGAGCAAGTTTCCACTCCAAGTTTGGTATTTAGTGAAAACATAGGTGTTAAGGATTTCATGACATGTTGGTGACAGGATTTAGGTATAATAGAATTCCCCCCAAAGCACGAGGCTCAAAGGGATACGATAAGTGAGAGATTTGAGAGAACAAGTTGTCACTTCGAGGTGAGATTCAGCTTGATCGGAGAATGTCGTCGAGTAGGCATCTACAATACATCAATACTTTTGACTCATAGACAAATGTAACCAAATCATGGCTGCAGACCAATACAAGGCAGATCCATGAGAGGAATAAAAAACCATGGCTACTAGAATACATCGTAGATCCATGTGATAGAGGGCTCAAACTTGGACATATCTACTAGACATACAACCTAGATCTATATCATATAGACACAAATTTGAGCATAGCCACGACCATACAAATGTGGTTGCATGCTAGACATACAAAACTCCATCTCAACCTAGGGAAAGTAATGAGTGCTAAACAAGTACCCATGGTCTTCATCTCATCTTCCACAAAGTACAATTCTATCCATGTGATTACAATGTTCTGAAGTCGAACATGGTAGAAACCACTTGATTAGTGGCCAATGATGTGAACCGTTAACAAGTGCGAGGGAGATCACCATTGATGTCAATGATTCCCAAGGTACCCTAGTACAATATACTGAGTGTGAATATGTGTCTTGATGTCGAAAACCCAGTCGATTCTATCAATCAAAGGTCAATGATGTGAACCTATGTCGAGAGTGAGAGAATATGTCATTGAGGCATATAGATCTCAAGGTACTAAATTTGTTTCTAAGACTATTTACCAGATGATGAGCTGATGTCAACGGGAATAGTCTCATCGAAGCAGGGCCATGATGAATCCCACATCGAAGACATGAAACTTAGAACAAAGTTATGGAATTATGTGAATGAGGTAACCATAATACTAACTCAAAAGTACTGACACAGAGACTGTTTTGAATGCAGAGGTAAAAATTTTCAACTTCCCTTTGAACATCGGACGGCACAACAAAAGACTTGGCAGCATGACTATACCAGACAAACACACAGTGTGACGGTGGAAAATGCATTATTTTGAAAGACTCAAAGGAGTGAAATGACTCATGAAAGTGGATCGCCATGGAAATCAGCTGAATACCCAATTGACTGAAATGATATGCAGACAAGTTCCATGTTCAAAGGTAACGACAAACTTCCATTTATTTGCAAAATGATTCCCTTCCCATAATTTCCCCATCATGGTTGATGAGTGCCTCTTTTCATTTTTATGAGTTCAAAGAGGGTAACAAACACTCATTATAGCTCATCTAAAGACAAGTCCCAACTCATATGTTTTACAAACCTAAGAGAGGAGGGGTTCATTCCCAAAAGAGGGTCTCTCAATGTTTAATTTAACGAGTCCAATGAAAGTTATTTCGGTATCGTTCATGTTTAGAGAGTCTAAACGACCATAGAAGAAGGCTCCAAAGGGATCTTTTTTGTAAAATAGTTCATCTGAATCAAAAAAGTGATAACCTACCATCAGATGAATGACACTTTAAGTGCTTTAACGAGCGTGAAGAAGACAAGATCACTTGACAATATTTTCATATTTAAGGATCCCGAAAAGAGTTTAAAGAAGACTCCAGTAGGTCTCTTTTCATGATGAGGAATTTTACGAGTCTGAAAAGAATCAGAAAAGGACTCAGACCTTTGATGCTAAGTTTTGAGAGCATGACCAAAGTTTCGCAATAAATGCTTGAAGACTTTTTCCATTTTATGGTAGTATGAAAAAGTAAAAAACAAACTCCCAAAACATTTACTGCTGCCTCTCTTTACCCTACAATGACTTAAAAAACAACAGTTAAACTCCCCAATAGACAACATTAAAGGATCATGACTGATAGATTTTAAAAACTATGACATGCCAAAACCTAGAATGCTTATAGAAGTTATGTAAATAGTAAAAAACAAAACATTTTACCATTTACCTATAGTGGAGAGCCTTTGGAGCATTTTCTTGGCCAGATTTTCAATTGTTTATTCTGGGAGCATATACCGTCAGATTTACGCACCGTTAGTTTCAATTAATAGCTTAAACCATGCTCTTTCATTTCATGTTTTCATTTTTTTATTTTTGGGGGTGTTTTGGGCTATTTGAGCGAGCCCTAAAACCATGGATGCGGGCACCGCTCTTATCCCTTGTGGGATAAGTGGTACCCCTCTAGAACCATGCCTAAAACAGTTAACACCAGCAGTACTAGCACCTATCCTTAACAAGACATAGGTGGTGCTGGCCGTGGGTGAATAAAAATATATAGACAAGGCAAACTAGCTCAAATTTGATGATTTGAATGATTGGTGATGTTTCTAATTGGCCTTGTGATGGTTTTTGACAGGTTCCCATTGATAAAAAATGGTAATTTGGAAAGAGAGGCAACATGACAATGATGATGCATTTGCCGAATGAAACACGGGTTGTAAAGCCGTGTTGAGAGACTATGGTCTTCTAAAGTTTTTTCACACATCGAGCATGGTGTCACATGAGCGCCTATTAGAGCATATTCTCCGAATATGGAATCTGGAGCAACAGTATTTTGAGGTGGGTGCTCATGTATTGAAAATTGAAGTAGAGGATATCTACTTCCTGACAGGCCTATCGAGATGGGCTGCTCCCATATCTTTGACTGGTTCCCATGGAGGGGAAATCACTACCCAAGAGTTGATAAATCGTCATTGTATTCCTGGGACCAGAACACCGAGGAAGAAAATCCCCATAAAAGCAGTGGTGGATGGACCAATATGGACAGTTTTATTTACCATGCAGAGAGTGGCGGGGAGCCAAGGGGTACATCAGCCATCTAGAGCGCATATGCTCTATGCTATAGAGGCCATGGTGCCCATAGTATTTAACTGGGCAGAGGCTCTACTTCCGATCTTCAAAGATCATCTAACTAAGTTTCAGTAGGGGGAGCTGAAGAAATTCAATTTCGGTTCCATCTTAGAGTGTTTATTTTTTGATCGGGTGCCCCAGATGAGATCCCAGGTAGTGTTCACTGATCTAAGGGCTAGATAACCTCACATGCTGAGGTGGGTCCAAATCATGGCCCGCACAGGAGTGGGTAGAGGCAAGGTGAAGTTTGGTGACCCGTTCTTCCAATGGTTGAGAGATCAACTCCTCATGGTTGAGGACTACGCATATGTGGGAACTGAATTCAGTGGTGACCCTGACCTACCGCTTCCACCTGGTGGACAGTGGGATGATATCAGTAAGAAACAAAAACCCTAAAATGGAAATTGTGTTTTATTTTTTGATATTTTATATTTTTATGTGTAGTAATGAGACTTGAATGTTTTCATGCAGATGTCGGAGTAACACGACCTGGAGAATCCTCCCCACTAGACAGGCGAGTTGGAGCTCACTTTATACCACAAGGAGATGATGTGACAGGGGAGCTAGAGGAGAACCTCGAGAGGTTGAATCTAGACATCCCAGATGCCTCGATCGATGACCTCCCACTGAGGTACCAGAGGCCCACTGCGGGAGTATTGGGTCGTTTCAGCAGACTATTACGTCGAGTAGCCCGGGTGTTCATGTGTTACCATGAGCATCATTAGATGATAGGCTGCATGATTTATTCACTAAAAGCTAATAGATAGCTTTAGCACTTTTGTATGATGATTTTTTTCTTGAAATCCTGAGCACTTGAGATGAGGTCTCGTGACCTACTTTTTGTAAAAGATGTTTATATATATATATATATATATATATATATATATATATACAGACTTCTACTTTTGGTGTTTATATGTCTCAAATGGTGAATGTATTTATATGAGTTTTATGTCTTTTATAGTTTATTTACAATGAACCATGTTTTATTTTCATGTCATGAATGGGCAATATGCCAATCTAGGATGTAATTTTCCAATGATTCAGCAACTACATTATCTTCCCTAGGGATATGCCTATAGGTAATAGATTCAAATGACCTTTCTAATAAATGTACCCTCTGGAAGATACGGAGAAGCATGGGATTCCTAATGGTATATACATGGTTTAAATGACAAACCACTAGTTGTGAGTCCATCAAAACTATGAAATTACGAACATCTTGGGAGGCAGCTTCAGTCAGGAGACCTATGACTGCTTGATACTCGGCGATATTGTTGGTAACGGGACCAATACAAACTACTCTTGAACTGACCAAATCATAGGCTGTGCAATAGAGAACCCAAGAAGCTAAGGAAAAATTCAAGGTGTGGCAGCAAGCACCATCAGTGAAGCCGTAGAATGCCATCTACTCTGCACAACCAAAACATGGTATAAACAGATATGGACACTAAACTCAAAACCATATTGAAAATACTTAAGCACACTAAAAGTCAAGTAATATACATATATACAAGTTACTATACAAGAAATATCTAGGCATAGTACCTCTTCAGGTACAACCCATTGCAAGGTTGTCCTAATGGGATTCCATCATAGTCCATGAGCTCGTAGGCCCCTTTCTCTAAAACTTTGGAAATAATGAAAGGATTATACCACATGGATTTGAACTTCCCTTTCCCTAGTTTGTCAAATCTCTGATCATATGTCAAAACTAGTTCACCTTCGTTAAAGGAATGAGGTTGGATAGACTTGGCATACTGCACCTTAACGCGTTTCTTGTGTGCCTCATTAGCTAAGGAAACAACTCTTCTAGTTTCATCAAGGTTGTTTAAGTAGAGAAATATTTCTTCCTTTGAGGAAGTGTCTGGGAGAAGTTCGATGGCAAGTTTCAAGAATGCAATCTGACATTGAATCGGCAAGACAACTTCTAGTCTATAGATAAGCTGGAAGGGTGTAAAACTAGTAGTTGTTTCTACTGAAGTCCTGTAAGCCCAAAGAGCAGAGAAAGGAATATGGTGCTAGTTGGATTTATGGTCTCCAACCATCTGATGCAGCATTGTTTCCAAAAAAAAATTAATGGCCTCAAATTGACCATTATCTTGTGGATAATAGGGCATTTATTTTTCATGACGAAAACCTAGCTTGGCACTTAATTCCTCCATCATTTGATTATGGAAATGTGATCCGTGATCTATAACTATGGACTGTGGGACTCCAAATCTTGCTATCACATGATTGAACAAGAAGAGAGCAGCAGTCTTACCATCCTCTACATATGTAGGCATAGTCTCAGCCCAAAAGTAATCAATGTCTACGATGATGTAACCATGCCCCCCGACTGAGGTAGGCTTACAATGCATGTAATCGATCCCCCATTTGGTGAAAGGGACAACAACAATTATGGGGTGTAACAAAGTAGGGTGGGTGCACTTTTTCAGATAGAAATGTTGACAGGGTGGGAATTTCTTAACAACCTCGTGACAATATTTAAAGAGTGAAGGTTAGAAATAGCCAGCGTGAAGGATTTTCAAGGCTGTAGCCATCCCAGATAGATGACCGCCACATGCTCCAGAGTGGCAGTCATTAAAAACTTGTTCAACTTCCTCATGGGTAAGGCATCGCTGGAGAACAGAATCGATACCACGTCTATACAAAGTGTCATTCAAGATGAGGTAGTATTTTTCATAGTGACAGATATGGTGGTGATCGTCACAGGATAGAGTGGGCTGAAATCTTTGTGTCTGGCGATAAATGAGAAAATATCCATACCATGGGTCAGTAGTGCTTATCAGGAACAAGAATTCATTCGAGAATGAATCACTAGGCTCAGATTCCGTCGAAGCACATGGAAGATCACACATGAGCTCAACAAATACCAAGGATTTCTCTGACGTAGCTTTGGAAAATTCCAGATCAAACTCTTGTAGGATGACTATCCATCGGGAATAATTCCCCCAAGCACCTAACAAGTCAAGATGTAATACATAGGGTTCTGGTCTTCCGATACAATGGTTATGTGGACCAAAATGTTGTGATGAAATTTCTGAATAGCAATGAATGTGGCCAATGCTAATTTCTCCACGCGTGAGCATCGAGTTTTGGAATCCATGAGCTTATTATTAGCATAGTAGATCACATGCTCCTGATCGTCGAGATTGTCCAGCACCAAAACCATAGCAATGGTAGTAGTGGAGGCAGCAATGTATAAGAGAAAATCCTTTGAATAATCTGGGAGGTGTATCATGGGTGAATAATTTAGAGTTTGTTTGAGATTATCAAAGGCTCAATGGGCTTGGTCATCCCAAAAGAATAGAGTGTCATTCTTAAGGAGACACATATAACCGTGTGTTTTCTTTGCAAAATTGCACATGAAACGTTGGAGGAAGTTTTCCTTCCCTTGCAAGCTTCGGAGTTCTAGAAGGTTGGTTGGGGATGGTAGGGATAGAATAGAAGAAATTTTCAATGGATCTATCTGGATGCCATCTTTAGAAACCAAAAAACCTAACAAGCGTCCCATCTCAACGCAAAAAACACATTTGTGAGGATTGAGTTGTATGTTATAATAACGGCATCTTAGGAAAATGTCTCTAAGATGGCCAGGGTGGTCCTCCCGTCACTGTGAATGAGATGGGAGGTCATCAAGGTACGATTCTACAATATGTTTTATATCATGAAATGCATAGGACATAGCACACTGGAAAGTGGCTCCAGTGTTTTTAGGTCGATGGTAACTTCCTATATGCAAAGGTTCCCAATGGGAAAATAAATTTTGTCTTGTGCTGATCGGTGGGTAAAATATCAATATGATTATAACCTAAAAAGCCATCCATAAATGAGAAGATGACACTTTCAGCACAGTTGTCAATAATCTGGTCGATATGTGGAGTGGGAAAGTTGTCTTTGGGACAAGCCTTGTTCAAATCTATGAAATTGATGCAGACTGTAATGGTGCCCTGATTTTTATTGACATGGACAATGTTCAATACCCATTCCATTAGGGGTACAGGATAAATAAACCCTGCTTTTAGAAGCTTTTGTATTTCAGCTTTGATAGCTGCGGCTTTCCCTGGATGGACTTGTCTGAGTTTTTGCTTGACAGGTTTTGCAGTGGGATAGGTTTTAATTTCGTGAACCACAATGGAGGGGTCTATCCCCGACATTTCTTGGTAAGACCAGGCAAAAACATCTCAGAATTCTTTGAAAAGTGATCTATATGCTTCAGATTCTTCTGTTGAGCAGTTCTGCCCAACATGAACATGCTCAAGGGTGCCAGGCTTAGCTGATATGTCAATTGGATTTGTTTGATTAATGTTGCATAAGTTTCCTTCAAAATCCATGTTCTGCAACAATATAGGAGTTTGAGGTGTTTTGACAATATCAGTAGTAAAAAGGGATGCAAAATCATGGTCTACCGAACTAGTATTGGGAAGAAATGAGGATCTATGATGATGATCCTCCCATATAGGCTCATTCGTACTCATGATCTCCATAATGGACTCATCGAAAAGAAAAGTCTGGGAGAGATAATCGAGAGTAGGAATAGAGGGTTATAACCGGTAGGGCAGTTAGTAAGGGTCCGAAGTCATCAAATGAAGGTCATTAGTGTGGTCATCAGAAAAAGTTTGAATAACATTGTACATTGCTTCATGTGGACTCAACGAAGTGGACTCAACAATTTGTTTTCCCTTTGGATCATAATCAAATGTAGAAATCATATTTATTGTTGTCGTGTCTGTGTTAGGAGGGTTTGATTGAAAAATCCCCATAAGGGAAGAATCCTTCAGCATGCCTACCCCAATCAACTGGTAAGGAGGAGGGGACTGGCCTAACATAGGGATGTTATTATCCATAGAGGTAGTAACATTTGACATACAAAAATCGAGATGGCAAATGGTTAAAATCCTCCCTAGATGTGGAAATTGGATAGTTCGAAATACAGTCGAAGCGACAGCAGTCATGGTGTAAAACCAATTTCTTCCTAATAGGAGGTTGTAGTCTAATGGGAAATCTACTACTTCCACTTGAATGGAAATAGATTTTCCCCCAAGCTTGACTAAAAGGGCTGGTATGAGACAATGGGGCTAGAAACCTCGTCCATCAAAGTCTTTCAGAGTCATTGGTGATGTTACAAACTTGGGAGAGCCAATAGATTTCCAACAAGACAAGGACAAAACTAAAGTTGAAGCTCCTTCATCTAAGACAGTTATAAAGACCTTCTTTCTGAATACTTTCATTATGATTTGGAAATCGAGTTTGTGAGGTAGTCTAGACTTATAGTTCTCGACATTAAAGTGAATCAAATTAGTGTTGTTCGGGTCTAAAGCTCCTAATGTGGTTATCAAGTTTTTGCATTGCGTTGGACAACTTTGGAGTACTTCAAAGGTAGACATTGCACATGGTTCCTGAGAAAGATATTCAAATACATTATAAAATTGAGCATCTTGGGCATTAGGATTAAAAACAGCCTTCCTAAGGGTACTCTTGGGTGGACACAAAACCATGTTGAGATTAGGTTTCTCGATGGTTAGGGGACCAATAGATGAGGACTCGGGAGAACCAGTAGAGGGAGCTTTTCCTAAAGAATAATTTCCTTCTTTCTTGTCTATGGGATTGTCATAATTCTGACTTCAAGTTTGCAAACTAATAGTGTCTGATGACATCATGTGAATTTCCTTTGAAGAACTAGAATTTCCCTGATTAGACATGTGGTCTATCAGTTGTTGTTGAGAGGGAAAAGGATCCGTGAGAACTGTTGGTGAGGGATTAGTTTTTAGAAATTGATTGATTTCTTCATGATGAGGACACTCTTTCATGAAGTAGTCATCTCCGCAAAGCACACATGGATATTTTTCTTTTCTTTTCCCTTTATCATTCTTGTTGATGGTTGGTTTTGGATTCTCCTGCTGGTTTCCAGGTTTTTTGTTTTTGGCTTTACCTTTCTTTTTATTGTTGCTGGGTGTTTGTGTACTCTAAATGGAATTTACCTCAGTGGAAACCTTGGGATTTGAAGGATTAGGGGTGGAAGTTTGGGGTTGCTTGGTAGGTTTTGCTGTTGGCGGGGGACTGGATTGAACCAATAATCCCATCAATAGGAATTTCAGCCGACAACTTGGAAGGATCAGTGATTGGGTGAGGAGCTTGAGGGATCAAGTCATACAACGTTCTGGACTGGGAATTTACCAAGTCTAGATATTGGGCTCAACTAATGGATTTCTCTTCGGTAATGGCACCACCCATAGCCACATCTAGGGAAATAGGAGGCAACAAATATTTAGTAAACGAATCAGCTAACAATTGATCCGGGATAGGAGCCTTAATAAGTCTACTTTGCCTTCTCCACTCATGGATATGATCTAATATGTGGGTGGAGGTGTTCTGATGTAGTGAAGTTAAGAGATATGTACCCATTTCATAGCGGATAGGAAGGTGAAAGTGTGTAAGAAAGACAGTTTCCAAAGAGTCAAAATCCACAAATGAATGTTACGGAAGTTTAATGTACCATTTCGTGGCGGTACCGGTCAAAGTTCATTGGAAGAGTCTTAAACGAATTGAATAATCCATTAGGGAGTTCGAAGAACACCACAAATTGAATTTCATGACATGGTTTTTTGGATCAGCTCCTTGCTTCCCATCAAATTTTGGGATATCTGATGGTAACTTTACCGGAATGGGAGGCCACGAGGGGTTATGTCGAATGGGATCATTAATCAACTTGGACAAATTAGGTAATTCCAAAGTTTCCAAGAAAGGTAAATGGTGATTAGGTTGTACATACTGGTACTATTGATAGGGCATATAAGTACTAGTAAGACCATAAGTAAACTGATATATAGGTTTTTGTGCTGAAGAACCACCGCAAGATCCACCTACATGGGGTTGATTTATGGGATTAGGACCATTAGGACCACTGGAGCCTCCAGGAGGAGGACCACCAGAACTGCCGGGACCACCAGTACCACCTGGGCCACTAGGAGGAGGACCACCTGACCCTCTAGGACCCCTGGGAGGTAAACCTCCATATCCTCCAAACCACTAGGAGGAGGGCCACTAGATCCTCCGTGACCATTAGGAGTGAAGCCACTAGGACCCCCAGAACCACCAGGACCATTAGGACCATAAGGAGGAAATCCACCAGGCCCTCTAGGACTATTAGACCCCCTAGAGGGAGGACCTCCATAAGGTGGTCCTCCGGCACCCCCCGTAATATGTATAGGTATCCCTCCCATAGCTAGCATGTAGGACCAATTGGGTTGCCCCCATGGAGTGAAAGTATTACTAGCATATGGAATTCTAGCATAAGGAATTCCTACAGGGGTGGGTTGGTAATTGATATTTCCTACATGTACTTGATTTGCTGTGTAACCATACCCCTAAGAGGTTTGTTTGGTTATAGGTTGTGCCCCCAAGGGTTGACCTAAACTGGATGGGGGGTTAACCACATTTTTATGGGTAGGAGGGACATAGAATGTAGATTTATCTATACTAGAGGTCTATCCATGACTAGCTACAACTCCATTGACATGTAACGTAGGTCGTGCCAGGGGTTTCCCCTCGACACTAGAAGGTATTGATGAATCAGGAATTGAATTTTGTCCCCTAGGTGCGAAAGACCTGGGAGGATTTGGAATAGACATAATATGGGAGGTGGTGGGATTGGTAGTTTGACATGGATTATGCAGAGTCATAGCGTGATCTAGAATAGGTTCAATGGGTTTCATAGAATTAGCAAGTGAGTGATATCCCACAGGAAAAATTGCTGAGCGAGGTGGTGGTGTACCCAATATGTTATCTATTTTATTCTCAAGTTCTCTTGCATGAAGAATAGCTTCCTGGTATTTTCTGCATTCTTCTTCGTTTGGTGAAATATCTTTAGAAGAGGTTGATGGGTGCCAAACGAGGAAATGGCCTGTCCCATAGAGGTATCCCAAAACGGAGCATTGGGACCATAATCTGGATGGGTAGTATCATCAACATGACCTTCTATGGGAGAATGGAATGAAATATTACCCCTAGAAGTTTATTGAATCAAGGGAGGACCGTGTGAAGGATATGGATCTTCACTTTTTGCAACCACATTTTCTCCCACTTGGGAGTTCGTAGTAGCTCCTTGGTCGATAGCTTCCATATGATATCCTCCTAAAACAACAATAAAATTAGGTGGCAAGCCCCGTACTCTCCTATACTATCTTAATTCAACCAGTTTGTACAATTCCTATCTAACCTAGGGTCTCAAAACTATAAAAAAACACACAAAAAAATTCCCCTACTCAAGCTACAGGCCAAACAAGCAAACTTAAATGACAAGAGGAGTTCAGATAGTCTGGTCTCTCACCAGGATTGTCAATAAGGTGCCACTCATGATATACCACCAGGGTACATGCGTAGTAATATCCTTGAATGTTTTTTTTGGTGTATGGCTCCAAGCAAGACGGCCAAAGGGATTTTCTCAGATAGATAAGGTATCCTAGTGGGGTCTCCCGATATACGCAAGGTACGTGGGAGCTCAAATCGATAGTAGTGTTGTCTAATGCACAACTGTTAACAAAGGGCCTTCCTATATACAATCGAGTACATGAAGTACCTTTCTATATACCTCAAGGGTACATGAAAGGCCATTCCATAAATCGACAGTATGTGGAAGAACCACGCGAGTCTCAGGATGTAGTGCGGACGAGTAACAACAGCTCCTACACTTAATGACGCCCGAACATGTCTCTATCCTATCACTCAAATTTCTATGTAAATTTTAAGCCTATAAATACCGTTAATTTTAAAGTGGACGGTTAGGTAAATGCATGGAATTTTGACATAAAAATTAAAACCATGCAGATATGTAGATGCAAATATTTCACTTTACCATTCGAGGTATGCCTACTTATAGGAGGGAGAGAGAGCATTTTCTTTTCGTTTTGAAAACCAAAAATTCCCAAACAACTACTTTGAACAAATCAAATCCAAAGACAAGAAACACATTCCAAACTCATTTTTCTTTTTGAAAGCAACCAGATGGGTAAGAGTCTCTTTTCCTAAAACAAAAACAACAAGCACTCTACATGCATATGCAATCTATTTTTTCAATTTTTCTTTAATACATAGATAGATCTAACTTAAAACTACACTATTTTTTATTTTGATGAGATAGTACTAATGCAAGAGAGACAAAAGACAAAGAGGACTTGAAATCTTGTGAGGCTAATTAGAGATCCAGTGCCCTATGCTCAGTAATAATAATGGCCTAATCTCAACAAAAAAAATTCTTTTTAAAAGCAAAAAGAAGTCCTCTATGGAAAAAATGAAATTAAGAGGATAATCAATTGGTTTTTATTTCAGTATTCATAAATGAAACAAAAAGAGATCTAATCTGAAACCTAAGCTTTCAAAAATTCCTTTCAGAATCATAACCAACAAGCATGAAAGCAAACGAATAATCAACAAGCCTAACCTGTATTTTGAATTCTTTCAATCAAACCAATTTTACCACAAAAAATTTCAACCATGAGCATTCAGATTCAAACAAACAAGCCTGACAGTGCAGGGCTGAAAGCAAGCAAACTCTACTTTTTGCAAAAAATGACAAAAAACAAGTTCTGGAACAAGGCCTACCTGGCACCACATTGGAGGGGTCTTGGGTAGAGCGGTTCTGGATGAGCACCGCTTCTGGATCACAGCACTCAAGTGGTGGCACTGCTTCTAGATAATGGGGTTCAGGAGGTGGCACCGTTTATTGCCAACAACACATGTGTGGTTCCCTAAATATATACAACACACAAGGAGAATGAGAATTTAAGTTAAAAATTGTTTAAATCAAGGTAAATACTAATGAATTGACACTAAAATAGAGCATAAAAAGTCGAAATAGCTCAGATCTAAACAAATCTGAAAGTTTCAAACCAAACTTCACTAAGTCAGATGGCAGATTTGACTGAAGAGAGTTATAAACTGGAGCCTGGATTCAAACAAGTGTTCAAGGACTGAGGAAGATCATATCAACTAAAATTTTCTTTGTTCCCCAGTGGAGTCGCTATATTTGTTGTCAGGAATATTGCACCTTCTGCGGACAGAAGTTGTTCCTCTGGTCTGAATGGTTCAGATCTAGAACAAATGAGTGAATGACAAAGGATGAATACCTTCCCTGAATGTTGTAAACACCTATAATAATAATTTGATGATGAACCTATGTAACTGCAAACATGTCAAACAAGCAAGAACATCAAAGCTACCAAAACATTACTCACACATCCATACTAGTGACTAAGGAATCCAGTAACATATACATGCGAGATCAATACAACAGATATGTGGGATGAAAATTAGCTTTGCATTAAGAAATGAATGAAGAAGCTTACAACCATTTCCTTAGTGTTGAAAAAATCCTCCACAAGACAAGCACCTCATCCCCGATAGCTCCAACTTGCTCTCTTGTGCTCTCCAATGGATTGGACTAGATAGTCAATTCAACAGCATAACATTACCATTCAGTTCTCCCCCCCAACTATGGATCGGTATATTTGAGAGAATTGTGGGTGAGGTGGCTCTAATATCCTACCAAGAGGGATCTCGACTCCAACTAACCCATATTGATAGGGATAAGTGAGAACACAAGGCTTATGTTCTAGAAGCCTCGAGAATCTTCTCTTTTTCCATTTTTACCAATGGTACGACTTTTGTTCCCTTATGACAGAGCAGTTTAGGTGAGAACTGCTCCAAGAACACAGCATATATTCAGTGGCACTGCTTTTCTATAATAGAACTCAGGCGGTGCTAAACAAGGTACCGCTCATCAGCTAAAGGGAAAGCGCAATGCTAGGTTTTTTCATGTAGAACTTATATCCAGAGAAATTTTCCACTCAAAGTTTGGGATTTAGTGAAAACATAGGTGTTAATGATCTCATCACATGTTGGTGACATGATTTGGGTATAACAAATACTTTCCCAAAATTCCTCCTATAATAATTTCAATGAAATGAGCTATATTTCTATGCAAAAAGAGGAAGACTTAAAACATTGAAGTAAAAATGACCATGGAAGCTCACAAATTAATACTAAAAGCTGATATAAAATATCAAACATATATGGTTAACAATAGAAAGAATCCATTTTTATTCTTATAGCACCAATTGAAGCATATAAGTTCCAATTTTAACAAATAGCTCACAGTGTCTAAAATCTGAGCTCATATAATCATAAATATTTGATGAAAGAATGAGAGAATGTTTTAAATCACCAAATCAAGAAAAAAAAGAGGATGAACATATGATAAATCATTGGAGGCATGAAATTATCTATTATCTCTCATAAAGAGTGCAATCATACCAGCTACTATAGTTTCTTGATGGAACTCCTCACAAATTCACCTCAAAATTGCTTAGATCTCTGCATCAACTTTGGAGGCTCAAATTCTTCATGAAAATAACTAGACCATACCTGTAAATCAAACCTTAATGGATGTAAAAAATGTGCTTGAATAATGGAATAAGACTAGACAACCAAATAATAGCATGTTATCCAAGTCATGACCTTGGACTCAATGTCCCTCCTACAAGATTGTTCCCACTCCAACAACATGTGATTCCAATGTTGATGTATTTGTAACTTCGGAATGTATTCACTTGTATATTTATTATTGTATTTCATTGTACCCCAATAGAGATGTTTGTTCCTCCAATTGGGAGAGTCATTAATATAATTAAGTCATGTAAAGTCATTGAGGTTAATCCTCTATTGTAAGTTAGGGCAATAGACCCCACATTTGAGTCATATTAGGGTTGTTAGACTCTCTTAGAGAATTCAGCCCTATGGAGTAATTGTCAAGTGGAAATTAAGTATAAATAGAGAGTGAGACTCTTTATTTTATACACACACTCACTCAACAACATTGCATGAGTGAGAGAGGAGTAGCTCACACAAGTGAGAGGGAGAACATTTATCAGAGATCATCTTTGTACTTTTGGGTTTTACTTTTGCTATTGGTGCTCATTCTATCTCTGAGGAATTTGTGGGGTTTTTCTTCTTTATGGTCTCCCTAAGGAAAAATATGTGTGTCTCTTGTCTCTTGTTATTACTGTTGTGCATGTTATTCTCTTAGATAAGATCCTAGATCATATTGATTAAACGATAAAAAACTAACATGGTATCTGAGCTAACCTGAGAAGAAAACACTGTGTAGCTGCAGAAGCTATGGATTCTTAAGTTTTTAGTTTCTCTCCACAGATCATCAGCAAAAGGAGGCTAGGCCAACTCTCCATTGAAGGGTGCATCTTCCTGTCGAAACAAAATCTGATTCCAGGCATTTTTAGTTTTTGTACCGTCACTATTGCAGGAAATTAGGGATTTTCACAAAAGTGAAATTTTTGAGTGATCCCAACATAGGATTTCTCTCCTCCTCAAAATCAAAATTTAGAGACCAAGATCAAAGTTTCTGGTTGGGTAGAACTCCAGGAAATTCAAACCCTCATTTGACCCTGGACTAGAAAATCAGCACTGCAAAAGATCAGCTCCAGATCCAGTTCAGGCATCTCAAATTGATAAGATCTAAATCTCTTGTATTTCCATTTTATGTTCTCATTATAGATGTATCATCACACCAAACTTAATGAAAAGATTGAAGAAGCTGATAACTTCCAAGCATGGAAGTATAGGATTTCACTTGTTCTTGAAGAAAATGAATTGGACACCTACATAAGTGGAGAGGTTCCAGTTCCAGAGGGAGATGAGGCTAAAGCATTACACAAGAAGAACTTGGTCAAGGCCAAGAGGATTATTGCTGATTCTATCGAGGATCACCTTATACCACATGTGTATTCCCTAAAGACACCTAAAGAGATGTTTGATTCATTGACTAAGCTATTTCAAGGGAAGAATATAAATTAGAAGATGACTTTGCAAAATCAATTGAAGAATGTAAAGATCCAGAATGTAGAGACCATACAATCATACTTTTCAAGGGTCTCTCAAATCAAGGAACAACTTGAAGTTGTGGAAGAAGAAGTGGAGAATGGAGAAATTGTGATGACCACCTTGAATGGTCTCCCTAGGTCATGGTACTCCTTCATTCAAGGGATCTGTGCTAGAATAAAGTTAATCACCTTCAGTAGGATGTGGGAGGAATGCTCACAAGAAGAATCTCTAATAGTAGATCAAGAAGAAAAGATGGGAAATGAATATCAAGTTCTCACAGCACACACCAAGACAATAAGAAAGGACCACTATCATTTCAAGAAAGGTAAGAATCCACATTGGAATAAAAAATATAACCCTAGAATATCTAGAAGAGATCTATCTAGTATTAGATGCTATACATGTGATGAGAAAGAAAACTTTGCTAGAGATTGTCCCAGAAATAGAGGTGGCTCCCACAAGAAAAAGAACAACAAAAGAGGACATCATGCTCACACTGCAGAGGATGATCCAATCATTGCTCCCATGTGTAATAGTTCCTGTGAGGGAAGAAATCAAAACATACTCTTCATCACTTGAAGAATATTCACTTTCTTCTTTGATTCTATTCCTGGGAGGTTCATCATCCTCTGCAGTGTGAGTATGATGTCCTCTTTTGTTGTTCTTTTACCTCCCAGGAATAGAATCAAAGAAGAAAGTGAATATTCTTCAAGTGATGAAGAGTATGTTTTGATTTCTTCCCTCACAGGAACTATTACACATGGGAGCAATGATTGGATCATAGATAGTGGGGCTTCTAGGAATATGACGGGATTTAAAGAATCCTTTTTGAACCTATCTGAACATGAGTCACCCCACAAAGTGAAACTTGGGGATGATTATATGTATCCTATAAAAGGAAGTGGTAAATCTTCATATAATCAAGACTCTAGAAAATCTATGAAGATGAAGGATGTTTTTTTTGTACCAGGACTAAATTAGAATATTCTCTCGGTATATGCACTAGATTAAAATGGTATGAGTGTTTCATTTGTAGATGGCCAAGTCTTTATGTGATCAACGGGAAAGACCATATATGATGCATTAGTGATTGGAGAGCAAGAGAGAGGCTTATACAAATTAAAGGTCCAACCCGAACAAGCTTTGGTCCATGAATCAGTAGATCCAAGTGAACTTTGGCATAGAAGGCTTGCACATGTGCACTATAGGGCATTACCACTTTCAAGAAATGTTGTTGAAGGTCTTCTAGAAATACAGGAAAATCATGAAGGCGTTTGCAAAGGATGTGTGGTAAATAAAACAAAGAAGACATTTCCAAGTAGCAAGAGAAAGGAAAAAGGAATCTTGGAAATCATCCACTTCAATGTATGTGGTCCGATGTCATCCAGTTCATTGAGTGGGTATGTATATTATGTTTCCTTCATTAATGATTTTTCTAGGAAGACATGGATATATTTCTTGAAAAGGAAGGATGAAGTATTCAATAAGTTCAAGTAATTCAAAGCCTTGATTGAGAACCACAGAGAGAAGAAAATCAAGACCTTTCGATCATACAATGGAGGAGAATTCACACCATATGAATTCAAGGAATTATGCAAAGAGTCAGGGATTAATAGGGAGTTGACCACTCCATATAATCCACAATATAATGGATTTGCAGAAAGGAAGAATAGAATGATTATGGAAGTTGCAAAGGCAATGCTTCATGATCAGGATCTTCCTATGCATCTATGGGAAGAAGCTGCTAGTACAGTTGTGTATGTACAAAATCGTACTCCACATAGAGTACTTGAGAACAAGATAGTTCTTAGAATTATTCTCTAGAAAGAAAACAGAAGTCAGTCATCTTCAAATATTTGGTTTTGTAGTGTACATACACATTCCAAAAGAAAAGAGAATGAATTTAGATCCTTCAGGAAAGAAGGGTATACTTGTGTGATATAGTGAAAGCTCGAAGGCTTATAGAATACATTTCCTAGGATTCTAGAAGATCGACATTAGCAGGGATGTGACATTTGATGAAGGCTCATCTTACAACAAATCCAGAAAGAGACCTATTGAAGACCTTGAAGAAAAAAAAGTACCTAGGATCCGACATACAACAATGAATGAAGAAAATCCATAAGAAGATCGAAAAATGGAAGAACCTTAGGAACCTATAGATACACCATGTGAGAATAATTCTTACAAGAGGAAACCAACATTGGTACATGAGGCTATCCAAGGTGTAGAGACATATGGAACTCCAGAAGAAATGAACAGAGAAAGGAAGAGAACTAGTTCCTACTCCAGTTATGTATCCCTACTGTGTGACATCATTGATAAAGAACCTTCCAACTATGAAGAAGCGGCAGAAAAGAAAGAATGGAAGGATGTGATGATCAAGGACTACCAGTCAATCATGAATAATGATGTCTAGGATGTGGTCCCAAGGCCAAAAGGGAAGGTTGTTGTGACTTCCAAGTGGATCTACAAGATCAAGCATGCTGCAGATGGTAGCATAGAGAAATATAAAGCAATATTTGTGGCACGTGGCTTCTCCCATAAGGAAGGGATAGATTATGAAGAAATGTTTGTACCTATATCTAGATACACTTCTATGAGATCAATACTTGATATGGCTGTAGTGATGAAATGGAAGATACACCAGATGGATGTCAAGACTGCATTCTTGAATGGTGTAGTGAAAAAGGAAGTGTATGCGGAGCAGCCACTCAGATTTGAGACACATGATAGGAACACTCATGTGTGCAAATTGAAGAAGGCCCTATATAGTTTGAAATAGGCACCCAAGATGTGGTATGATAGGATTGAAAAATTCCTGACTAGTTTGGGATTTACTAAGAATAAAGCAGATTCCAGCTTTTACTACAAGGTTGAGGAAGGGAACCAAGTGATACTCTTATTGTATGTAGATGACCTGTTTGTGACAGGTGAAGATTGGATAATTGTTGAGATGAAGAGGAAGCTTTCTACCGAGTTAAAGATGAAAGACTTGGGGATGATGCACTAGTTTATAGGCATGGAAGTGTGGTAGAGTGTGAATGGAATCTCCCTTGGATAAGGGAAGTATGCGGTGGAGATCTCGAAGAGGTTTGGGATGATGGACTGCAAGGCCATGCCCACACATATGGCATCAAACCTGAAGCTATTGAGTGATGCTTCATCAGAGTCAGTTGATGCCATGATGTGTCGTCATATGATTGGATCCTTGATGTACCTGACGAATATGAGACCATATATTTTATTTTCTATGAACACATTGAGCCAGTTCTTGACAGATCCGAGACATGTTCACTTGATTGATGCAAATCATATTCTGATGTACCTAAAGGGTAGTAGTAGGTGTGTCCTACCATGGCGGTGAATGTAAGTGATGTGTTATGTGTATCTGGGTTATGATTTGTGTGACAATGAGATGATATGAAGATGATGAGGTAATAGTAGGGTACACAAGTATTCCAAGGCATGTAATATGTTATCTCCCAAAATAAAATGAATTTATTTTTTATAGTATGAAGAATTTTAAATCATGTAATGAAGGATATGGAGATCACTAATAGTTTCAAAAGCCTCTATTTTTTATGCAAATCTCACAAAGTTGTCACTTCAGTGGCTTGGGAGAGGATCAAAACATCTCATTAGCCACCGAAAAATGGAAGATAAATAACAGGTGGAAGACCCCTTCGGTAGTCAGGCATATTGCTAAACTTTTTAGTTCCATCGGAGCATTTTCTAAATAGCAATCGGAGGTTTTAAAGACTACATATCGGTGAGCTAGTTTCCAAAGGAACCAAAATAGTGAAGGAAAAATGGACAAGGCCTCCAATCAATCAATAGAAATTGTCGGCGATCGGAAGGACTAAAGACAAAGGATCAGCGAGTTAGTCCACTACAGCACCGAAATGGCAGAAGCCTTACAGACTACAGGTTCCACAAGAAGAGGAAATCTTCGACGATTGGAGAACTACAGACTAACCATTGGTGAATTATTCCTTTGCAGAGCCATAATGACAGAAGAAAAACCTACTGCAAGTTCTAAAGCGACAATAGAAGATCATCGACGATCGAAAGACGTACAGACTACAGATTGGCGAGATAAAGCTAAAGAGTTTCCACAGTGTCGGTGTCAGAAGACACTAGTCATCAGAAAAATAGTCCACTAGGGTGCCGAAATGGTGAGAAACCAACTGAATACGGGTTTTACCACAACATAAAATTTTGACGATCGAAGGATCAACAGACTAACGTTGCGGAGTTTTAGTTCACTGTGGCACCGCAACTGTGGAGGAAATATAGACTACAGGTTTCGTGATGTGATGAACATTTTGGAAATCGGGAAAGAATCATTCTGATAGTGCATAATAGAAAATCATCACCGATCGAAATAACTAAAGACTACGCGGCGAAAATTGCAAACACTAATCGTTGGCACAATAGTCCAGTAAGGAGCCCCAACTGCAGATAAGAGAATGATTAAAATATCCAATGGAAACTCCTACTCACCTCTAACAATGATGAAAGTAGTTCAAGATTTGAAAACAATAGGTATCGGTGATATAGTCAGCTAAGGGGCTGAAACTGCAGAGGACAAATAGATAAGGCTTTCGATCAATTAACAGAAAAGTATTTCGATAGCGCAACAAGGAGAAATCATCGATGATCGGTAAAGCTGAGAACTACAGATCGATGAATTTAAAACTAAACTCCTCTACAGTGTCGGCAACACAGAAGACTAAAGCTCCAATTCACACATCGTCAATCAACTTCCGGTAGGGTTAAATTTAGTTCATTTTACCTCTGAAATTGCGGCAACATTAAGATAAAGGTTTTGATGCATTATTTACTATGGTTCCCAATCGTTGATGTGTTAGTTATAAAGAATGCTGATGTGCTGAGATTAGGAGTGCAGTTTGGATAAAAGAAGAATCCATCGTAATGCTGGTGATCTAAGGAGTGCCGACACTATGGCAACAAAGAGACTTGGGGCACTGATAGAACAAAGGAAAAATCCTCTGATCAATGAACACGGTGGTAAACAGTGGAAAAATAGATACTTGGAGCACCAAATCTGTGGTGACAAGATAAAGAAAAATCCAGCGGATTAAATGAGGAAAATCACTTCAAAAAATGTAGAGACACTAGCTGTTGGCGTTAATTTCACAGCAAACCAGCAGTGGTGGTTATCATGTATCACTTCAGTCATTAAAAGATCGCCCAGTGAACTAGATCTTTGCATTAGCTAAACAAACAGTTAGCAAGGGTTTGAAGCCCTAATCTAGAAAAACTATTACTTTCAATTATTTTTTATGTAAACAGATCGGATTTTTAGGATTTGTAATTTTTGTAAGAGGCTATAAATCCCATGATTTTTTTATTAATAAAGGTTCAACTATGGGGATTTATAAGCCCATCTTATTAGAAAGCGTCTCATCTAGTTTATTCATAATACGAGCTCTTTTGTTGTGTTTTTTTCATCCATCTTCTTTATCATTACTGTACTTAAGCCTAAATGTGCATTTAGGTGATTTCAAGTTGATTAAAAGCCAATAGATGTCATCCTATTGGAAATTTTATGCGATTTTATTGATAAGTACCATCCTTGTTAGGTTTTATCCATTTTTATGCATGTGTTATGCATGTAAGTCTGATAGCTTGGTGAGTTCTCCATTCCTGCACCTTTTTGTCAAACTACTGAACAAGTTGTGACTAAAAGCCATGTGATTTAATGACCCTCATGCATTTCTTGAGAGTGTGAGGTTATATAGGTTGTTCAACTTGATCCATATCAAAAACCCAAAAAACAGTTTAAGTTACTGGGCATCCTCGAGCTACAACCTAGAGGAGTTTCCTGGAGTGATAACATAATCAGTCCTGGGATGCTCCTTCAGGTTTTGTTGTGGCATATAATCAGTCCTGAAAGATCTTGCAGGTTTTGCAAGAGGCATGTAATAAGTCCTGGGATATACCTACTCAATGGATTACTTGTAGATATGATGAGGACCTACATGGAGGCTAGGCCTACATCTAGCATGAAAAGGGATTGGCTCTGTAGAAATTCCTATTATGAGTAGATTAGAGAAATAGCACCATTTTCTCGAGATAGTAGTGACAATGATGATGATGATGATGATGATCCAGCTTTGATGATGATCTAGTAATGAAGACTTATACTGATGAAATATGTCAACAGAATACCTTCCTAGTTAAGAGGGAGTGTTGATGTATTTGTAACTTTGGAATGTATTCACTTTTATATTTCTTAATGTACTTCATTGTACCCCGACAGAGATGTTTTTTCCTCTGATCGAGAGAGTCATTAATATAATTAAGTCATGTAAATTCATTGAGGTTAACCCTCCATTGTAAGTCGAAGAAATAGACCCCACAGTTGAGTCATATTAGGGTTATTAGACTCTCCTATAGAAGTTGGCCCTGTAGAGTAATTGTCAAGTGGAAATTAAGTATAAATAGAGAGTGGGATTCTCTATTTGATACACACACTCACTCAAAAATAGTTCATGAGTGAGAGAGGAGTAGCTCACACAAGTGAGAGAGAGAACAATTGTTGGAGATCATATTTGTACTTTTGGGTTTTACATTTTCTATTGGTGCTCATTCTATCTCTGAGGAAGTTGCGAGGTTTTTCTCCTTTATGGTTTCCCCAAGGAAAAATATTTGTGCCTCTTGTCTCTTGTGATTATTGTTGTGCATGTTATTCTCTCAGATAAGATCCTAGATCATATTTATTAAACGATAAAAATCTAACATTCAATTCTCCCTCTTCGATGGTTGTTCACTTACAAATTGTCCTTATGCAAGGAATTTCTCATTTACTTGTGTTCCTCGTGCCCTCTCATGTGCCCAGTGTAGTCAGTATGCAACACAACATTGGGTAGTGTGCAACATATTTTTCTATGTGTTTTTTAGTGGTTGTAACTAGAAAGGAAGGCCTACAAAAAGATAACTTGTGAATCCCATGATTTATTCAATTTTCATACTCAATCAAGTGTTATTATTGTTCATGGAAATATTTTATAGGAGGAAATATTAGCATTCAAATAACAATAGCTTCATGGTTCAATGCTTCAATCCTATTGCGTAATGTGGGTTGTAACCCATTCAATACCAAACAAAATAACAACAAGGAGTATAATCATTAGTTATATCAAATGTGTATTTGTATTCCTCTTCTTCATCCACTTCTATAAATTCCCATTGTGAGCTTATTCCCATTGGTTGAATAGGTTGTGTAGATTGACTAATCTATATGATTTATATTTTTTACCCCAAAGACAATTTAAAATATTCATTGTACTATTATTAATGCATTTATAGTTGTGGGGCATGGTCCTCCAAAGGTACTAGGGTAAGGGTTGTTCATATATCTAGGTTGGATGATGATAATATTTGTAGATAACATTCATCCATCTAAATTAATTGTTACATTTTCTACATATACTTTGGGACTCACAATTGATAAGACTATAATTTAAAATATAGTCCAATTTCTGTAATTTTTTGAACACCTAAAACTTATGTAGTTTATACCATCAAGCAATATCATGGAAAATCCCTACAAAGAAAGAAAACTCCAACATAGTTAGAAGTGCAAATGTATACCCGCTCTTAGGGAGGCATTCTTAAATCTTTCCATGAAACAAGTTAAACAATATGCTTGAAGTAAATTGTTAAGAATTAAAACTCTCTATCCCCTTTTACATTTAAAAATTAAATGAGACATTCTCAAATTTTAACAAAATAAGTTCTACAATATTCCTATACAAAATTTGATTACCAACAATCACGAGTTTTTAAGGCCGTGTTTTATTATTCTATGAGAGAGATGGAAAACTATAATCTATTCAATTTATAACTGACATGGTATTAATTCCATAATGGGGTGTCTATAAGATCTTTTCATCAGCTTATTCAAATAACTTGGTTTTGGATTTCCCTTCAAAACATAATTATAGTAAAGGATCCTATAGTAATGTGAATTTTTATTTGAGGTTGCATTCTCTTATTATTCTAAGGTTTGAGTTGGGATAGCTACTTTTACTAAGTTTGGATGGGTTTCTTTAATAGTGAGTTGGGAAGGAATCTCACAAAAAATGATTGGAAATAACATTACAGATAGAAAAATGAAATTAATCAAGTTTTTAGAAGACAATGTCCTATTTTGTATTTCATAGTGCGTATTAAAGAGAAAAGAGTGTATTAAAAAGATAATTCAACAATATTCTCTTGGTGCACAAATTTTATGTGACTATTCTCATTGTTGTGTATTACAGGATCTAGAGGAGGCCATGGACATAGGACGCAGACAACGTAGAACTACTAAATCGACTAGAGGAAAGTGGGTGGAAATACATATGACAACATAATTTGTAGATACAATAAAGGTAACAATACAAAGAAACCTCAACCAAAGTAGGAATGTGTTTATGAATTCAAACATGCTACAACATTGAGGAGATAAAGTCATTTTTTTAGTCCTTGAGGACTTTGAGGTCAAAGTTATTGGTTTCAATTGCATAGAAATGGTGATTAAATGTGATTCTATGATCAAGGGAAGTCTGAAAATTAGAATGACTATGTGGGATAGGGATGTTGGATACTTTTCTTGTTGAAATTTGGGCTCTATGTATATACCTAGGGTCATAAAATTGTTTTATTTTCAACTCCAAAACATGATATCAAAATGTTAAATATACAAATAAAGTGAGGTTTTGTGTTGGACAATATATGATTTGAAATGATATAATTGGTGTACTAAACATTATTGACTATGTTAAGTACTATAGGGGGCCAACGAGGCCATGGAACATATCATGTCATATATAACGAGTACACAATTCTTGACATGGGACAATAGGTACTCAATTTTTTACTTAACTTTGAAAAAAATTGATTTGATGGAGTTTTGTGATACACCCATATTTTTCATTGTATTATTAAAATTTGTAGTGTTTTATCCAATATTGACATAAATTAATGCATGTTATTGATTATGTCAGATAGATATTGGATTAAAGGAAAAGCATGAGCATTCAACTAGAAAAGGAAAAATATATGTACGTGGCGTGGACCTAAAACTGTTAAATCACGTAGAGGACAATGGGTGGAAGTGGATATGACAATGGATATTGCAGACACAATAAATGATTTTACTGAACAAGAGGTTGGTAAAGACTATAGTACATGAGATGAATACTTTGATCAAATTATTGTTATTGACACACTTCAGTCGTCATGGGTTCTCACTTCGTCGACACCCTTATCACCACAATCTCCATAAACACGGACCCATACATTTACCATGTATAGCGAGACCTACGAATCAGATGAAGTCTCACCCGATATGTTCAAGGGAGGGATGCAGGAACCATGTTTCTCTAGAAGGAAAAATGACATGCACACTTAATCTCTCTCAGTTGCATTGTTTCCCAGAGATTCAGAACAAGGTTATTAATTTAACTTAAATTATTCACCCTTTGTCACATCAGAAACTATTCATTATTATTCTCATGAGATCGGTTATCACATCATTCCACAAAGAAATCACCCATGTATGGATTCATTCATTATGTGAAGACATCTCATCATCCATAAAAGAAAACCATCACAGCATTCAAATCGCATCATTTAGACCAGAAAACATAAAATCATAGACAAAAGAACACAACGTTTACAACATCATCCAAGTCATATTACTTCACAGGTCAAAACATATTTCCAAATACATCATCTGGTCAACAGCCTCAGACCAAACCTAAGCAAAACAGTTCACAAGACAGAACAAGATTTACCTCGAACATAAAATATATGATGATCTGCATTCAAAAGATGCCAAAAGAATGATTTTATACTACATTCGTAATTCTTTAATGATAGACTTGCGCATTTACAAAATGGTCCACATTTAACTAACTTTCTAACTAACTCGAACCAAAAACTAAAAAACTACAACCAAGATGACCACTTGTCGACATATTCACCTTGCGCATTCTTCTTTGGTTCTTTCCGCTTCCACACCATGCACATCAAAACTTCCTTCCAACAGGCTGCCAACACAATCTTATGGATCGCCCTCAACCCACATCAACTAGAAACTGTGTATGTGCTAATATTGATATTGAATTCATCATATTCTCTCTTGACTTTTTTAACTTCTCCCTTTATCTGCATGCAAATGGCGGAACAATCTTCTGTATCCTTATCTATCAGGTGGTATGCAACCTTCTCGGCCACTTGTATGTGGACCTCGTGAGTAGATTGTAGCACGTTCATAGCCTTCATCACCAACTGCTTGCCGATATCTTGGAATTCATCCATCTAAGTTGTTTGGTGTTGATGTCGCTCCCGCGCTTTGCTTGCTCTCTACTGAAGTTCCTTCAACTATGTTTCCTTACTAACTTGCACCACTAGTGGCATCATTTTAAGGGATGCCTGCATGCCTGTTAGTTGTGCTTCTACTTTGTGGAGTGTGCTCTTATCTTCTGTAGTTGCTCTTCATGAACCACACTCATCCAAAATTGTGTCCTTTCATATGCCAATGTCTTGGTCGTCTTCTCACAATATTCAATTTGTGTAGCTACATCCTTGATATTCCCCTTCCACTCTGCAATTTTCTCCAATGATGTACTTGGAACTACCTGCACTTGTAGCTCCTCATTTTATTCCTTCAACTCTGCAATAATCTGTCCAAGTCGCAAAGTAATTTTCTCTACAAACATTTCTTCTGTAATGTTGGGAATTTCTTGGCATGCGACTGCAATGTATTTTTCCAATCACTCCCAATCATCCAAGGCCTTCTCCTTTGAAATTATCTCTCCCTCTTGCGATTCCTTCATCCTCTCTATTTCTTCCTTTGTCATTGAAACTTGCTCCTATTACTTGCCAAGTTAATCACCTACTATTGCTTCTCACTCAACGAGATATTGGCTCGCTATATTCTGCAATCGCACAATCACATGTGTGGGAAGCTCGTTGACGTCTAGACTAATGGTGTCGAATTGTTGCATTGTGACGTCAAAATCCTCACTACCAGATTCTAGCACACATGGTGGAATGTGCACAAGCCTTATGTGCTTCCCTGTGTTGATCAATGCTACTCTCTATAGCATGTCCACTTGAAAAACCTTCTCTAATACTGCATTTGTCAAAGATTGTAGCAAATTCTAGACCCGGTGAAAAAACCCTGTTGAGTGGTATTTCAACTATGCGTCTCTCTCACTAGTTGCAGTGGTGATTGTGGCTATTATGCGACTCACCTGGTCATCAACCATTCTTGCGGCACTTTTTCCTTCTCCCTGCTCAAATCATATTTTTGTTCTTCCTTATTCAAACATTCTTTCTACCTAGAAATCTACCAGAGTCTTGGATGACTCCTCTTGTGATTCCTTGTCACTTTATTGCTCTTGCGCTTGTTCTAAAGGTGCGTCAGGTAGGGGACCCGCCTCGATGTCTGATAGATCCTCGACACTAACTCGGACTTTCAACTCAACAATCCACTCATCAATTATGGAATCTACTTCTTCATCCGTCAATTTATACCAATTGGTAAGCCACTTCTTCTCCCCATCATGTCGTGGTTGAATATGAATGGCATGCGGTCTCATCACAAATCTTGTGATCCATTGATATTTTGTTGCTACCTCTGCAGTGAGATGTGGAACTTTTCCAGCTACATCTTGCAACACATCCCAGTATACATAAAATTGAATAGCGTAGTCAATATAGCGCTCCCGTTCATTTATCCACCACAGGTTCTGGTACCTTATGCCCCTGCATGCTTAGGCGGCTTCTACATTCATACCTTGACAATGGCTGGGTTTTATTTATACCACCAGTGCAATTATAATTAGAAACCAAGAATAGGTAAAGGGTCGCTTACCTTCCTGGACTAACATCACATCTTCCGTCAATTGATTTAACAAAAATAGAAACTAGTTCATTTGGACTCGCTCAATGCACTACTCCGCACACGTAATGACTCCAGAAGTAAATTGGTTTGGTCAATTTTTCCTTACCATTTTCATAGCCAATAGCTTGGCTGCAACTTGAATGGATCTGTCATTGATTGTGCTAACAAAATTTTCCATTTTGTCTTGGAAAACATCGTATTTATTCTTCAACTTGGAAGCTAGTCTCTTGTCGTTTTCGTTTTCGCGAAAGTATTGCAACATGTCGGCCCCTTCATAGGAAACCTAGTAATGTGCAAAATCAACTCAATGGTGACTGGTACTTTGGTATCAAGCCACAAGTATCCTCTGTGGAATCAAGCCAATAGTTTCTTCACTCATGCATTGGACTTTGTTGAGCGTCCAAAGTGTGGCATGTATGTGAGGCATAACAGCCCCAACCACTGTAATCCCGTCACCCATTTTCGTGGTGTTTGGATAATTGGCTTTCCATCACCTTGTGCTTGTGATTCATATGGTTGTGTTGTGCATTCTAGGTATTCCAATAGGTCATGATCACTATAGGTTATCTTCATCAAGAAGGGCACAATTTTCATTGTGTTTTTCACTCGTTTTGGCATCACTTACATCTTAATCGGATACCGTTGGTTCTTGGTCAATTTTACCTAGTGGTGTGTCAGCCTTGCACGGTGGTACGTGCGATGTCAACAATCGTCACCCCCTTTCTAGCCATGGAATATTCTCGTCTTATTGTCGAGAGGTCGGCCTATGCTTCTGCTTTGACTTCGTCTCTAGTAGAACTTTTTATGGTTTTCTTCTTCTGTGATGGTGACTTGGGGTGATGTGCACCCCTCTTCTTCCAAACAATTCGTCGCATCACTCCCTAAATATTGGGCATTTCCTCTTTGATCGATGTCATTATTGGTGGAGGGTCATGGACACTACCACTTGAAATGACCTCAGCCATTGTTGTAATTCTAGCATTCACTCTCTCTCTCTCTACACTATTCTCTGCTAATTCTCTTCGCTTTGATCTTCTCAACTATCACAATGGTGTGTCCAACTCGCCCCTTGTCGATTATTATAAGATTGACAATGCTTGTGAGAATGATTTTGAATCATGAAGACTAAATATGTCATAATGCTACAAATCTAATGGTCTAATACCCCATAAATGTGTATCTCATCAACTTACGTTGTCACCCATCTGGTTTAATTTCCTCACTTATTGCCTGATTTGACTCTATCACATTTTGTCCAATGTTGCCAAGGTCTCTTGTTGTTGTGAATTGCACCGCCTGTCTTCTCTTGTGATCTTCCTTACTTCAATGGACTCATGTTCATCATAGTGTTTTTTTTCCACCATGTATCGTACTACACATGGCATCGCACCTGGCTATCTTGATAGATATTTTTCCGAACTCCATTCACTAACTTTGGAAGAAATTCACCATTTAGTTGTTTTAGTTGTCCTCCACCTCCATCGGTAATGCAATGAATCATGTAAGGACCTAACCAATGCATTTGCAACTTACCAGGATACTTGGTGAACTTGTTATCGTAAAGTAGCACCATGTCTCATTTCATGACATCTATCGATCCTTTTCAACTTGCTAATGAAATTCGAAGATGAAACGGTATTCCTCCATTTGCACCAACTATGTCAGTCACTCTTCGAGTGCTACCTCATCACTCATACTTGTTGTTGTTGCAATACGTAGGCTAGGATCGACCAACATACCTTCAAATTAATAAACCATCAGATGGTGCTAAGAAGGTATGTTGGTCGATCCTACAAAGATTGTAGTTGATTAAACTATTGTTGTTGTTGATTGGGATGCGGTGGAGCGTACTACAGCTATGTATACTGTGGATGAGTGAACTGCATCTATGGAATCTATTGTTATGGTTGATTATACTACATCTGATTGTACTGTGGTTGCCTCAGATAAAAATGTGGTTGATACTACACAAACTGCGGTTGTTGCTATTGTGGCCTTTTTGTTGGTCGTGACTCTTCTTCCTTCATAATGTATGTATCCATCGTTCTTTCTTTGAGCAAGTCATAGGCTCAAAATCCTTCTTTTCATGACCAATAGAAGGACAAAAATTATAGAACAGATTTGAAGGTTTTGATACTACCTTTTGGAGATATACACATTCCTCATGTCAATGTCCCCGAGTTTGAAAAATTTGGCACCATGGAAAGCTGCCTTGACTTAACAGATTGGGAGCACCAGACTACAAATAACCACAAAAATATGGACATTGATATTTACGATGTCACTCTATGTGACATCGAGTACACCAAGCTTCTTAATGGATGTATTTTCCCTTCTTGATACCATGTAATTCAATTTTCATATTCACCAGTTGTGTATAGATCTGATTCATTCTGACTCTAGTTTCATCCACTAGTGAAGATTCCATCTTCATAATGATTTCCAGGGCCTCAGTCTGTGTTGCAATCTTCTGATGCGTTAATGACATTCATATATGTGGCACTAATGTTGCGATGAACCATTGTTTTAGGTGTACGTCACTCATTTTAAAACTAACTTTCAACATCAACGTTTTGAATCGTGATCCAAATCCCATACTGACTCATTTGGATACTACTTGATTTCCTTCAATGCAATAATGTGCTGTGAATTAGATTTAGGTTTTCAAAATTTTTCAATCAACTCGTTCCTAATCTATGCTATAGTCTTTTGTTGATTCCTTATTGGTACTTGCACAAACTTCATATAACAATCTAATGCACGACCTCGAAAAGTTGCCACAAGATGTTCCTTCTTAATTTTTTCATCTTGAACTTGTTTCATAGTCCATACTGCTTTGTAGAGAAACTAGTACTACTTAGTATCTTTAATCCAGTTCCCATGGAACAAAGGTATTTTTATATCATCTCCCACCATTCTTGGACTTCTTCCAGTATTCCTCGATATGCTACTATTACTCATGTGGTGACACACAGGGAATTCTTGAGATGATATGGTGTTTCTTCCTGAATGTGTGTTGACGGGCCTGAAGTGTAGTTAGCAGGAAAATCCTACAAGGCAGTCAAATCAAGGAGATAACCGATCCAAAGGCTTCGAATTGTTCCCATGTAGCGAAGACTCTATCCTCGAACTGTTTGAAATGGCTAAATCATATGGATACGAGGACTCCATTGGCACAAGGTTTTATTAGATCTATAAGATAGGCTATGAAGATAATTTTAGAATGATAAAAGAAATGATATCTAACTAACTACTTAAGGACACTTAAACAGGGTAAGAAAATTCAGAAATAAGATTGTTGCGAAATGTAACAGATGAAAAGAACAATTGTTTAACATGCAAACATGTGAATCAAGATTACTCCTTTCAAATATCTTAATACTAACTCATCAAATAAAATTTCCAAGTATTATGTCCAAAGCATTAGAGATACGCAACAAATCCCAGAGACAATATTAATTCACACATCAATATTTATAGATTTACATATGATCGTCAATGGCATAAAATCTAATATACACTAAACAAAACATTCGCTCAATGTACATTACATATTGCAATTCTAGAATAGAAACATCAACACAGGAGCCAACATGTAAAATAAATATGATAATTAGTGATCCAAACAGATTAGGAGATGGACTGAAATTCATTAAACACATTCAATGAAAAACCATCGAACATAAAATGAGATAACTGCAATTTTATTAATATGCAAAACATTACAAAATAGTAAAACCAAAAACCTCCCTGTTATGTTTTAGAGTAGTCTTGTCTACTACGTATTCCTTAAGCTTTTTCTTTGAGAATTCTGCTCTTCCCCTTGAGAAATTACATCCTTAAATAAGATTATAGATTTTACAAGAAAGGAAAAATATCCTAAAACGCGGGATCAAAAAATCAAATAGTTTCTAGGATTGGCCAAGGGAGGAATGCCACTTGGAATATAGGTCCATAGGTTCATTGATCTCATTGAAATGGGAATCCCTTAAGTGGGTTTCTACTTTACAAACTTGGGAGGAAATCTCCCTCCTTTTGATTGTTCTCCACTCTTTCATGAACACTTGTATTTGAGCCATCGAGGCATGAGGAACCTCGATCCATCTCCTAATTTATGGTACCGCGAGGCAACTCATTTTTTGGATTAGTTCCTTTTCATCATCAAAACGTCATTCCACCTATTCCAACTGAATATTAGGCAAAGGTTCCTGACTAATAGGGTCCAAGAGAGGCAAGTCTAAATAAGTTAACAAAATTTCAGAATCTGACCACCTTTGCTCGCAAGCCTTCTGCCATTCATTGATCAAAGTCTCCACTGAATCACAGACACCTTCTCATGTCTCAATAGTAACCTCAGTGGTTTTGTCCTGTAGGCTGTCCAAGATCGGTATGTCATGTGGTTTCTCTTTAATATGATTTTGCCATCCTATCACCTGTTCAAAAGTGGTAGATGTTGTCCTTATGTGATCATGGTGGGTTTTGAGGATTTCAGAGTGCTTATCAAACTCTTCATACAACCCCTATATCTCATAGAAACAAGTGTATAGATCTACCATGGCCTGTCGGAAAGCTTGATGTACTCTACAGAGTGCCTGTTTGATCTCTTTTGGTGTCAGACCTAGAAAGGAGTCTTTAGAAGCTAGCTGGGCTGCTGCACAAGGATAATTTTAGGGGTGAAATTTAGCCCATGGGATATTTTTCCATGTTTTTCTACAAAAAATATTCTCCATTTTCCATTTTTTGAATCCTTGTTTCACCCAATTTCGATGGGGTAAACTTTTTTCATGCTAAAAATCGCCAAATTATTATATAAGTGATATAAAATCCTTGGAAATTAAAATATTTTTGCAAAATATCGCCAAACATTTTATAGTTGGTGTTTTAAGAATTGGTAAGATTCACCAACATTTTTACACTTTCAAATAAGTATGGTTCCTTAAAATCATCCTTGCATGGCATCTTTCAACTGCTGATTAATAAGGACAATTTTTTCAGCTTTCTTCTGATTTAGAACATTTTCATTCCCAAGTTGTAGTTTAAGCTGTTCTACTTTCTCCTGCTAGTGCCAAACTATTTCTTCATGCTATTTATTCAGCTAGTTAATTTCTTCTTCATGTTTTTGCTCTACTGCTGACAAATCCATTTTTTCCTTCTACAACTCTTTTTCTTTTTCCCCTAGGACCAAACTATGTTGTGAAACTGAGTCAAAATTGGCACCTACAAATACTCCCATGGAAGTTGGTGTGTCCAATTCTCCTTGTGGAACATAAGTTGTATCTGACTTCCAAATAACCTGATTATGAGTAGGAACCTGTGTGTCAGAATTGTCTCTGGCTCTCTTTAGTCCCCTCTTTATCACAACTTTGTATTTTTTTATCCAATAGTATTTTCCCATCGATACCATTGCATCCTCTCCAAAAGCTTCCATCAAATCTGATGATGAAGTGGTTTGGTGATAGATGGTAACTAGGGGATCAGTTTGGGTTTGGTTTAAGGGAATTTCTATGCTAAGGGGAGGGATATTCATAGGATCAAAATTAGAGGTATACGTAAGGGATGCAAGACAATCAGATATAGGAAAAACTTCTTTATGAGAAAGAGTCATAAAGGTAGAAGAAGTGTTCATCTAAGGAGGTTGGGAAATTGGGGATGTTGTGATAGGGTGAGGTGGTGAAAGTGGAGGAGGAGAAGTACGAATAGGTGAGTCAACTGAAATCAAGGGAATTCCAGTAGTAGCTCCCATAATTGGTGAAATATTTATCTCAGAAAATGATTGCTGGGAAGATGATGAACCTAACATATTGGGAAAACCTTGAAGATTGGGAATGGATGACAAAAGGGTATTCAAAATATATTTTGGCTTAGTAGAAGGGTCTTCTTCCATGTCCATATCGCTATGCACATCATGAATTTAAATCTAAGTTGAATATAAAGAAATTACCTTTTGTGTAGAAGGTTCTTGCATAGGGGCTTGCTCTTGTTTAACAACAGGGAGCAAAGTCATTGGCTTTTTTTTTACGGGCTCTTCCTACATTTTCATTTATTCTTCGCTTACTTGAACATTTTGTTTCTTAGGCTCGATTTCGACCATCTCTGTATAGGTCTGTAGTTGGGAGCTCATTAATTCAATATTTCTCTTGAGTTGTGCCCCTTTCTACAATGTATCTTCCATCATGGTAAGATGAGGACAGGATGGGCCTTAAAGGACACCTTTACCTTTTTCCTTGGGTAGAGAGGGGAGGGAAGCAATAGAAATTGTTGCATGTTCTCTTGCCTCCTTTTCTATTTTCTCTTTTTGAATATTTTTCTTTACCTCGAATTTATACTGCCTTTCATGGAGAATTCTTACCTTGAGGTCCTATCGATACTTGTATAGATGGGACTTGGTATCTGGATTAGTGATTTTATCCATTGCTTCCTAAAAATATGTAGCCGCTCGGAACATGGAATCATCAAGATCACTTTCATGCACGTAATGAAATTTAATGTGTTCATGAGCAAAAGGATTAGCCAAATAAGCCATTGGGTCATGCATTCTTTTGGATGCCTCCCCCAAGTTCATAATAGGAATTTCCTTACCCAGCTGGGATGCATGGGTGGGGTTTTGTAACACGAGAGTATAGAGAGGTATAGGAAATTTGGGCCAAGCCATCTTCTTGTGCTTAGTCAACTTTGGAAAAACCCCATCAATAATAGTCTCGTAAGCAAATTCTTGCAGCACCGTGAACTATCCTAGGAAGTAGGTGGACCGTATTGTTGCCCCAAATTATTATGTAAGATAAATATTCTCCTACATACCAGTGGCCATACAATGAAATTAATTCCCTAGCACTTTCAGAGAACACATAAGCATCAGTCTTGAAAATTTTGAAATACATTGACCCAAGAAATAGGTCACATGGCTCATAAACCCATGGTATGAAGTTATTTTCCCACATATCAGAGCAATATATATGCACAGGAGGGTATTTCTCATCCCAATACCAATTCATAGCTGAAAAAGAGGAGGACATGCAAAATGAATCCATGATGAAACCTGACATATAGAAGATGACTTTCTGTTGGCCTGGGTTTTCTGATACTTTTCAGCTTTGTCTCACAAATTACAGGACAAAATTTGTGCCCAATTGAAAGAATCACCTGTGAGAAAAATATGGTGTGCCATAGGAACCCATTGTGCCATGAATGAAGAACAGTTTGGTAACCCATACAACCTACAAAAGATGGCTTCCAATAACGAGAAAGGATCTCTTAACCAGGAAATGAGGTATGCCGACAGTGAAGCAGGAATGACCAGTGTTGGGTCTTCCATCCAGGACCTTACAACTTCTTCATAATTGAACTTGGAGAGCGTTTCATTGAAAAATTTCTATGAGAGAAGTTGTTTGGGAGGTCCCGTAGCATAAGCCCTAGTGAATACCTCAGGATGAAATGAAGCAACAGGGATATTATCTATGTCATGAAATGAGTGTCCCTTAGGGTCGACATGGTCCAATGCCCACTTGACAGGGTCTTTGTAATGCATGAATGGAGGTCTGGCAGCGATGTAGTGAAGCTGGGAATTATGAATTTGAAGATAAGTAGGATGGTTGTGGGTGACAGAGGGAAAATAATCATTATCAAAGATGGAGTAAATTCTGGAGCAGTCCAGATATGAGGTATTAGACATGTGCCTACTAGTGTTAGTAAACATACCAGCATTGGAGTCTTTTTGTTTCTTATCCTAAAGAGCATTTTTCGACCTGGTGTTCCTAGATGTGGTGGATGCCTTCTCTGATTGGATATTGTCCACTATGTTTGATAATGATGCTAGTTCAATTAGAATAGAAGAAATGGTTAGGGAGTGAAAATTTAATGATGAAAACCACTCAAAATACCAGAAGTATGTGCTCTAGGAGACAGAGAAAATGCATAGTAAAAACCCTCAACATAGTGAAAAAGTATGGGAAAAATGGTAAAAAGAATTTGTAACTTTGAACTTAAAAAACCCAAAACCAAACAACCAAAAGAATCTAGGTCATGGATTTTGTATGCATGGACGAATGAGATCGAGGTAGCGGGACAGGACATAGGATTTGACAAGGTTTATTTCTCATGGTTTCCAATTTTTTATTTCCAAAAATCGATAATCGCAACTCGGGAGGCGATCATTTAGTCAAAAAATCATGTGGGATCTCCGGTTTCTGATATAGGAAAGAAAAAGTCAAAAATAAAAAAGATGAATAGTATCATAAATCAAAAAGATGTTTTCGATATTTGGGATATGAAATATCAAAAATCAAAAATTGGGAACACAACAAATTATTTCGACAAAAACCTAAGTTTCTGGTTTCTGACACCTGAAAATAGGAAATACAAAATCGGGAAATGGACTGTTCTTTATTTAAAAATATAAGATTTTCAATATCCGAAATGTGGGAAATCGAAAATAGGGAATATGCCAAATAACTTTAACTGAAACTATAATTTCCAATTTTTTATATTCGAAAATCGAAAATAGGAAATCGGATATCAGAACATAGAGTGTTCCTTATTAGAATACATAAAATTTATTGAATCTGAATTGTCAGAACTCGAAAATCGACAGAATGACTTCAACATACCTCCAAAAAAGGGATTTTCGCTTTCCGATTTCGGAAGCAGGGAATCACAAACTTTATAAAAGGTTTGAAAATACATTACAAAGTCTCGAAAACTGAAAAATAAAAAAAAACAAGGTTTACTAAAGTAATTTATTCAATCCAAACAAGACAACAAAGAACTTACAACTTGACAATTTTCCCAAGTGATGAATGGCTAAAAAACTAGTCAATGGGGCCCCTATTTTGATGATTCAAAATGGGGATCTATTGCAGGTAGAAACAAATGGAAACTTGTAGGGGAGAAGCAGTTATCTCTGGTAGCTTATACATGAAATTTTGAAGAAAAAATGTCAATATAAAGATATCGAGTTTAACAATAAACTCAAATGAGAAACAACTAGATCTAGTAGAGAAAAATACCTAATTGATATCACACACCCCAATGATCATTGACAATGATACTCAACAGATTGGAAAGCTGTAAAAAATGCTAAAACATACATGTGAAGAAATATTAGTGATAAGCAGTTGAAGATAAGCTTATGTAGAAAACCTTAGGTTTTTGTCGTGACCTTCAAACCAAAATCACCTAGGTAATAGGATTCTTATTCTGAATTTTAGCAATACCTTTTTTTTTTTGAAATAACACCAATTGTGTCAAGAAAACTTTCCTATTAGGGAATAATGCCACACACTGATTTTTCCTGGAAACTGAACAAACTAGCTCTATCAAGAGACTCCATATCTTTCAGTTTTTTACACCAAAATCAATTACCATGGCATGGTAACCACCTATCAGTAATTTAATTCCAAGTATCATCTGTGTACATGGTTAGGTCGGCTTCTGATAAGACCTCTTGTCATTGACCACAAAGAGCTGAATCTTGTGTGATTAAGAAGAATTAAATAGGATGCAAGACTGTAAGCCACTAACCTAGCTTGGGAACCAGCTGATGATAATTTCACTCACAAATTATGAACATGATAGGCCAGCTTGTGATAATACCTCCTATCTTGCATCCTACAATCATTGAGGTATTTATTTATTTTGGTCCCAGGTTATAATGGTGAGTTCAGAAGAAACCTAAAGGATAGAGAAACTATTATAGATGTACTACTATAATCACCATAATACCAGGCATGAATGCAAAAGTGTCCTCAACAACTTCCCTATTTTTTATGAGGATGGTAGAGATAATGATCATTAGAAACATGGATTTCAGTATAGACAATGCAAACAATAGATCTTGAATTGATTTCCCATAAGGATATTAGTCCAAACCCAAGTAAAATTTCCTAACACATTAAAGTCAAAATACTTAGTAAAATTCTTTAGGATAGATGGCTTTACCAATAGGCACTAGTTGTTGTGGGCACATCAAGTCATTAAAAATAATGAAAAACAAAACAAACCAAAGACAATCAAAACAATTCACTAATCAAAACGACACATTATGTATAGGTAATTGAAACTTACCTCCAGAAAAATATTTCTTGAGGAGTTGGACATTTATCGGAAAGGTGTCAGTAACACCTTCCAATGTTTTTAAGCAGACAGTACCAGGGCTGAGCTTTTCTGTAATAATCAACGACCCTAACCACAGACATTGAAACTTTGTTTATTCTCATTTGTCCTTGTGGGGATTGTCCCACTTGAGTACTAGATCCCCAATCTCAAACTGACGATTTACCTTTTGATCAATTGTTGATGATGGTGCAGCTTGTTCCTGGACCTTTCCCTTTCTTCTTCTAATTTAAGAAGGGCATCGATTCTATATTTTAAAGGGAAAGAGTCGAGATCTTGTGAACAAGTCTAAGAAATGTGTAAACATGGAAGTAGGAGGTTTGGTGGTAAGACATCTTCTTTTTCATAGACCAAACAGTAGGGATAATTACCAATGGAAACCTTAGGAGTTGTCATTTCTGCCCATAAAGCATTCAAGAGTTTAGTATTCCAATCCCTGTGGCTATTAGCTATAGACTTATTAAGAATATTGATCAAATTATTATTAGAGGATTCTTATAGTACATTACCTTGTGGGTAATAATTATCCAAGTATTTAACCTTTATCCCTTTCTCAGGGGAATACTGAGTGAGATCAATAGAGTTAAAATAGTAAGCGTTGTCAAAAACCGAAGAGTCGGGTACTCCAAACTTGGTAAGGATATTACTCTCCAATAAGGATGTGACTGAGCTATTGCTAGCAACCTTTAAGGGGATTTCTTCCACCCAATGGGTAAAATAATATGTTGCATCCATAATATACTTGTGCTGCAATGAGGAGGGAGGAGAGATAGGACCAACAAAATCCAGTCCCCACTACTGAAAAGGGTACTGGACAGTGACAGGATGTAGAGGAAAGGCTGGCTTCTTTAATTTTCCATCACATTTTTGGCATGGCTTGCATTTTATAATAAGGTTATAAGAATATTTGAACAAGGTGGGCCAATAGTATCCTACTCTTAATACCTTGTGGGATCTGGTTTCTCCATAATAATTTCCACCTGCAGGCCCTGCATGTAAATCAACCAAAATTTTGTCAGCTTTTAGTTTTTCAAGGCACCTGAGAAAGACACCATCGTACTTCTTGCAAAACAACACATTATCAATAAACTGCTAAGGTGTTTCTTTGAGTCTCAGATTCCTATGATTTTTAAAATAAAGAGTTGGAGGGGCATACCCGTGAATGAGATAAAATAAAACGTCATCATACCATTCCAATGAGGGGGAAGTAATGACATCAATAGTATCAGCTGATATTTCTTCCTAGTGAGTACATTATCATTCCTTATTTGTAACATTGGATTGGGATACCAACAAGCATAAACCCTGCCCTTTTACCATTTTGGCAGTTTTTATCTCCAAATCATGCTAATGGAGCACAGTCATCTAGTGAGCTCTTTTTTCTCCCAACTCTTTCTGAATCGGAATGTTTCTTACTGCTGTGTGTGAGACTATTAACTTTGTCTTTGATTTCAACAGATAAGTCCTGAAATGTTTCATAGACTTGTAGACAGTATAGGCTTGCTTTTGCATCTGTGTATAATTCAATTCTACTCCTTTGAACATAGAGCTCATAAAAGACACAGGAATTGCAACATCCTCTTTATTCCTCTATGAGAGCATAGCACCATATGAAATGTTAGTGGAAAAAGTGTACAATAAAAAATCTCTCAAAACATCAAGGGGAAACAGTGAAGGAGGATCCATAATGGCATTCTTGATGCTCTTAAACGCATCTTTCTATACATCAAAATACTTGAATATAGAATCCTTTTTTACCAAGTATTGAAGAGGTCTAACGATCTGTGCAAAGTTAGGAACAAATCTTTTGACAAAGTTAATCTTTCCTAGGAAATACTGCATAGCTTTCTTCGATCTAGGAAGGCCTATTTTTTCAATTTCTTCCACCCTTTCGGGGTCAATGATTGTTCCATCTTTAGAAAAAATGAAGCCCAGAAGTTTACCTTTAGGGACCACAAAAACCAATTTCTTTGGGTTCAAAGAAATGCCATATTTTATGCATTTGTCAAAAACATGTCTCAAGGCTAGCAAATGATCATATCTTTTTTTAGTAAAAATGGTAATATCATCTATATATACAACAACAAATCTTTGTAACAAACCTCATAAATCTATATCCATAACTCTCTGAAAGGTGGCACCAACATTAATCATCCCAAATTGAATCCTCATGTAGGAAAAAGTTCCCCAAGGTGTCCTGAAATAGGTTTTCAGTTGGTTAGAGTTTGTCACTAGAACCTGGTTATAACCTGAAAAACCCAATACTATTTTCAATATCTATTCCATGGATGGAACTTGATAGTTTTCTTTCCCAGAAGCTCTATTGAGATTCCTGAAATCCATGCAAAATCTGATTTCTCCATTTGTCTTGCGATCAGAAACTAAATTAGAAATCCATTGTGTATGTCTGACAAGAAAAACAATTCTTGCTTTCAGGAGATTGTTAAGTTCTTTCTTTATGGAAGGCTCTAGACTTGGATGCATTTTCCTTATTTTTTTTTTATATGGCTTAGTATTAGGCTTTAACGGTATATTGTGATGGATGATGGATGGATCAAAAGTTTTTAGTTCATCATAGGTCCATGCAAAAAAATCTTTGTATTCTTCACACAATTTAACCAAATCCCTTTCTTCTTTGAGAGAACAAGTAAGGCATATATTGATAAGTTGAGGATTGTCTTGAGTACCTAGATTGAAAGTCTTGTGATTGAGAGTAGAACCCTGCATTTTACAATTAGTATTACCCTTAAATTTATCTTGTAAATCATAAATCCTATCTAATTTTAAAACCAACTTGGGAATCAGATTTGAAGGAGATATATTATCAGACAAGGATTTCTCATGTTCTACCTCATCTATGGAAAAGTCCTTGAAGATATCTTGTGCTGTGAGGAAATATAGAATTTGGACATCATCATTAAATATCTTCCAATTGGTAATATTTTTGGTATGGAAGGCCTATACACGAGTTCTATGGAAAGCGTTTTAGGAGGGAGACCTTCCGGTGGGATGAGTCTGGATGCAGTATTTTCCAATAGGTCAGCATCAAAATTTTGCAATCTGGGGACAGAATTAATATTAAAAGCTTGAAAAGAGTTAGTCATATCCCTTACTAATTTTTGATAGTTCAAAATATGGGGAGCTAAGCAGTGGATTTGGCTCCTTACCTATTTAACAATGATCTCCGAGTCACCATAGCACTGAATGATGTCAGCTCCCAAATCAATTGCTTTCTCCAGTCCTTGCACCAAGGCTTTGTATTCAGAAATATTATTGGTGCACTGGAACTCTAATCTGCAAGATATCATCCATTTTGCACCTTTCGGATCTATGAGCACATAGCTAGTACCAATGCAATCTTTGGACCTGAACCCATCAAAAAATAGTGTCCATGATGATAAATCTGGTCGAAAATTCGTATTAACATTATACACATTATGTATTATCTCACCAACAAATAGAACAACTTTACAGTTATCAATGTCGGACAATATGTCAACATTTCGATTCAAAGAAATATCAGCAAGAAGATCACCAAAGTAGGAATAAAAAGTGTAATGTTCAACAACCGAGTTTACAAAACCTATAGGTTCGGCTGGATCATTGAGATCGGTGAATGCATGTTTCATAAGAGGTTCCATGTTTATCTTAATCTTATTGGGCCTCCCATTGTATGGTAGCTATAACTGAGACCAGTCTGTGGTGAAATATCCCTTTAATTTTTCAAACCAATCTCGGATTAACCACATACCATAAGTTTCTAATACATTAGCCACTACAATGTCTATTGTTTGATGTATTCTGGGATCAATAGATAATGTTAGAAGAACATTTTTTAGCTCACCCAAGACATTTACCCTGGATCTACCTAGTTGCACTATTTGGGTGGGGCAAGACTCCCATATGGCATTTAATTTTTTGCATACTGAGACAAGCATAGCATTTGAATATTCTCCCGAGTCGAGCATTTAGTTATGTACATTCCTATTAAATATCTCAAAAGTTAGCAAGAAAGGTGGAACCCTATTAGTAGAATATTTATGGGATTTAGGTTTTGTAAATACTTCTAAGTTATGTTTTTGAGCTTCTCTTGACCTATTCAATACCATGTTTTTGGGAAAACCTTCTCTGATAGATGGTATCTTGAGAAGGTAAAAAAGAGAAATGTTAGCTTTATACATTTTTAGATCGTCTGTAACATTGTACTCAACCTAAGGAACTATTTTATCTTTAATCAGAACCGTCTTACCTATTGTCTGTGCAGACATTGTTGGTGGTGTGTCTTGTGGTGGTAATCCTTTACTCCGCGTATTGTAATAATGTTGCAAATCAAAAACAGCTTCATCATGTTTCTCATGTTCTTCTTCAGCCATAGGCAACTCTGAAAAACAATTAATACTATTGACAAACAAATCGGTTTCATTAGTAGGAGGTGTAGTTTCTACAATTTCATGTCTATCATCATTTTGTGTATTTGGAGGAGCAGAGGTTAGGGCTTTGAAAATAGAGTAAATCTCATTGAAATTAACTTTTTCTCCAGGGTTCAGAGGTGGTTGATTTAAAGGAGGTTGATAACGTATCCTAGGTGGTGGCCTTACCTGAACTCTATTATTTCCCTGGTTATCACCATTTTCCCTTTTGAGATCGAACATATCATTGGACATCCTTTGCAACAATTTCTTGATGTTGTCCATTTCATAAGGGTATTTATCTAAGGTTGTGGACTTAGGAGCGTGCTCTTGCCTTCTCCAGGAAGTAGAAGGTCTTTCAATTTCATGGTCCAAATTGTATTTAAGACTATACATGCCTTTTTCTACAAGACAAGCCTCAGTGAAGGCATGTTGTAGGATTGTCTTGTGAGCATGTTTGACCCACATAGAAATGGTTGTAGGAAAACCCTTAATGTAGTATTCTATTATCAATTCTTTGATAAGGAGGAGTGTAATAGGGATCCTGTTTTTTAAGTAAGAAAACCTTTGACTATAATCTTTCACTCCTTCTTTAGGATTTATTCTGAAAGATGATAAGTCAATGACCAAATCTTTGGCAGTACTATCATCTCCGAAATTTTGGAGAAAGAGTGTTTCGAATTGCTTCCAGGAGTTGATAAAAGCAGTTTCTAATGGAAATTACCAAGTCGACACTTTGCCTTCAAAAGTATAAGAAAATAACGTACATAAAATATCCTCAAGAATTAGGTTTCTCAGTCTTATAGCCTACATGTAACTCTTAATATGATCTTTTGCAGGAGTTCTATCATCTAGATCGAATCTAGGCAGCCATTTCTAAGGGTTTTTAGGGAGTTTGTGTAATTTCCCTAGGATGAAAACTACATCTAATTCCAACCAAGGTCTATTGAGGTCATTTGCCATATTTTCTTCTGGAACTTCCTAGTCTTAATAAATTTTCTAATGGATGTTCTGAAGACTCTGAGGAATACTCATTGTCTGAGGATTATTGGCAGGAAGAAGGTGATGAGGGGGGTGTTGTAGGTGGAGAAGAACTAAAAATTTAAGGTGGATCCTCTATGGGTTGATCCCTTTGATCAAATGGATAGTTTGTTGGGATATCAGAATCTACTGGTTGTTCAGGATTATTTTGAACACTTGCACTCACAGGAGAAGAGTGTGCTGAGAGTAAGGCGGCTACAAGGCTTAGATTGAGTTTGGTTCTCTGCTCAATTCTTGCAATCTGGTATTGGTTGTGTTTTGACAACTGTTCAAGTGTTAAGGTTCCCCTTGAAGGTGAAAAAATAGGATTTGTGGTGGGTTAACTAGAAAATTTTGTACAAAAGAAGTGGGGTTGTTGATAGTCATGTCTTCTACAGATCGTGTTGTAGACGTACAATCTTGTACATGGCTTCTAGTAATGATAGGTGATCTATTTTGAGGAGGTTTTGTAGTTTTTAGCTTTGAAATATTTCAAAATGGCCCTCCTTCTAGTGCCATTTGTTGATAGACCCGATGTGTAGTTAGATGGAAAATCCTACAAGGAAGTCAACACAAGGAGATAACCCAGCCAAACGATTTGAATCGTTCCCACACAAACAAGACTCTAGGGCCTAGAGTTGTTTGAAATGGATAAATCCTATGTATATGAGGCCTCCACTGGAACAAGGTTTTATTAGATCTATAAGATATGTTGTGAAGATAAATTTAGAATGATGAAAGAAATGATATCTAACTAACTGCTTAAGGACACTTAAATAGGGTAAGCAAATTCGGAAATAAGATTGTTGTGAAATATAACAGATGAAAAGAACAATTTCTTAACATGCAAATCAAGATTACTCCTTTCAATTATCTTAAGAATAAATCATGAAATAAAATTTCCAAGTATTATGTCCAAACCATTAGAGATACACAACAAATCCTAGAGACAATATTAATTCACAGATCAATATTCATAGATTTACTTCCGATCATCAATGGCATAAAAGATAACATACACTAAACAAACACATTCGTTCAATGTACATTACATATGTCAATTACAGTATAGAAGCATCAACACAGGATCCAACCTGTAAAATAAATCTTATAATCAATGAGCCAAATAGATTAGGAGATGGACTAAAATTCATTAAACACATTCAATGAAAAACGGTGGAACATAAAATGAGATAACTACGATTTTATTAATGTGCAAAACATTACAAAATAGTAAAACCACAAACTTCCCTGTTATATTTCAGAGTAGTCTTGTCTCCTATGTATTCCTTAAGTATTTTCTCTGAGAAGTCCCCTCTTCCCCTTGAGAAATTACATCCTTAAATAAGATTACAGATTTTACAAGAAAGGAAAAATCTCCCAAAAGTGGGATCAAAAAATCCAATAGTTTCTAGGATTGGCCAAGGATGGAACGTCAGTTGGAATATAGGTCCATAGTGCATAAATCTCATTGAAAAGTGCATGCCTTAAGTGGATTTTGTTTTACAAATTTGGGAGGAAATATCCCTCCTTTTGATTTTTCTCCACTCTTTCACGAACACTTGTATTCAAGCCATCAAGGCATGAGGAACCTCGATCCATCTCCTAATTTCTAGTATGGTGAGCTGACTCATTTGCTGGATTAATTCCTTTTCATCATCAAAACACCGTTCCACCTATTCCAACTAAATCTTAGGCGAAGGTTCCTGACTACTAGGCTCCAAGAGAGGCAAGTCCAAATAAGTTAGCAAATTTTTAGAATCTAACCACCTTGCCTTCTTCCCTTCATTGAACAAAATCTCCACTGCATTAGAGGAAATTTGGGGTCTAAAATGGGCCTACTATGGAAAATAATAAAATAATGGTTAAAATAATAAAATAATAGTTAAAATAATAAAATAATAGTTATTAATTTTGGAGGAAGAATGAAAAAAACTACTTTTTTTGTTCGTATTTTCAACATATCTCCCTGTGTTTTTACTCAAATTTCAAGCGGGAGAGATCGTTGGATGTAAAATTTAATTCTACTTCCAAAGGGTACCCACAGTGCATACTTTTGATGCACCCTGCTACCCCAAAAACAAGAAATACCTGAAAAAATATATGATGACATCATCATCACGTTTTTTCAGGTATTTCTTGTTTTCGGAGTAGCAGGGTCTGTCAAAAGTATGCAGTGCGGGTACCCGTTGGAATTGGAATTAAATTTTGCATCCAATGATCTCTCCCACTTGAAATTTGAGTAAAAACACAGGGAGATATGTCGAAAATAAGAACAAAAAAAGTAGTTTTCTTTTATGACAAATATGTCAATTCAACCATTATGGTTGACTCATTTTATTGAAATTCTATTGGTTCTTGAATTCTAACTCACAAAATTTATTGTTGGTGTGTTTTCTTATAAGGCCCTTTTTAGACCCCAAATTTCCTCTAATGTATCACAGATTCCTTCCCATGTCTTAATAGTAGCCTCAGTGGTTTTGGCCTCCAGGCTATCCAAGATTGCTATATCATGTGGTTTCTCTTTAATATGCTTATGCCATCTTGTCACATGTTCAAAAGTCGTAGATCTTGTCCTTGTGTGATCATGGTGGGTTTTGAGGGTTTTAGAGTGCTTATCAAACTCTTCATATAACCCCTACATCTCATCTACAAAAACAAGAGTGCAGATCTACCATGGCCTGTCGAAAATATTGATGCACTCTATAGAGTACCTGTTTGAGTTCTTTTGGTGTTAGATCTAGAAAGGAGGAGGCTTTAGAAGCTAGCTGGGCATATTTCAATTGTTGATTAATGAGTAAAATTTGGTCAGCTTGCTTCTGATTTAGAACATCTGCATTCCCAAGCTGTAGTTTAAGTTGTTCTGCTTTCTCCTTCCAGTGCCAAAATATTTCTTCATGTTGTTGCTTCAACTGGTTAATTTCTTGTTCATGTTTTTGCTCACTGCTGACAAATCCAATTTGTCCTTCTACAACTTGTTTTATTTTTTCCCTAGGAACAAACTAAGTTGTGAAACTGAGTCAAAATTGTCACCTACAAATACTCCCATGGCAACTGTTGTGTCCAATGATCCTTGTTGAACATTGGTGGTATCTGACTTCCAAATAACCTGATTATGAGCAGGCACCTATTTAGCAGAACTGTCTCTGGCTCTCTTTGCTCCCCTCTTTGCCACAACTTTGTATTTTTTTTTCCAATAATATTTTCCCACTAATACCACTGCATACTCTCCAAAATATGCCATCACTTCTGATGATGAAGTGGTTTGGTGATAGATGGTAACCAGGGGATCGGTTTGGGTTTGGTTTAAGGGAATTTCTATGCTGAGGGGAGGGATATTCATAGGAGCAGAAGGAGAGGTATAAGTAAGGGATGTAAGATAATCAGATATAGGAAAAAATTGTTTATGAGGAAGAGTCATAAAGGTAGAAGAATTGTTCACTTGAGGAGGTTGGGAAATTGGGGATATTGTGATCCTAGGTGACGGGGTGAAAGTGGAGGAGGAGAAGTACGAATAGGTGAGTCAACTAAAATCATGGGAATACCAATAGTAGCTCCCATAATTGGTGAAATATTTATCTCAAAAAAGGATTGCTGGGAAGATGATGAACCTAACATATTGGGAAAACCTTGAAGATTGGGAATGGATGACAAAAATGGTATTCAAAACAACTTCTAGGTTAGTAGCAGGGTCTTCTTCCATGTCTAGATCATTATGTACATCATGTGTTTCAATATGAGCTGAAGATAAATAAATTACCTTTTGTACAGAAGGTTCTTGCATGGGAGATTGCTCTTGTTTAACAACAAGGAGCAAAGGCATCGACTTTTCTTTTACGGGATCTTCCTGCATTTTAGTTTGTTCTTCACTTGCTTGAACCTTTTGTTTCTTAGGAAGGATTTCAGCCATCTCCCTATGGGTCTATAGTTGGGAGATGATTAATTCAAGATTTATCTTGAGTTCTACCCCTTTTTGTAATGTATCTTCCATTGTGGTAAGACACGGACTAGATGGGCCTTAAAGGACACCTTTACCCTTGTCATTGGGTAGAGCAGCAAGGGCATCAATAGAACTTGTTGCATGTTCTCTTTCCTCCTTTTCTGTTTTCTCTTTTCGAATATTTTTTTTTACCTCAAATTTATCCTTCCTTTCATGGAGAATTACTACCTTGAGTTCCTTCTGATAGTTGTACAAATGGTACTTGGTATCTAAATCAGTGATTTTATTCATTGATTCCTGAAAATATGTAGCCTCTCAGAACATGGAATCATCACGATCACTTTCATGCACACAATGAAATTTAATGTGTTCATGACCAAAACGATTAGCCAAATAAGCCATTGGGTCATGCATTCTTTTGGATGCCTCCCCTAATTTCATAAAAGAAATTTCCTTACCCAATAGGGATGCATGGGTGGGGTTCTGTAACATGAGAGTATCAAGAGGTATAGGAAATTTGGGCCAAGCCCTCTTCTTGTGCTTAGTCAACTTAGGAAAAACCCCATCAATAGCAGTCTGGTAAGCAAATTCTTGCAACACCATGCGGCTGGGAACTATAATGGGAAGCATGTGGACCATATTGCTGCCCCAAATTCTTATGTAAGATAAATATTCTCCTACCTACAAGTCACCATACAATGAAATTAATGCCCTAACACTTTCATAGAATGCAGGAGCATCAGTCTTGAAAGTTTTGAAATAAAGTGACCCAAGAAATAGGTCACAGAGCTCATAAACCCATGGGATGAAATTATTTTCCCACATATCAGAACAATATATATGTACGGTAGGGGATATTTCATCCCAATACCAATTCAGAGTTGGAAAAGAGGAGGACGTGCAGAATGCATCCATCACGAACCCTTACATATAGAAATACGGATTTTGGTTGGTCGGGGTTTTCATAAGAGGTTCCATGTTTATCTTAATCTTATTGGGCCTCCCATTGTATGGTAGCCATAAGTGAGACCAGTCTGTGGTGAAATATCCCTTTAATTTTTCAAACCAATCTCGGCTTAACCACATACCATAAGTTTCTAGTACATTAGCCACTACAATGTCTATTGTTTGATGTATTCTTGGATCAATAGGTAATGTTAGAAGAACATTTTTTAAATCCCCCGAGACATTTACCATGTATCTAGCTAGTTGCACTATCTGGGTGGGGCGAGACTCCCATATGGCGTTTAATTTTATGCATACTGAGACAAGCATAACATTTGAATATGCTCCCAATTCCATCATATAGTTATGGGCATTCCTATTAAAGATCTCAGAAGTTAGCAAGAAAGGTGGAACCCTCTTAGTAGCATATTTCTGGGATTCAAGTTTTGTAAAGACTTCTAAGTTATGGTTTTGAGCTTCTCTTGAACTATTCAATACCATGTTTTTGGGAAAACCTTCTCTGATAGATGGTATCTTGAGAAGGTCAAAAAGAGAAATGTTAGCTTTATACCTTTTTAGATCATCTATAAGATTGTACTCAACCTAAGGAACTATTTTATCTTTAATTGAAACTGTCTTACCTGTCGTCTGTGCAGACATTGTTGGTGGTGTGTCTTGTGGTGGTAAGCCTTTACTCTGCGTATTATAATAATGTTGCAAATTGAAAACAGCTTCATCATCTTTCTCATGTTCTTCTTCGGCCATAGGAAACTCTAAAAAACAATTAATACTAATGACAAACAGATCGGTTTCATTAGCAGGAGGTGTATTTTCTACAATTTCATGTCTATCATCATTTTGTGTATTTGGAGGAACAGAGGTTAGGGCTTTGAAAATAGAGTAAATCTCATCAGAAGTAAGTGTTTCACCAGGGTTCAAAGGTGGTTGATTTAAATGAGGTTGATAAGGTATCCTAGGTGGTGTCCTTACCTGAACTCTGTTATTTCCCTGGTTATCATCATTTTCCCTTTTGAGATCAACCATATCATTGGACATCCTTTGCAACAATTTCTTGATGTTGTCCATTTCATAAGGGTCTTTATCTAAGGTTGTGGACTTGGGAACATGCTCTTTCCTTCTCCTAGAAGTAGAAGGTCTTTCAGGTTCATGGTCCGGATTGTATTTAAGACCATACATGTCTTTTTCTACAAGACAAGCCTCAGTGAAGGCATGTTGTAGGATTGTCTTGTGATCACGTTTGACGCACATAGAAATGGTTGTAGGAAAACCATTAATGTAGTATTCTATTATCAATTCTTGGATAAGGAGGAGTGTAGTAGGGATCCTATTTTTTAAGCAAGAAAACCTTTGACTATAATCTTTCACTCCTTCTTTAGGCTTTATTCTAAAAGATGATAAGTCAATGAGCAAATATTCGGGGGTACTGTCATCTCTGAAATTTTGGAGAAAGAGTGTTTTGAATTGCTTCCAGGAGTTGATAGAAGCAGTTTCTAATGGAAAATACCAATTCAACGCTTTCCCTTTGAAATTATAAGGAAATAACGTACATACAATATCCTCAAGAATTACGTTTCTCAATCTTATAGCCTACATGTAACTCTTAATATGATCTTCTGCGGGAGTTCTATCATCTAGATGTAATCTAGGTAGTCATTTATAAGGGTTTTTAGGGAGTTTGTGTAATTTCCCTGGGACAAAAAATGCATCTAATTCCAACCAAGGTCTATTGAGCTTGTTTGCCATATTTTCGTCTGGAACTTCCTGTTCTTCTAATAATTTTTCTAATGGATGTTCTTAGGACTCTAAGGAAGAATCACTGTCTGAGGATTATTAGCAGGAAGAAGGTGATGAGGGGGTTTTGTAGGTGGTGAAGCACTAAAAATTCGAGGTGGATCCTCTATGGGTTGACCCTTTTGATCAAATGGTTGGTTTGTTGGGATCTCAGAATCTACTGGCTATTCAGGATTATTTTGAACACTTGCACTCATAGGAGAAGAGTGTGCTGAGGGTAAGGAGGCTACAAGGATTAGATTGAGTTCAGTTCTCTGCTCAATTCTTGCAATCTGGTCTTGGTTATGTTTTGAAAACTGTTCAACTGTTAAGGTTCTCCTTGAAGGTGAAAAAATAGGATTTGCGGTGGGCTACCTAGAACAGTTTGTACAAAATAATTGGGGTTGTTAATAGTCGTGTCTTCTACATATCGTGTTGTAGACGTACAAGCTTGTGTGTGGCTTCTAGTAATGATAGATGATCTATTTTGAGGAGGTTTTGCAGGGTTTAGCTTTGAAATATTTCAAAATGGCCCTCCTGCTAGCGCCATTTGTTGACAGACCCGATGTGTAGTTAGTTGGAAAATCCTACAAGGAATTCAACATAAGGAGATAACCCATCCAAAGGATTCGAATCATTCCCACACAAAGAAGACTCTATCCTAGAGTTGTTTGAAATGGTTAAATCCTATGTATAGGAGGCCTCCATTGGAACAAGGTTTTATTAGATCTATAAGATATGTTGTGAAGATAAATTTAGAATGATAAAAGAAATGATATCTAACTAACTGCTTAAGGACACTTAAATAGGGTAAGCGAATTTAGAAATAAGATTGTTGTGAAATATAACAGATGAAAAGAAGAATTTCTTAACATGCAAACATGCAAATGAATATTACTCCTTTCAACTATCTTAAGACTAACTCATCAAATAAAATTTCCAAGTATTATTTCCAAAGCATTAGAGATACACAACAAATCCCAGAGACAATATTAATTCACCTAGCAATATTCAGATATTTACTTTCAATCATCATTGACATAAAAGATAACATACAATAAACAAACACATTCGATCAATGTACATTACATATGTCAATTCTAGTATAGAAGCATCAACACAGGATCCAACATGTAAAAGAAATATGATAATCAATGAGCAAAATAGATTAGGAGATGGATTGAAATTCATTAAACACATTCAATGAAAAACCATGGAACATAAAATGAGATAATTGGAATTTTTATAATGTGCAAAACATTACAAAATAGTAAAACAACAAACTTCCCTGTTATGTTTCAGAGTAGTCTTGTCTCCTATGTATTCCTTAAGTATTTTCCCTGAGAAGTCCCCTCTTCCCCTTGAGAAATTACATCCTTAAATAAGATTACAGATTTTACAAGAAAGGAAAAATCTCCCAAAACATGGGATCAAAAAATCCCATAGTTTCTAGGATTGGCCAAGGGCAGAACGCCACTTGGAATATAGGTCCATAAGTTCATCGATCTCATTGAAATGGGCATTCCTTAAGTGGATTTTTGTTTTACAAATTTGGGAGGAAATATCCCTCCTTTTGATTTTTCTCCACTCTTTCACGAACACCTGTATTCGATCCATCGAGGCATGAGGAACCTCGATCCATCTCCTAATTTCTAGTACCATGAGCTGACTCATTTGCTGGATTACTTAGGTGACGGTGCCTGACTAATAGGCTCCAAGAGAGGCAAGTCCAAATAAGTTAGAAATTTTTTAGAATCTGACCACCTTTTCTCACAAGCCTTCTTCCCTTCATTGAACAAATTCTCCATTGAATCATAGATACCTTCCCATGTCTTAATAGTAGCCTTAGTGGTTTTGGTAACCCATACAACCTGCAAAACATGGATGCCAATAATGAGAAAGGTTCTCTGAACGAGGAAATTGGGTATGATAGCAGTGAATCAAGAATAACCAGTGTTGGGTCTTCCAGTCATGACCTTACCACTTCTTCATAATTGAACTTGGAGAGGATTTCATCGAAAAAGTTTGATGAGAGAATATTTTTGGGCGGTCCCATAGCATATGCCGTAGCAAATATATCAGGATGGAATGAAGCAACGGGGATATTATATGTGTCATGAAATGAACGCCCCTTAGGGTCGACATGGTCCAATGCCGACTTGATAGGGTCTGTGTAAGGCATGAATGGAGGTCTAGTAGCGATGCAGTGAAGCTAGGAATTATGAATATGAAGATAAGTAGGTTTGTCGTGGGTGACAGAGGAAAAATTGTCATTATCAAAGATGGAGTAAATTATGGACTAGTCCAAATATGAGGTATCAAAAATGCACTCACTAGTGTCAATAAAGACAACGACATTGGGGTATTTTTTTTTCTGCTCTTGCAAAGCGGTTTTTGACCTGGTGTTCCTAGATGTGGTGGATTCCTTCTATGATTGGATCTTGGCGACTATGTTTGATAATGACACGAGTTCAATTCCAACAGAAAAAATGCTCAGGAAGTGAAAACTTACCGATGAAAACTACTCAAAAGACCACAAGTTCATGCACTGGGAAATAGAGAAAATGCATGGTAAAAACCCTCAGCACAGTGAAAAAGCACAGGAAAAATGGTAAAAACCATTTGTAACTTTGAACTTTAAAAACCCAAAACCAAACGACCAAAAGAATCTGGGCTATGGATTTCATATGGATGGACGACTAAGATCGAGGCAACGGAGCAAGACATTAGATTTCACAAGGTTCAATTCTCATGGTTTCCAATTTCCAATTTCCAGAAATTAGGAATCACAAATCGGGAGGCGATCATTTAGTCAAAAAAGCGTGTGGGATCTCTGATTTCCGATATAGAAAAGAAAAAGTCAGAAATTGGAAATATTAACAGTATCATAAATCAAAATGATGTTTTCGATATCTGGGATCCCAAATATCGGACATAAAAAGTCAGGAACATAGCAAATTATCTCAACAAAAACCCGAGTTTCTGGTTTCCGACACCCGAAAATAGGAAATCGGAAATTGGGAAATGGACTGTTCTTTATTTGAAAATATAAGATTTCCAATATACGAAATGTCGAAAATTGGAAATAGGGAATATGTCAAATAACATTAATAGAAATAGGAATTTTTGGTTTCTAATATTCAAAAATCAAAAATAGGAAATTAGAAATCGGAACATAAAGTGTTCCTTATTAGAAGACATAAAATTTCTGGAATCTGAACTGGCAAAACTCAGAAATCGGTAGACTGACTTCAACATACCTCCAAAAAAGGGATTTTCGCTTTCTGATTTTAGAAGCGTGGAATTAGAAAGTTTATAAAAGGTTTGAAAATACATAACAAAGTCCCGAAAACTGAAAAATCCAAAAAAACAAGGTTTACTGAAGGAATTTATTCAATCCAAACAAGAAAACAAAGATATTACAACTTGATAATTTTCCCAAGTGATAAAAGGCTGAAAGACTAGTCAATGGGGCCCCTATTTTGATGATTCAAAATGTGGATCTATTCTAGGTATAAACAATGTGGCACAATACACGAAGGTGTATGTACGTTGTTTCTTTTGGTTGGTCCTTACTCATACTCAGGAGTAGCCTAGTCACCTCCTTCATCATTGTAGGTTCGCTTAGTCCCTTGTGATCTTCTCACGTAGTTTCTTGTTTCGGTCAAACCAAGCCTCTCCTTAGTAATCTGTCTCTTCTCTTGCTATAACCTTACCCCACTTTGTAGAAGTACAAACTTTTCCTTGACTTCCCTCATAGTTTCATCGTAACTCCCATCCATTTACCCCATATCATTCCATCCAAACCTCGTCTCCGCAGTACCCGTAACCTTAGCACACTAGATATCTACTCATCAGAATTCATATTCAAGATACGCTTTTCGCAGATAAGAATTTTAATCCACAATTTCAAATATAATAGAAACCTACCTCTTGGTCCTTGGAATAATTATCTTTCTATGTCGCTATAAGATTTGACTGTGTCGATAACAAACTCAGTGATATATCCTGCCAAAAATAAATCAAGCCACACTATGTAAACCCTTGACGCCCTCTTATATACCTCTTTCAGTTGCTAGATTAGTTCAGGGGTCCAGAAAGTAGGTTCACCTCCTTAGAAGTTTATTTTCTACTAGGTCAGCTGTGCCAACCACACGTATAGGATAATCGAGAACTCGGTGAAAAAAATATTTGTGAATATTAGAATATATGTGTCTTCACAACCACTATTATGTTGTTAGTCTAGAACTCTGGTTTTATTCTGCTGTGAATTCTCAGGCCTTCTAATTGAACCAGTCCTGAATCTTTGGTTTTTTTGGATGCTACAACATGTCCTCTTCGTTCTCACACTAACGCCCTGACAACAAAACCATTTCTTGACACACTTCAATCAACATGGGGCCTCACTTCTTTGAGACCCTTGTTATCGCGATCTCCATAAACACCATCCCAGATAGGTTTTACCCTATCTGGAAACACCTGCAAAGCAGTTGAATTCTCGGCCGAGATGTTCGAGGGAGGGCTACAAGAACCACGTTCCCACATAGGGAAAGTGGGCATGCACACTTAATCTCTCCCAGTTTCATTGTTTCCAAGAGATTCAGAACATGGTTCTTACTTTAACCTAAATTATTCACCCTCAGTCGCATTAGAAACTATTCATTATTATTCTCATCAGAATGGTTATTGCATCATTCCACAAATAAATCAATGAATATGGATTCATTCATTATGCAAAGACATCTCATCATTCATAAAAGAAAACCATCGTAGCATTCAAATCGTATCATTTAGACTAGCAAGAACAAAATCATAGACAAAAGACACAAGGTTTACAACATCATCCAAGTCATATTACTTCGTAGGTCAAAATATATTTCCAAAATACATCTTCTGGTTGATAGCCTCAAACCAAACCTCAGCAAAACAGTTCGCAAGATAGAACAAGATTCACCCTAAACATAAAACATATGATGATCCGCATTCAAAAGATTCCAAAAGGATGATTTTCTACTACATTCCTAATTCTTTATATAGGATTGTGCCTTTACAAAATGGTCCACATCTAACTAAATTGGACCAAAAACTACAAAACTACAACCGAGCCGACCACTTGTCGACATCTTCGCCTTGCGCGGTCTTCTTTGGTTCTTGTCGCTTCTGCATGATGCGCATCAAAACCGCCTGGCAATAGTTGTTTGTGGATGTTTTGTATGCAGTGGAAAGAAACAATTCAAATGAGAAGTTGTACAAAGACATTACATAGATGATGAGCTTCCAGTGGGTAGTGTAATTCCTACATTCGATTGAAATCCAATAGGAATTGTGGTATATAATTTTCCAATTTGATATAAATAATGTCTATAATTCTTTTAAAAATTGTTTTATATTATTTAAATAATGATTTTGTTTCTTAATGAATACTTGCAGGATAAATTTATTGGTTTAAAGTTTCATGGAGCACCGACTTCCATCCTAGAGGGTGATGATTATTTGTCATATGATACATCCAATAAACATATGTGCAAATATACCAGCTCGGAAGATGAGGATTGACGAAAGCAAGTAACACTAGAATAAGAAGTAGTTTATAGATGCATAATTTGCATAAAGACAAGGGGAAGCTGGACTACATACCCCTATGAGAATGAATGTGATGGAGATAATTAATTTCCCCTAACTTTGAGATAAATTTACATAGAGACATTTGATCATTTGACTATATTGTGCTTGGCCTAGTGATCAACAGCTGCCTAGAGTGTACAAGGTGTTTTAATTTTGGGGATACAACTACATGATATGGCCCTCCAAAATTCATGGAGCAATTCTAGGCCTATTTATTTTCCAAAATGTACATGTGGGATCTAAACATAGAAGCAATTCACCACGAAACACAAGGATATTAATTCCATAATATGGTCTGTCATATTACAATGGTGAATGGAGGAGGCTAACATAATATAAGGTGCCTCTGATGCCAGCATATGGTCTAAATTTGAATATCCATACACATAGTCTCCAATTGGAAAGTGGAAAATAAATTAATAGATTTAATCTTATGTATATAGATGGGAATGCATACACGCACACACATATAGTGCAGGATTTTTAAATAGTAGTAAGGGAAAGGACCTTATTGTAAGACTGAATTGTCAATTTTTCGAGGTTATAAATGATAAAGATGGAGATATCGAAAGAGAGGTTGATAGATTGATAATGGTTGAGGCTATTATGGGCCTTAACATTGGGTAAGAGGTTTTGATTGATTACCCCTTATTAAAACACACTCATGTGTGAAAGAAAAGGGAAGAACACGGTCTCCCTAAGGATGTACTTAAGGACATAAAACCAGATAATTATCAATGAGTGTGGACTAATGTTTTATAAACTATGTTGTCAAAATTGTCTTTTATTTTAAATTATTGTATAAAAATAGTCTACAAAATAATTTTCCATGATTCAATTGATGTATATATGTTCATACATTCTACATTTTTATTTTTTAAGACATACTTGATTATATTTCTTTGAAATTGATACATTTATGATTTACCCAGTTTTTCCCAAACATTAAATAATGTTTGCATTTGTTGATATGTAGAAGATATTGATGATACACCTAATACCCAAGATGATAATCTAATATTTGGAAGAGATGATCTAAAACATCCTTTAAACCATGCCAAGGTGAAAATAGAAACATTGAAGAGAATACTACCAGCTAAGAAATTTGAAGAGATTATGAGATTAGCATACAGTGATGGCATGCCACCTAGACTTAATGATGATGATGGTAGTGAAAATGCAGTTCATGCAGAAGGATTAGATGAAATTATTACATCATTCCTTGGGTATGGAAACCATGATGAAAATTGTGATAACATGGTTGGCACTAATGATGATAGCAAGGGTAACTACCACCAAGGTAATCTTGACTCAATCGACCAAGTATAACCTCAAAAATGACACTCATGCTCAAATCGGGTGCAAGTATAACCTCAAAAATGACATGCACATTAATATTAATGGAAATTAAGTCAATTTCTTGGTGTTCAAGAAGAGGATTCACTACCCTACTGAAGTGAGTTCAAATATGTTTCTTACTATTCATTTTCAATTGGTGTACGCAATTCATAAACATTCATCAACTTCATTTATATTTATTTAAGAGGATTTTAAAACCATATATAGTATATAAATAGTATTATTACATATTGAAATGTCAAACATGTTCATCGTATGTAGAAAATTCAATTGATTTAATTTCTTGCAATCTTGCATGGCACTAAAAACCAAAATTTTCCTCGAAGAGAATGTGTTGCCATCAAATTATAGAGAAGTGTGTCAGTTGTTGGTTAGGTTGGGTATTGAATATAATAAAATTCATTCATGTCTAAATTATTACATTTTATACAAAGATAAAAATGAAAAAAAGGTAGAATTCATTGTATGCAAAAAAGATAGATATCATACAGATGCACAAGGTCCTACAATACCAACTAAGGTTTTACCCCACATGCCAATTATACCTAGACTTAAACAAATGTTTCATTGCAAGTCACTTGCACAATTGATGGAATTCTATGCAAATAATATGAGTAAATATGGATTCATGGGAATTCTAGAAGATTTCAAAGCAATGAAACACATAGATGAATAATGGCCAAGAAAATTCAAACATGAACCCCATAGTATCAGGCTTGGGCTTGCAATAGATGGATTGTGCCCATTCTCTTTTATGAGTGCAAATAATACTATTTGGATAGTTATATTGATAGTATACAATATCCCCCCATGGGTAAGTCTTAGAAAGGATCACCTTATGATGAATCTAATTGTTACAAGAAATCATGAAGTTAAAAACATGGATGTTTATCTTGTGCCTTTTATTGACGAGATGCACCTTCTATGGAAAGGAATAAGAATGTATGGTGTATCATGTCCTCTATAAAATAGGTCTCTCGTGTTATATGGAGTGCTATTCTAGACTATTCATTATTTCCCAGGACTTGGTGTTTTCTCTTGTAAGATAAAATATTTACGTATCCACACTCATGTTTTATTTTCATCCATACTTGCATACTTACTTTTATAATATTATTTTGATGTTATTAAAAATATTTATTGCATTGCAGGGATTAAAAAAACCAGGAAATTTTCATGTCCAAAATGTGCAGAAAAATTTGAAGGGTAATATTCTAAATATCTACATAAATTTATTTACTCAAGCAACATGGTTTCTCTACCATCGGATCTGTCATGTCCCCTCCCCTCATCTCTTCAATGGAGAGGATGCAACTTAACTACTATGTTGCCTATATTAGCCGAGGATCTAGCCCCATGAACATAAACATAAAATGCATTGAAATAAAATATATATACAGATGCATAACAAATGCAAATAGAACGGAAGCAATACATTGCAAGAACTCTATGTTCATAAACATTATTAAACAAATACAGTTGCAAAAATAAAATACAAGAGATAATACTAATATTAAAATATATTGTCCTAAAACTAGCTATGTCTCTGCAACGTTCCATCCAACCATAGTCCAATGTGCTCATCAATTTCTCAGCACCAATTTCACCTCCGATTTGGGCATGATTTCCACAAGGAAAAAGGGAACAACTGGATCACACATAGCCAAATACATACCAAAGTTCAGCTAACCCAATCTACAATTGGGTTTATCAGGTTGCTAAGGTAGTGGAAAGGTAGAATTGCTAAGCTAGTGAGATCAACTATGGAGCTATGGACACCTGCACAAGATCTATATAGCTCGGCATTCCATAATACCTACATACCCAACACAAGAAAATATTCCCTTCACTGCTACACAGTCCCTCAGGACATACCTTCCCTTCAGTTCTCTTCAGGGTGTGCATAGAATATTATCCAACCCCTCTTGATCTCTCTATGAGGTTCCTCTCTTCTCTAGGTTTATCAAGCCAATTTTGGGCCTCTTCCACTCCTAAGTATTTCAGACCATAACAGGGATGCACACAACAACAAAATACAACTGTTAGGTATCAGGAAAAATGTCATGGGAAACCAAAAACATATTGGTAAAAGGAAAAAAAACCCTCTGATATAAAATTCAATTTCATAAATGCCTATGGGTTTCACAGGGGCAAAAATGACCTCTTAAAACCCCCAAATCATGGTTCTCTTCTTCCCATTCACTAAGCAACACAAAAACGGGTTTTCCCAACCATGGAAAGATGAGGAAATGCATAAAGCAGGATGGAAAAATGGACAGCAAGATCCAACTGCATGAGGAAGATAAGTGCATGGGTGAATAATGTCCTGGGAAGCAATTTCTTGGTATTTACTTGCCCAATAAGAAAAAATCAATTTTCAAAAGTTGATGGCTTCCTCAATACGAATTTTGACTTCCATACTCTTCCATTCCAAGGCATTAATTTCCCCAACCAACTTCTCGAAGAAATAAATGATTGGGCACAAAAGACAAAATGGTTAGTCGACATCTTTATGGGTCCTCCCATTGACATTTGGATTTACCCTATTGGAATAAGGGTTTGAATATTTTCCCTCCCTATTCCTTGTGAAATCATGCCCCATCTCGTTGTTGCATTGACATAGCTAGTTGTGGGTATTTTTATTAAATTCCATATTTACATGATGTCTCATTTTATAATGTTCCTAGCTAGCAGAAAACCATAGGTATCGATTTTTACTGCTAATACATAAAAATGCTAAATCCATGGTAGGGCCTTGGCCTTTATCTCATCACCATGATTTAATAATGGTATTTACATCATATACATTTTTAATGCAAATGGGGTCCAAAACGAGATATTACATTCCCCTCCCCCTTACATTAGAACTATCCTTGGTGCTCTTCAAAACCAAAAAAAATGGATGTGCCACTTGCATGGCATCCTCCAGCTCCCATGTAGCCTCATTAGGACCATAGTGCTTCCATTACACCTTTACCTGTCCAACGGATCGGTTCCTGAGCACTGTGACATTCTTGTCTAGGATGTTCAATGGCTCGGTTTGGAACTCTACCTCGGGTTCCACCTGGATCACATCCCAATTAATCACATGGTTAGGATCATGTACATATTTCTTAAGAAAAGAGACATGAAAAACATTATGAGCTCTATTTCTAGTAGGAAATGCAAGTCTATATGCAAGCACTTCAAATGGCCCACAATATCTAGGTGATAGCTTGGCACAAATCCCAAGATTAAAGGAAATCTTCCTTTTCCTCACTCTAAGATAAACATGATCCCCAACACTAAACTCCCTATGCACTCTATCCTTATATGCATAGCTCTTATGTCTATCTCGGGCTACTTTCAAGTTCTTCCTGATCTTTGCAACCTCTTGTTCCATTTCCTGAAGCAATTCTGGACCAAGCAGAATTCTATTCATTGGATTATCCCAAGCCACTAGTGTCCTACACCTTCTTACATATAAAGTATCATATGGACTCATTCCCAGTGATGCTTGGTGTCCGTTATTATATGCAAACTCTACCAAGTGTAAATAATCCTCCCACTTGGAAGGTTTTTCCATTACATACATGTGAAGCATGTCTTCAAGCACTTGATTTACTCTATCTATTTTCCCATCGGTTTTAGGATGGTAGGTGGTGCTATAGTTCATCTTTGTACCCAAATATGTAAAAAGACCCTTCCAAAAATTGGAAGTAAACTTGGTATCCCTGTCAGAAATTATTGTCTTAGGAAATCCATGCAATCAGAAAATTTCCTTCATGAATATGCTTTATATGTGGACTTGACAGGTATAAAATGTGATTCCTTTGTTAACTTGTCCACCACAACCATGATGGAATCATGTTGTCTCATATTCATTGGAAACCCATTAATAAAATACATGGAAGTGACTTCCCATTTCCATTCCGGGATTGGCAAAGGCCACAATAAACCTATTGGGTATTGATATTCAACCTTCACCTACTGACATTTCATACACTTATAAATATACTCAGCAATGTCCTTTTTCATCCCCGGCCAAAAATACTGCTTTCTAGCTGTAGCAATTGTTTTCTGATATCTTGGGTGACCAAAATATGGAGCTTGATGTATTTCATCCATAACAATCCTCCTCAAGTCTACCACATTTGGAATATAAACTCTATTCTTATAAGTAAGAAGTTTGTCTCCTTCCAATTAATATCCTTCGTACTTCCTTTCAATATTTTATTGTTGTAAATTGTCCTTTATCTGCACATACACTTCATCCTCAACAATATGGTTGATAATTTTCTAACTAAAATCTGGTTGCAAAGTACTAAGAGATTCCACATGCATTTCATGTACCTTCCTTCTAAGTGCATCAGCCACCTTGTTTTCTTTTCCTTTTATGTGTTTGATTTCAAAATCAAATTCACACAAAAATTCCATCCAGCTAGCTTGCCGACCATTTAAATTAGGCTAATCAATAAAGTATTTCAGACCACAATGGTCTCTCCTTAGCTCAAATTTCCTTCCCATTAAGTAATTACTCCACATATTTAGAGCATGTACTCTGGCTACAAGTTCTAAATCATGAGTAGCATAGTTATTCTCATGCTCCTTCAAATTTCTTGACTCATAGCATGCCACATGGTTTTCTTGGATAAAAACTCCTCCAAGTCCTTGATTGCATGCATCAGTACACACCACAAAGACGTTTTTTGGGTCTGCAATTTTCAAAATTGGTGCACTCGTAAGAAGATTCTTCAAATGTTGGAATCTTTCCTCACATCTTGGTGTCCATTCAAACTTTATCCCCTTCTTCTGCAAAGAAGTGATTGAATGTGTGACCTTGGGGAATCCTTTAATGAACCTCTTGTAGTAGTCAGAAAGTCCCATAAAGGATCTCACATCTGTCACATTTCTTGGAGTTAGCCAATTCATAATAGCCTCAATCTTCTCAAGGTCCACAGATATTCCTTCGTCTGAGATAATGTGACCCAAATAATTATTTTTATCTTTATAAAAGTCACATTTTCTCAACTTTGCATACAACTTATGCTCCCTTAGCAATCACAATGCCATCATCAAGTGTTCTTCATGCTCTTATTCACTCTTAGAATAAATATAAATGTCATCTAGGAATACAAGAACAAACTTGTCCAGATACTTGCTAAAAACACTATTCATGAGACACATGAATGTAGCAGGTGCATTTGTGAGACCAAATGGTACCACCACAAACTCATAGTTCCCATACCTTGTTCTAAAGGTTGTCTTATGAATATATTCTTCTTTGACTCTTACCTGATGGTAACCAGACGTCAAGTCAATTTTTGAAAATATCTTTTCTCCTCTTATTTGATCAAAAAGGTCATCAATTCGAGGTAATGGGTATTTATTATTCACAGTAACTTTGTTCAACTTCCTATATTCAATACCTAGCCTGATTGTCACATATTTCTTTTTCACAAATAGAACTGGTGCTCCCCATGGGAATACACTTGGCATGGTGTATTTATTCTACAACAACTCTTGTAACTGCATTTTTAGATCTAGCAATTCTATTGTGCTCATCCAGTATGGTGTCTTGTACACTAGTGCGGCTCCGAGCATAAGATCAATCGTAAAATCAATGTCTTTCTTTGGAGGAAGTCTTGGAATCTCATCAAGAAAAACATCCCCGAATTCTTGCAATATATGATAGTCCTCCAACTTAGGAGTTTCATTTTCCATTGCCTCCAAAACATGGGCTGCATACAATCAGCAACCTTTCCTATAGTACTTCTTCAACTACATTGCTGAAACCTGCCTAACATAAGTCACCTTTGGAATGCCTCTTACAACCTTTGGGTTTCATTCTTCATCCATGCATTCAAATGTCTTGTTGTAGCAGTCAAGGTTAGCCATGTGTGTTTCTAACCAGTCCATTCCAATGAGAACATCATAGGAACCAAGTGGCAAAATATTTAGGTTTGCATAAGTGAATATCCCATAAATCTCTAATGGACATTTCTATACAATTTCACTAACTTTTCTCTTTGTTCCAGTGGCTAGTTAGACTAACCATGATTTTCTATGCTTTAATTTCTTAAAAGCACAAATCTCAACCATTTTAGGAGTGATATAATTGTGAGTAGATCTCGGTTCAATCAAAATAGAAACATATTACTTAGAAATATTACGTTCAACTTCAACCACAGTTGATTCTGTGCATGGACCTTGCCACTTGACCCACAATTTCAGCTCCTTGGATGTTGTGAACTTGACATACATTCCCATTCCGTTCTAGATAGTTCCTAAGAATATGGTATCTTCCACATCCCCAACATTGAAGTGGTTCTCTTGGCTCCTTTGAATCTCTTAGCTCATCTCCCATCATTATGTTTGGCTTAGTCACAGCTTGTGATGGTTGGCTTTGTTGATTTAGGAAGTTAGAAGGTTTGAAACCTTTCTTCCTTTGTTCAAACTTATCACTCCTCTTCTCCTTCCATGCCTTATGGAAATTAGGTTTTCTTTTATTTTGATCATAGCAATACTTGGCATTCCTTATTGCCTCTTCTAGAGTTTGAGTCTCATCAAAATCAATCCTATCTTTATATGACTAAGGTATCCCACTTAGAAAACGCTGAATTTTCACCTTATCATCTTGAATATACCTGACATACCTCAGCAGTTCCAAGAATTTATTTGCATAATATTCCATGGTCAATTGTACCAATTTCAGCACATGAAACTCTTTAATATTATCAGCATAGTACCTATTAGAGATATACTTCTGCTTGAAACATTTCTTGAATTGCTTCCTCACAATTCTTCTTTCATTGCTCTTCTTCACTTGCCTGAGGTGCTCCCACCATATAGATACTCTTCCAGTTGAAGATGGCTATCCTTTCCTTCATATTTCTGGAGTAGTCTTGGACTTGGAAATACTTTCTCATCCCAAGAATCCAAGCTTCAGCTTCTTGACCAGATTTTACCTCACCATCAAATGTAGGAGGGTTTTCCTTATTAAATTTCCCATAGGAATTGTTCTTGTAATGCCTATTCCTCTTACTCCTATGAGATGAATATATTGAACCCTCAATGGATTCTTCAGAGTCAGATGATCCACTAGAATATATTTCTAGAGTATAGGTTCCATCTCTAGAAACTCTTCTTCATCTATTGGGCCTCTTGTGGGAATTTCTCCTTGAGCTACTCACTCCCTTATGGATTTGTTGCCGGATGCCCATAGTTTATCTTCCTTTAGATGTCTGTCAAAGTTTGTAACATGGATTTATTCAATTGATTTTTCTCTTCCTAATATTTAACCATCCTTTCATTATCTTCTCTGTAACTTTGTAACTCCACCCTTAGGCTCCTCATGCTGGTTATTATATCTGGGGGAGTCTCTTGATTTCTCCTCCCTTTGGATTCTACTTCAGCATTCTCAACATGTATATTCTCTCCCATGGCATCTATCTTAGAATAATAGGGATCCTTTGCATCATTCATGATGTTAATCTTCTTGGCCAAACCAATACCAGATTGCACTATTTAGAATGCTTCCTTTGATGTGACTATGATTCTGCAAAATGTGTTCATAAACATAGTTGTTAGTCGCATGATATTCTCAAAAATTTATAATCTTCTTACCTTCATTTGGAAAAAACCTATATTGGAAACTTTCCCAATCATAGACTTTTCTCACAATCAACAAATGTCTCAGGGGGACAATGGGGTTCAATGGGGCTTTCCCCCTTGTGGAAACCCCATTTTTCAATTTTCTGGCACCTGTAAATCCCACTGAAAACCTATTGAAATTCTCTGTTTCGATGAACTCAGCTCTTTCCTCTGACATGTTGGTGCAACTCAACCTTTTCTTCTGATGTGTTGGAAAAAATCACCAATTTTTTCTTACACGTATCGGAAAAACTCTCCTTTTTGCGCCGATCAAAAAAACTTAACTTTTGCTTCCGATGTGTCGGCAGAACTCAACCTTTTATTTCGACGTGTTGAACAGACTCACTGAGTTTATATTACATATCGACAAAAATCACCTAGTTTATCAGATGTTATATCGGCAAAAATATATTTTCTCTTCTGATGTGTTGGCAAAACTCACTAAGTTTTCCCGACACGTATCGACAAAACTGAGCCATTTCTTCCGACATAGAAATTTCAACACTTAGAAAAAAATTTGAAATTTTTTCTTTATTCCTCAGAAAACTTACCAATTTCTTCCGATAGGTGTTGGAAAAACTTCACTTTTTCTTTCGATACATCAACAAAACTCCTCTTTTGCTTCTGACGCATCGACAAAACTCGTTGTTTTCTTTCGGCGTATCGGCAAAACTCGCCAAGTTTTTCCGACATGGAATTTTTCAACACTTCGAAAAATTCTGAATTTTTTTTTCTTTATTTCTTTAACATTGATGAAACTCATTGAGTTTGGCTGACATGTGTCAGTGAAACCTTCCTAGTTCTTCTAACATGCATCGGTAAAACTCCCCAAGTTTTTCGAACATGGATCGGTAAAACTCCCCAAGTTTTTCCAACATGCCCATACTTAGAAAACTTTTCTAAAAATGTTTCTTCCTTTTTTGGTCATTAGCTCAACTCATCCTTTCATGCCTCGGTGCAACTTGGCCAACTCAGCCAACATGTATTGGCTCAACTCGGCCAACTCAGCCAACATGTGTCGACTCAACTTAGACAACTCAACTGACAAAGAAAATTTTCACAAACACTTAGAATTTTTTTTGTTTTGCGATGATATCAACAAATCTTGTCATGATGTATGGGAGAAACTCAGCCAAATCAGCTGACATATTGGAAAAGCTCGTTGAGTCTTTTCGACATGGAAAAGTTTCCAACACTTAGAAAACATTTGAAATTTTTTTCTTCCTTTCTCTGCTAGCTAGTGCTCAACATAGGATTCTCTTACCTCTGCAACTATTAATCTTGGCCCATTTAGGCCCAATGTTGGAACCAGTTCTCTAATACCACACTGTCACATCCCCTCCCCAAATCTCTTCGTTGGAGAGGAGGCGACTCAGCTTGTCTACTGTCTATCTTAACCGGGCATCTAGCCCCATGAACATAAACATAAAATGCATTGAAATAAAATATATACAGATGCATAACAAATGCAAATATAGTGGAAGCAACACATTGCAAGAATTATATGTTCATAAGCATTCTTAAACAGATACATTTACAGAAATAAAATACAAAAGAGAATCCTTATCTTGAAAATAAGTTGTCCCACAACTAGTTATGTCGCTACAACCTTCCACCCAGCCATAGGCCAGTTTGCTCATCAATCTCTCAGCACCACTGCCACCCCTGAGATGGGCATGATTTTCGCAAGGAAAATGGGAACAATAGGCTCACACATAGCCAAATACATATTAAAGTTCAGCCAAGACAATCTACAGTTGGGTTTATCAGGATGCTAAGGCAGTGGAAAGGTATAATTGCTAATCTAGTGAACTCAACCACAAAGCTATGGACACATGCACAAGATCTATCTAGATTGGCATTCTAAAATACCTACACACCTAACATAAGGAAGTATTCCCTTCACTGCTACACAGTCCCTCAGGAAATACCTTCCTTTCAGTGATCTTCAGGGTGTGCATAGAATATTAGCCATACCCTCTTGATCTCTCTGTGAGGTTTCTCTCTCAACTAGGTTTATCTAGACAATTATGGGCCTCTTCCAATCCTAATTCTTTCATACCATAATATGGATGCAAACAACAACAAAATACAAATGCTAGGTATGAGGGAAAATGTCCTGGGAAACCAAAAATGGATTGGTAAAAGGGAAAAAAACCCTCTGATAGAAAATTTGATTTTTGAAACGTCTATGGTCTTCACAGGGGAAAAAATGACCTCTTCAAACCCCCAAACCGTGGTTCTCTTCTTCCCATTCAGTAAGAAACACAAAACGGGTTTTCCCAACCATGGCAAGATGAGGAAATGCAGAAAATGGGATGGAAAAACACACAGTATGCTCCAATTGTGTGAGGAAGAGAAGCGTATGGGTGAATAATGGCTTGGGAAATAATTTATGGGTATTTACTTTCCAAATAAGCAAAAATACATTTTTCAAAAACTGATGGCTTCCCCAATACAAATTTTGACTACCATACTCTTCCATTCCAAGGCATTAATTGCCCCAACCAAATTTTGGAAGAAGTAAATGATTGGGAACAAAAGACAAAATGGGTAGTTGACAGCTTTATGAGTCCTCCCATTGACATTTGGCTTTACCCTATTGGAACAAGGGTTTGAATATTTTCCCTCCCTATTCCTTGTGAAAGCATGCCCCCATCTCTTTATTTCCTTGACATAGCTAGTTGTGGGTATTTTTATTAAATTGCATATTTACATGATGTCTCATTTGATAATGTGTCTGGTTAGCACAAAACCATAGGTATCAATTTTTACTGTCAATACATAAAAACACTAAATCCATGGTGGGGCCTTGGCCTTTAGCTCCTCACCATGATTTAATAATGGTATTTACATCATATACATTTTTAATGCAAATGGGGTCAAAATCGTGATATTACAGGATCAGAAATTTAGAAATCACCTGAAGAGTCAATTTCATAGAAAAGTTGAAAATATAGGCCCTCCCATGATTATGGATCCAGGTGATTTTCTTAATAAATATGAAGATGTTTAATTAAAAGCTTAAGAAAAAAAATTTTATCGGGTTGATTCAAGTGAAGAACCATAATAACTTGTAGTTAATATGCCAGAAGGAATGAAAAGGAAATCCATATTTTATGAGCTCCCTTACCGGAAGGATATATTAATATCTCACCTATTAGATCCTAAGCACATATTCAAAATTTCCTAGATTTTATATTTCAACATATATTAGGCAACGACAAGGACATCGTGTCTTCAAGGAGAGATATTTCTCTTTTGCATACCAAATTTGATAGAAGACATTTGTGGTGGAAAATGAAATGTATGAAGAATATTAATGGATTTTGAAAAAAAAAGAGCTAGACCAGCTAAAAATAGTCATACGTTCAATATGGACACATAATGGTTATGGGTAATCATTGGAAAGATATTTTACAGTTCATGGACATATTGCTACATTTAAAACACATGATAATCATAATTTTATATAGGTATTATCATTGCTTAACTTTTATTGGTAACATTAATTGAGTACTAAATATATTTTGATATTTTATTGTGTGAGAAAAAATACTAATGACATTTGATAAATGTGTTTGATAGAATATCATGACATTGGAATTAGGGGGGATTCATGTCTTATCATTGAATTAAGGACCGCCATAAATCAATTGTTCGCATTTACAAGGTATGTGTTATGAAATGTTCATGTGTGAGAGGCATAGAGATATTATAGTGCATTTTTATTTTTTACTAAAGGTTGATACTAATTTACTATTCTTATATTAGGTGGTTGACCTCCAAGGAGATCCATCAATGTGAAGTGCCAAAATGGAAGAAGGAAATTGGAGAAATTGTATGTCTATTTGAGAAGGATATCCATACAACTTTCATGGACCTACAACTCCATTTACTTATACACCTAGTCAATGACATTCAGTTGGCGGGTGTCATATCAATGAGGTGGATGTTTTCTTTCAGAGGTATATAAAAACTCTAAAAAATATGTTTGACAAAAGGCAGATCCAGAGGATTGCATGGATGAAGGATGTGTATTGAATGAATCATTGTTCTTCCTATGTGAATACCTTGGTAAGCATTTTGAAGATGGGCCATGCTTCTAGGACGAAGAACAAGCATAAAATATTATCAATGGAGAAAAACCACAATCTAATGGTGTTCAAGTAGAAATTGGTAAATAAATTAATGATCATTATGGTTGTAGTTACTGCAACCATTAATTTACTCTGTATTAATTTATTTTCAAATTAACAACATGACATTTGGATTTTGAAATAAACATATTGACATGTAATAGGTGTATACAAAAGCACTATAATCGACAAGTTTGTTCTGTACCACATGGACATTATGAACAAATGGATTGATTTATATGATAAAAAGAGAGAAGAAGTGTTATAAGAAAGGAGACATTTTAAGAGATTGAACCTAAGGAATAATCCAATTCCCATTAATATTCTTGGGGAATGGGGAAAAAATTTCACAAGAGAATGGGTTACTGAACAAATTCAAAATCAAATAGAAGAAACAAGTATTGATTCAAACATAACAGAAGATGAAACCAACATGTCTAGAAGATGTGAAAGAAAGGTACAGTTGGAATTTTAGAAAATGTTGTTTCAAATCAGTTCTAATAGTATTAAGTTTTTAAATATTTGTCATTTGTAGCTAGGAATTTTGCACCTCCTACAGACAGGAGATGTTCCTCTCGTATGAATGGTTCATATCTAGAACAAATGGTACACAACAAGATTGGAAGACATTCCCTAGAATGGGTGGAGATCTGGAATAAGTCTCTTTGATGTAATAGTATAGTTGTTTCCTGTAATGATGGTCCTTCATGGATGTACTTGCATAATCACAAGAAAACAACAAACAAGATCAAATAACACCAGAATATGATCCACAATTCTATGTTGATGACTAAGTAATTCAACAATAAAACATACGATAATAACACAATATATTTTATGGGAAATGAACCAATTTTGCATTAAATAATAGAGAAGAAGTTTACAACCTATGCCTTAGTGTTGATGTACTCCTTCACAAAGCCAACATCTCATCCCCAATAGCTCCAACTTGCTCCCTCAAGATCACTCTACTGATTTAGGATAGAATGTCAAAGCAACAGCATAACTTTACTCTCTCCTCAACCATGAAGAATGAGCTTGCTTTTATACGCTTGGGATGGATAGATATGGTTGAGAAATTTGTGGATGAGATGGAAGGGGGATCCCAAAAGGATGGATCTCAAGTCCAGGGAGCCCTAGGAGGTAGGAATGATTTTTCCACTAAGCTCTTCAATAAGTTTCATCAAGACTTCTCTTTTTCACTTTTTACAAAGGGAATCGCTTCTCCTCCACTATAACAGAGCAGTGCTAGGGTGGAACCACTCATTATATATATGCCATAAGTGGTGTCAACGCTTACTGTCAAGAGACAGTAAGCGTTACCTGAGTTTTATGAAGGAGGTAGCATGCCTTACTAAATGGTCAAATGTGGTTCTCAACTTATGCTTGTAAAACTATAAGCAATGAGGAAAAAGTCAGTATTTCATTTCATATTTTGGGATTTGAGGGATAATATGATGTTTGGGTTCTTTGCACATGGTTTTGATGAGATTTAGGTGTAACATAATTCCCCCCCAAATCATGAGCCTAAAGGTATATGATAAGTGAAAGGTTTGAAAGAGAAAAATATCTCTTCGAGGAAAGAATTAGATTGATCAGAGAGCATCAACCAGGCATCTGCAATACATCAATACTTTTGACTCATGAGAAAATATGTCTTCATCATGGCTGCAGACCAATACAAGGAAGATCCATGAGAGAGATTAACAAACATGGATACTAGAATACAGTGTAGATCCATGTGATAGAGGACTCAAACTTGGACATAGATACCAGATATATAATGTAGATCTATGTCGGATAGACGCAAATGTGAGCATAGCGACAACCATACAAATGTGGATCCTTGTTGGTACTTCATACAATATACTCCATCGAAACCTGGGGAGAATGTTATGAGTGATTTTCAATAGATACCCACAGTCTTCATCTCATCTTCCACAAAATACGATTCTATCCATGTGATTACAATGATCTGAAGTCAAACATGGTAGAAACCACTTGATTACCAGTCAATGATGTGAACCATTAACAAGTGCAAGGGAGATCACCATTAATGTCAATGATTCCCAAGGTACCCTACTACAATATACTAAGTGTGAATAGATGTTTTTATGTTGAACACTCAGTTGAATATTTCGATTAAAGGTCAATGATGTGAACCTATGTCGAGAGTGAGAGAATCTATCATTAAGGCATACAGACCTTAGGGTACTATCTTTGTTTCTAATACTAATTCTTGGATAATGAGCTGATGTTGATAGGAATAGTCTTGATGAAGGAGGGCCATGATGAATCCCACATAGACGACATGACACTTAGAACAAATTTCTATAATGTTGTAGATAATGTAATGATCGAATTGACTCAAAAGTATTGACACAAAGTTTCTTTTAACTGTAGAGGTAAACTTGTAGCTTCCCTTTGAACATCAGGAGGCACGACAAAAGACTTGGAAGCATTGACTCAATGAGGTGGAACACAATATGAAATTTTGGACAATGCATTCTTTGAAAGACTCAAAGGAGTGACATGACTCATGGAAGTGGATCGACTGAGAGACAAGATGATTTACCCAATTGACTGAATGAAATGCAGACAAGTTCCATTTTTAAAGGTGACAAACAACTTCCATTTTATTTGCAAAATGAATTGATTCCCTTCCCTTAATTTCCCCATCGTGATTTATGAGTGCCTCTTTTAATTTTTATGAGTTCAAATAGGGTAACAAACACTCATCATAGCTCATTCGAAGACAAGTCCATTCTCATACATTTTATGAACCTAAGAAAGGAGGGGTTCATTCCCAAAAAGGGTCTCTCAGTGTTTATTTTAACGAGTCCAATGAAAGTTAACTCGATATTGTTCATGTTTAGAGACTCTGAAAGAAGACGGAAAAAGACTCCATAGGGTCCTTTTCGTATGATTTAGTCTCTAGGCCCCCAAAAAGTATAAAATAATACCCAAGAGAACTCTTCCAGTCATGATTGGCTAGAGTGTTCATTTTTGGTAAATAGTCCATCCGAAGTGAAAAAGAGATAAACTATTGTCGGAGAGACGACTCTTCAAATACTTTAACGAGTGTGAAGAAGACAATTGCACTTGACAATGTTTTTGTATTTAGGGAGCTTGAAAAGAGTTTAAAGGAGACTCCATTAGGTCTCTTTTCACAATGAAAGGTTTTTACAATCCTGAAAAGAATCGAAAAAAGACTCGAAACTTTGATACTAGGTTTTGGGAGACCGATCATAGTATCGAAATGAACACTCAAGGACTTTTTCCATTTTCCAAAAGTATGAAAAATTTTAAAAAGAACTTTCCCATAGACATTACTGCTTATTCCTACCCGTGCAAGACTTAAAAATGACCATTAGTTTCCCAAAATATTCGAGAAAATGACTTTTATGAAATATATTAATGGGTATTTTTATAAAAAATGATTTTAAAACATTAAAAACCCTAAAAACATGTTATAAAAGCTAAGGAAATAGTAAAAACCAACTTATTTACTATTTACCAAACCTTGGAGAGCATTTTGGGAGATTTGGAGCCAAAACTTCAGCTGGAGATTATAGGAGCATCCACTGTCCGTTTTGCGCACTGTCGGATTTAGGTAAAAGCTAAAACCATTCTCTTTCCTTTCATGCTTTCCAATTTTTAATTTTGATGATTTTTTGAGCTCAAAGATCAAACCTAAAATAGAAATGGCAGGCACTATGCTTGGCCTTTACGGGAAAGGTGGTGCTCGATATAAACAATGATTTTTCAGTTTGACTCAAGCAGTGGAACCACTCTGTCTTAACTAGGCAGAGGAAGCATCTGTCGTGAGCTTCAAAAAACACATGGCCCGGCCAAAATAAAATTTTGCAAGCAATTTTAATGGTTGGATATGCTTCTAAATGGATTTTTAATGATATTTGGCAGGTTCATTTGATCAAAAAATGGTTATTTCAAAATAAAGAAAACAAGATGACGATGATGCCCTTGCTGCAAGAAATGTAGGTTGTGTGGCTGCCCTATGAGGTTGCGGCCTCTTGAATTTACTCCATACTCCTAGTATGGTTTTGCATCTCCTCTCACTAGAATATATTCTATGCATGTGGAATCCATAGCAACAACATTTTGAGGTGGGATCTCATGTTTTGACTATAGAGGTGGAAGACATCTACTTCTTGATAGGGATGTCCAGACGAGGGGCCCCTATTTCTCTAACTAGTTCCTAAGGAGGGGATGTGACTACAGAAGAATTGATTGTTCGTCATTGTCTTCCTAGCACGAAAATGTCTGGTAAGAAGATTCCCATCAAGGTTGTGGTGGATGGGCCACTTCGCACTGTTTTATTTACTATGTAAAGGCTGGATGGAAGACAAGGTCCTCATTAGGCATCCCAGGAACATCTTTTGCATGCCTTGGAATCTATGGCACCTGTTGTTTTCAAAGACCAACTGACAAATTGTTGGCAAGGGGAACTAAAGCAGTTTGGGTATGGGTCCATTTCAGGGATAATTTTAGGGGCGAAATTTATCCCAATGGGCTATTTTTCCATGTTTTTCTCCAAAAAAAGGTTCACCATTTTGAATTTTTTGAAGCCCTGTTTCGCCCAATTTTGATGGGGTAAAAAATTTTCACCCTAAAAATCTCCAAATTATTATATAAATGATAGAAATCCTTGGAAATTAAAATATTTTTTGAAAAATATCGCCAAACATTTTATAGTTGGCATTTTAAGAATTGGTAAGATTTTCCAACATTTCTACACTTTTAAATAAGTATGGTTCCTTAAAATCATCCCTGGTCCATTTTAGCCTCCTTCTTCTTCGAGAGGGTTCCTCTCATGAGACCCCAGGTGATCTTCACTGATCTTAGGGATAGATACCCATGCATGTTGAGGTGGGTAGAGATAATGCCCCGTACTGGAGCTGGCAGGGCCAAGGTGAAATTTGAGGCCGCTTTCTTCTATTGGCTGCGTGACCAGATCCTCATGATATAGGATTATGCATACGTAGGGACTGATTTCAGAAGTGACCATGATATACCATTACCACCTGGTGCTCAATGGGGATATATTGGTAAGAAGAAAAACCCTAAAATGTTGATCATGTTTTTATGTTTTTATATTTTTATATTTTATGTTTTTTATGGGTAGTAACAAGACCTAAAACTTTACATGCAGATGTTGGTGGTGCACGTCTTGGGTGATCCTCCTAGATGGATGGGTGATCTAAAGCTCAATTTGTTCACAAAGGTGATGACCATATTACGGAGCTGGAGGAGAACCTGGAGAAGATGACTCTTGACATCCCAGAGGCAGTGACAGACAACCTCCCAATGAGGTATCAGAGGCACATTGTAGGAGTTTCAGGTTGCTTCAGTCGACTGCTATGTAGGGTATCACGGGCCATCATGTGCTATCATGAGCATCATTCAATGGACTGCATGATGTAGTACTGAAAGTTGACTAGCTTCAAGATTTTTGTATGATTTTGTATTTCCTGAAATCTATAGTGCTTCAGATGAGGTCTCGTGACCACATTTTTTGTAAAAAACACTTTATATATATATATATATATATACAAAATTATTACCGGTGTTTATATGTGTCAAATGGAAATCATATTTACATGACTTTTATGTGTCATTTACAGCTTCTTTTACAATGATCCAGATTTATTTTACAAGTTATGAATGGGAAATATACCAGTCTAAGATGTAGTTTGCTAACGAATCAGCAATTGTATTATCTAAACTGGGGATATTCCTATAAGTGATACACTCGAGTGACCTCTCTAATAAATGCACTCTCCTAAATAAATAGAGGATTATAGAGTTTCTGATGGTATATACATGGTTTAGATGACAAAACACTAATTGTGAATCCATAAACACTACCAAATCATGACTATCTGGAGATGCAGCCTCAGTCAGTAGACCTATTATTTCCTGATACTCAGTGATGTTGTTGGTAGTGGGACAAATACAAACCACTCTTGAACTGATCAAGTCATGAGTCAAGGAATAGAGAACCCTAGCACCTAAAGCAAGGTTCAGGGTATGATGGCAAGCACCATCAGCGAAGCCGTAAAAAGCCATACAATATGCATAACACAATATATTTTATGGGAAAGGAACAAATTTTGCATTAAATAATAGAGAAGAATTTTAAAACCTATGCCTTAGTGTCGATGTACTCCTTCACAAAGCAAACATCTCATCCCCAATAGCTCCAACTTTCTCCCTCAATATCACTCTATTGATTTAGGCCAGAATGTCAAAGCAACATCATAACTTTACTCTCTCCTCAACCATGGAGAATGAGCCTACTTTTATAGGCTTGGGATGGATAGAGATGGTTGAGATATTTGTGGATAAGGTGGAAGGGAGATCCCAAAAGGATGGATCTCGAGTCCAGGTATCCCTAGGTGGTAGGTATGAGGTTGCCACGAAGCCTCTCTTCGAGAAGTTTCATGAAGACTTCTCTTTTTCACTTTTTACCAAGGGCACCACTTCTCCTCCACTATAAGAGAGTAGTGCTAGGGAAGAAACTCTCATTATATACATGCCATAAGCAGTGGCACTGCTTACTATCAAGAGACAATAAGCGTTACCCGAGTTTTATGAAGGAGGTAATGCGCCTTGCTAACTAGTCAAAGGTGGTGCTCAACTTATGCTTGTAAAACTGTAAGCAATGAGGAAAAAGTCAGTATTTCACTTCATATTTTGGGATTTGAGGGCTAATCTAATGTTTGGGTTCTCTGCACATGGTGGTGACGAGATTTAGGTGTAACAACATTATATTTGTTTTCACTAAAATAAATTCTCTTTCCCATGAGAGAAAATATCCTGCAATGTGGGCATATGGTCAAAATTATCATGTAGAAAGAGTAGAAGTAAAGAGATGATCCTTTTATTGTGTCATCATGGTTGATTTCAAGCAATCCAATTGAGCAAGCTAAAAAAGATAAGAATATTATTGAAGGGAATCTACAATATGTTGGGAAAATCCAAGAAATTAATGATTTGAATTACCTCTCTTTTAAATGTTGTATTTTTAAATGTAGATGGTATGAAGCATTTGATAGGACATGAGGACATGATACCCATAGTGTATTTTTTTCTATAGATTCATCAAGTTTCCTATCAGAGGATAAGGAGCCTTATGTTCTACCACTTCATTGTGAGAAGGTATTTCTTTAACTCAAAGAAGAAGTGGTAGTGATCATTAATCTAGTAATTAATAGTTTATTGTGAATATATTAGTGTGTGTGTGTGTTTTTATTAAGCAATACATTTGTTATAACGTATGTCCAATATATGTATCTCCTTCATGCGCAGGTATTTTTCTATGAATATATTTTGGACCTCAAATGGGTATTTGTCATACATTATGATCCAATACTAAGGGTGGTATTTTATGATGCCTCAGTGGCTAGTAAATAGAACAATGGCAACCAACAAAATAAGAGAGAGGGATTCGAGGACATTGAAGAAATTGACATCCATGATGATGTTGAAGATGGTTATGTTCAGACACAAGATGACAACATTCCGAACATAGATGATATTGCAGAATACAAAAATATGGATGGTACATAAAATGATGATCCCAATACAATTGGTAACATTATAGATGGTCTACACTCAAGTTTCAATGATGATGAAGATGGTGAAATTGAAGACTAGGATGATAAAAGCACCACTCTAGCGAGATGGTGTAGCAAGAATGGTAGTAAGTACATGAATGAATATATGAACTTTGATAAATGATACAATGGATGACATTGTTCTAGACAATAATGTTAATCGGGAAGAATTCTAAATTTTCAAAATTATTTGTAATCTCTGTTTAAAAAATGAGTATATTTATGGTCCAAATTTTGAAATACTTTAGTATTATTTGTGTCGATAAATATTACCTATGAAACATCCTTAAAGTGTTCAAACTTTGGTATGAATTGTTGGGAGAAAATGTTAGGATTACTTGGAAATTAAGAGTTATCATGGTTAGTGGTCATTTACTGGTTGATAATGGTTTCGAGGTGTTGTTAGATTATTGGTTAGAATTAGATTGTACTAGAACAAAGAGCCTATTTATTAACAATATATTAAATGTGAAATATATACAAAATATAATTACTTATAGCATATATCTAAAACAATGTAAATCCAAATCATTAGGCAAAGTGGGTTACTGTTTTTTTGCACTAGACATCCTTGAGTCTTGAAACCCTCCCACACCATAAAGGCATGTGTCTAGTATGACCATGTCGAATTTTGATGCATACAGGCACAATTTGAAGAAATTTCAACATTGGTCTCATTCACTGCTCAGTGTGCAAAGTCGATCGATGTCAGTTTTCCCTTGACCTGATATAATCCCTAAGAATTTAACCATGTAACCACTTGCATATTGGACCCTAGAAACGTATTTTGGGATATATTAGTTTAATATAATCATGGTTTAATCGTCTAGAATAATTCCACAAGAAAAAAGAAAAAACATGGAAATTGGCATCTTCATTAACGGTTTCATTGCAGAGATGGGTATGTGGGGTTTGATCTATGTTTCCATGAATGGAAAAATTGGGTCATGATGAATATGATTATGATGATGATGTAAATTACAATGATGATGAGAATGATGTCCTTGATTCTTAAAACCTTCCCCTATCATCAAGGCGTGCCCCTAGTCTAACCATATAAAACGTCAACGCATACATCCACATTTTGAATAAATTTGAACGTTGTCCCCATTCACTGCTCATTGTGTTAGATCGATGGATGTCATGCATTACAACCTGGACCCAATGTAATCCCTATGTATTTAACCATTAAACCACCTCACCCCTATTTTCAATTTCATAGCCTTCTTCTATTCATTTTGTATCAACGTATTTGTGAAGACACATAACTTAATGAAATATTAATACATGTAACTAACAAAAAAATAATTAAATGATATAAACAAATTTAATCACCTAGAATTACATGAAAATTTGATAATTTAAAGCTCTATTTTATTTTCCTATTTCATAACAAAACATGAATATTCAATATTACTAATATGTTTTAAATTAACATATATAATGATCCAAATCAATTTAAATTAAAATGAAATATACAAAATTACATCACATATTGTAGAATAAACATTATAATAAGAAAATATTTATAAATTTAAAAATAAAATTCCCTTAACCCATAATCAGTAGGCTCTTACACATTAAAACCCATCATTCCCTAATTCCTAAGCCCTTGACCTTTAATACCATAAACCCTATGTTAGGATTATAATCCCTCCTTGTCCAATTTGGTCAATTATGTCTAAATCAGGAGTCCTTTCAATCTATATTTAGTCACTAGCACCATTGGGTCCACTTGGCCTAATTGGGCCACATGTACCAGTTACTAGAATGTGTGGAACACTAATTGAGGCAAAATTCCACTGACTGCACTTGCATGCATCAGTTGATGAGCCTCCTAGATCAATCCCTACAATTTAGGAGCCACTGGGAGTGCCAACACCAACCTCCTTCAGTTGAGTTCAGTTGGTGACTAGTCAAGCTCAGTTAGGAGTCAGTTACATTCAATTCTATTCAGTTACTACTAGTTATGCATGGCTGCATGTGGGTGAGGCACATTTACTCACCTACCACAATCAGTTAGACTAGATAACTGATAATTAAGACTAAATTAGACACTTGAGTTGGGTTGTTGAACTCCAACAGTGATTTAGACATGTCCAATTAACCATTCATTTAATTAGAGTTAATCAATTCAAATTCCTCTCTCATTCATTCGAATTGACTGGTTATTAATACCAGTGTATTATATTGTAATTAATTATCCAATTACTTTTGATTAATGAAAGCATACACAATTGCAAGCCATTTTTGCACTGTTTCATTCTTCAATTTCTGAGTAAAATTGTTTGATCTATCTTGTGAGATGTGTGTTGGTCCATAGATCTATGTGCTCAATTTTATATCATATCAGAGCCTCGACAGGACTAGGAACTTCTCCTACTACATATTCATACTTGGATCAAAAACAAATTTGAGAAAAATTGCTCCTTCTAGCACTGCACCAGAAGCAAAGAATTTACCACATAAATCCTAAGAAAAGGAATTGTTGATAAATATTGCTTGATTAACTAAGCTGGGTGTGAAGAAAATTCCAGAAGTGGAGGTTTTTTACCTTACTTTTTTTGTTTGATTGTGTGATTTACAGTTTTTTTCGTCTCCTTCATTGCATTCGCTACATCAGCATTGAGTCTCCTTCACTGCATTCGCTACAGTAGCACAATGCAACCCTCCTATGGAGCTTCTCACTCCTTTCAACTACCATCAGTGGAAGGAGGACATAGAGATGCATATTCTCTCCAAAAGACTCTACGGAGTCATAATTGACATAGAGGTAGAGACAATTCATTATGTTAAAAATGAAAAATACTGGAATAAGCTTGATGAAGCATATGAATGCATGTCCCTGTCAATCTATAAAGATATTCTCTTCCACATAAATGGATTGCAGACTCCCAAGGAGGTTTGGTATAAGAGGTATTCCTTGTTTGATAAGAAAGATGACCTGAGGATCTATCAACGAGAGAATGAGTTTATTTCTCTTCACCCAAGAAACTTCAAAACTCGAAATGATTTCTTCACCAAATTCAAGCACCTAGTGTTCCAGTTGAAGCTATGCAAGGTTGAGAAGGAGGATGATCAACTCATCCTTTCCATCCTCTAAAAACTTGGTGCAGACTACTCAATATTTGTATCAACCTTTCATTCAGTAAAGCTCACTACACCAAATTGGAAGATCCCAACTCTTAATTCCTTCATTGAATCTCTCACAAATGAGCATGATAAGTTGATCCAAATGGGGATAATTCGATCTTCCAAAGATCAAGGATTGGTTGCTGGAGGAACTAAGGCTACGAATGGTAAGGGGAAGCAAAAGAATGAGCCTCCTGTGGAGAAAGAGTAGTTAGATCAACCCTTGAGTTCAAGGAAAAGAAAGAAGAATGGAAAAATAAAGACCCTTGAAATTACTGTGGAAGGGGATTTCATCCAGAAATCTCCTGTATGAGAAGAACAATTAATGAAATGACTATTCTTCTAGAGAAACATAACATCATTGTACCTTTTGGCACAAGGAAGGATGACCATAGAGAAGAAACTAAAGAACATGATGAGAGATACCATGCACTGAAGGCTAGGTGTTCAACAACACATTCCTTCATCATTGATTTTGGAGATTCAAATCATATGGTTGCATCCAGAGAATCATTCTCTTCTTTACAGTCTTCAGATGGCCCTACTATTTATATGGGTTATAACAGTCAATTTCGAGCCAAAGGGAAGGGCTCTATCAAGATTGAACATGGAAAGTTCAAAGATGTGCTTTATGTTCCCTCCTTAGCTGCAAATTTGTTATCTGTATACCAGATGACTCACACTGGCCCTCCAAAGCGAGTGATATTTGGTCCTGACTCAGTGGAGCTCACAGATATCTCTATTGGGAACATCATAGTGAAGGGTGCTACAAATCTTGCATCCAAGGCATATGAGTTCTCACACTTCCTGTCATTTTCAGAACCAGTGCACTCTTAGCTGCCACTTAAAAGGGGAGGTAAAAACATTCCATATACTTCTTTTGCAGTTTCCACTAGTACTGCAAATCCAGTTGTATCAGTTTATGATATTGAGATTCAAGGTGATTCAAATTCATATCAAATCCCTACTCCTAAGCGGTAAGCTAGGAAGATGACTGGAAATCCATCTAACATACAAAAGACAAAGAACCTTGCGCTATGTCATGCAATCGCAACTCCTTCAGAGAGATGCATCAAAATCCCTGTGAGATGCTACATGGAAAGGACTAATCAGCTACACTGCTCTCAAAAGAATAGAGTAGTTCAACACCTCTTCATCCAAAAAGTGGCAAAGGTTACATTCCTTCTTCCTTCCATCATCATTTTGGGAGAATATGGAGAAGTATACATGCTAGGCCCCAGGATACCCGTGCACAGAACATCATGCATGCTGCTTCGCTACGCCATAGAGATGAAGGTTTCAGCAACATATTTTCATGGTTTTTAAACTTGAATCCTGATTCTACCTACTTAGTTAGAGGGGGGGATTTTTTCCCATGTGGTTTTTTCCCCAGTTCCTTGTATTGAGAAGTTACTTTTATATAGTTGTAATGGGTGACCTATGGTATTAGTTACCAAGGCCCACAAATTGTCCAAGTTATCATTTATGGGGGGTGTTAGGATTATAATCCTCCCTTGTCCAATTCGGTCAATTATGTCTAAATCATGAGTCCTTTCAGTCTATATTTAGTCACTAGCACCATTGGGTCCACTTGGCCTAATTGGGCCACATGTACTAGTTACTAGAGTGTGGGGTACACTAATTGAGGCTAATTTCCACTAACTATACTTGCATGCATTAGTTGAGGATCCTCCTAGATCAATCCCTACAATTTAAGAGCCATTGGGAGTGTCATCACCAACCTCCTTCAGTTGAGTTCAGTTGGTGACTAGTCAAGCTTAGTTAAGAGTCAGTTACATTCAGTTCTAGTCGGTTACATTCAGTTCTATTCAATTAGCGCTAGCTATGCATGGTTACATGTGGGTGAGGCACATTTACTCACCTACCATAGTCAGTTAGACTAGTTAACTGATAATTAAGACTGAATTAGACAATTGAGTTGGGTTGTTGAACTCTGCTAGTGATTTAGACATGTCCAGTTAACCATTCAGTTAAGTAGAGTCAATCAATTTGAATTCCTCTCTCATGCATTCAAATTGACCAGTTATTAATACTAGTGTATTATAGTGTAATTAATTATCCAGTTACTTTTGATTAATGAAATCATTCATAGTTGCAATCCATTTTTGCACCATTTCATTCTTCAATTTTTGAGTAAAATTTTCTGATCTATCTTATGAGTTGTGTGTTGGTCCACATATCTATGTGCTCAATTTTATACCCTAATACATAATCCCTTAACCCTTAATATCTAAACCACTAATCCCTAATCCCATAACACATAATCCCTAAATCGTGTAACCGCTAATCCATTGACCCTTAAACTCTTGAGCCCTAATCCCTAATTCCTTAATGCATAATCCAATATTCCCTAAGCACCTAAACATTAATCCCTTAACCCATAATCCCTAATACTTTAACCATTAAACTATCTAACCCTAAGACATAATACCCTATACCCTAGTCACTAAACCCATAAACGCGTAAGCCCTTAAAACCTAAACCCATAATCCATAATCCCTATTCACTTAAACCATAATCCCTAAGCCCTTAACCTTTAATCCCTAGACCCCTATTCCCTTAACAATTGAGCCCTAATCATGTAACCCATAATCCCTGAATCACATAACCCCTAATCACTTTTACCTTAACCCCTTAAGTAATAATACCTATTCCTTAATCCCTTAACTCCTAAAATCCTAACCCATAACCCCTAAGCCCTTAAATATTATTCCCTTAACTCATAATCCCTAAGCCATTAACCATTAAACTACCTAACCCCTAAGCCCCAAATATTTTAGTTGTTGACCATTATTCCCTTAAACCCTAATACATGATCCCTTAACCCATAATCCTTGCACCCGTAATCCATAAATACCCTAATACCCAACTCTCATATGCCCTTAACCCCCAATACCTCAATAAGTTAACTACTTAGGCATAATAGGCATAAAATTGGAAGCCAGCCTAGATATTAAAAAAGAAGCTAAAATTGATGTTAGAAATGAAGATAAAATAGAAGTGAAGCTAAACTAGAAGTGAAGCTGGGAGATAAACATGCCATTGAAAGAGGAGAAGAAGAGGGCTTTAAAAAATGAGCTAAAGAAGGAGCTAAATAGGAAGTTAAAAGGAATTTTTATTCGGCCCTAAATAGAAGAAGCAAAATTGGAAGTTAAACTGGAATTTTTCTTTGGCGCTAAAAGAAACACTATTTAGCTCCAACATGGTGTGGTTAGTACAAAAATTCCAATAATAATGCCATCCTGATAAATAGCTCCGACTTTTCGAAAATATGAAGAAAAATACACTAAAACAATTAGTAGAAGCAAAAAAGGGAGATAATTATAGGGATTTGTTGTAGTGTGAATTGATCTATGAATAATGAATACTATGATTAAAATATGACCATTGGAATGTTTTTTGATACCTTTCTGATGATCTACGTAAATGTCATTGTCATCCTTGAATGAGAAATTTGAACAGTTAATCCTAGTCATTTTACTCTCTATTGGAAGCTTTTTTTTATGCGACTAATTGAGTGATCTTAGTGCCAGTTTCACGACCTTGTATGGTACTCTTGATCCTCCTATACCTAATTTCCAAACATTTTCTCCCAATCTTTGCTTATGATCTCACCTTCCAAATTGCATGGAAACAATCAAGATGGGATATGTTTCTCTACTTTGGTCTATGTTGTGATCTAATGATTTCCCTATTCAAATGATCACATATTTGGTAATGTTGTTTACCAATCATTGGAACCTCTCCTGATAAAATAAATTTGTGTTGCAACTTCATTTGAGTTGAAACTGGAAGGCCTCCTGAGCCATAAGCTTTATCCTTGTATCTATGTTGTAAGTGGTTTTCCTAGAATTAAGTCTATTTCAACTCAGATCATATTTATATGATGTTTATTATTTACTGGTTAAATTATAGTTGATTCCAAAAGAAACTTGATCGGTCTCCAAACGGTAAGCGAGGTACACCATAGGATCAATTGGCCTAGTTTGATGGTTAGAATATCTTAATCAGTGATGGATGGTGCCAATCCATGCTAACAGATTGAAAACCTATATAACAGAGATAGTGGTGACACCGACAAAATAAATTGTAATCAAACCAGTAACAAGAACGAGGCCTAGACTTTCATTAAAAAATGTTTTTGCGCCTAATTTTGGAGGTCAGATAAAGTGGAAATTTTGTCAACCAACCTTGACATCAATGATGGTCTCATCATTACAAATCAAATGAAAATAATGGAATTCAATTCCAATATCCATAAGTTCCAAAATTCCTCCAACGATTATCCAACAAACTTATCCATCAACGCGTGTTGCTTGAAAATCCAACCCCTTCATGAAGCAAGCTACTCTGTCGTTGTCCTGTAGCCCTCCAATAATTTTCATGTATCCAGTCTCTAGCACTCAAGAAGCATGTTGTATGGAAAGTTATAAAATCAACAATGAAATGGAATGAGTTGTCTTTCATTTTAATCCTTTCCTTAATCCAACTCTATCACATAGCCCCATCTCCTGATTGGTGATGAATGAAGAAATATATTAGGGATGTTTGTGTTGAGTTTAGTAACTCTGGATGTCTTTCATGTGGAATTCCCATCATGGAGGTACTTCAATAAGCATAGGTACAAGTGTGGAGTGTGAGATACACTTTTCCAGGGGTCATGGATCCATCAGTGGAGACATGCAGAGAGTTAATTAAGTTTTTCTAGTTGCATGCAAAAGTGCATGCATGCATTTTTTAATGCAACAGCATGATTTTCGCATGAGATTGAAAATAAGGTTTTTGAAACCTAATTTCATTGAAAGTTTATGAAAGGATATTTGGTATGCAAAATTCATGATCTTTTGTGAGTATCAACAGATCATAGTAGTTGAGAGAGTAAGTTAACCAAGGAGGGAGAACCATCTAAGATAATCGAGGCACATCACCGAGAGCAGTGAGAGGGAATATCTTCATAGACTAAGGATTATTTTCATCTAAGGAGTGAGAGAGTGATATGATTGATTTTATTAACATATTGGAGAGCAACAATAGTAGGAACGTGAGTAGCAACAATTGGGGATGTGAGCTGCAACATGCCACACATGTGGGAGCTATTGTAAATGTGTGGAGGTTGAGAGGGCCCAGAGAGTTGAGGGATATTCTTGAGTGATTGAGGAGAGGATTTTAGAGATCACATAGAGTCATGTTGAGAGAATAGAAGCTAAAACATGCCTCTTAGGAGAGAGGAAGCATTTGTACTACTAGGGACGTGTTTTAGTGATTGATTAAATGGATCATATTTCATTCAATACAGAGTAGTACAGAAGGGAAGAGAGTGCAACCGTTTTAGGTTAGAGAGATAATACAACATCTAGTGATTGGTAGAGACAAAGTTTAGAGTTCCAGTGTGAGGGTGTACTATTGGGGGTGCATTTCCAAAAAATAATAGTTGCAACTTCTACATATCTACTGCTTTGTCCTGTCAAGTTTTACATTGTGTTTCTATAACTCTTATTGCACCTTCTTCTATAATATTTTCTTTGGTATCAAGAAAGAAGAAAACCTCAAATATGATGGTTTTCCCCATTAGGGTTTCTAGGGTAAAATTTCGTAGTCAATTTGTGTGATTGCATTATTGTTAAGAAGTTGTAAAGGATTTCATGTGCTACTTATTTTGATCTATATAGAAGCTTATGTTATCTGGGATTAGTGAAATTTGTGACCGATTTAAAGTCCAGATTACCCAAGCAAGTGGATACCTCTAGGAAAGTCTATAGTTTTTCTTAGCCCTATAATACCTCGACACTCACCGTATGAAGTTTTGTATAATGCTGAATTTATCCAAGTTAAAGGAAGCATATAATGTTGGGAGGAGGTTTAATTAAAGTAATTATATAATAGAATATTAAAAATTACTTAATTAAAAGGCTAAACATGTTGCCTTACCTCATCCTCCATTACGTAACTTATAGAAACATTATGTGTTATAATTTTAAATTTGAGAAGGGACAATTCATTCCCAAGTTAATACTATATATTATATATATACTCCTATTTAGTATGGTTGTCATTGATGTCAAACAAGTCCATTAATGACAAAGGAAGTGATGATGTGGCATGTAGGATGATGTGGCATGTGTGATGAGGTTGGAAAGTCACATTTTGGTGTTCTGGTACTATCATGAATTCATTGTTTCAAACTGACATCATTCTAGAAAATTATGGCAATTTGGTGAAACCTGGAAATTGACCAAGTATGGGTAAATTAGTGAAACCTACTGTAGGAAAATGCATGCCATAATTCATAGGTTAAGGAAATTTCCCACCCTATATTTTCATGCTAAATATTGTTGAAGTGGACACCATACCATGGTATCAGTTTAATTATTTGAGGATAAATTTACGCTAGGTCTTCCAAAATGGGGTTTCAGACAGTTTTATTGGTTTGCTATTTTGAAAATCAGTAAACATGGCTCTTGGAAAATGCATATCATATTTTAGGTATTGATGATAAAATTAATATGAGAATACCATGTTGTATCTTGTTTATGGATTCATCTTAAGATGGTATAATTTCTTCTAAATAATTCTTGATGACAAAGTTAAAGGTCTTCCAAAACAAGGTTTCAGGCTATTTTGCACCAGTTCAGTAAAATGTCTGTAAAACGGCCTAAGTAGCCTTTGTAAAATGCCCATCATTTCTTGTATGTGATGGATTAAATTAATCTGAATGTATATTCCTCTATATTCTTTCTTGGTTCATCTAACCATGTGATATTTTTTTCCAAATAGTTTCTGCAGGTGAAGATATTAGCCTGCTAAAATTTCCTTCTAGCTTGATTTGCATCGTTCTAGTAAAATGCCCGCCACAGAGAGAGGATAAGGTTTTAGAGTATGAAATTTGCATGGATGGACTCAACATTTTGTTACTCATATTATGCATGCTTCATGATCCAATTGTGATGAAAATAAAAATCCACCTTAGTATACCTAGGGATTGACAAAACTATCCAAGTGATAAAACCAATTTTAAAAGGCCATTTGCAAATCCCCGCCAAATGTTGTCTTTGTGTCAATAAATTTATATAGCAATATGAACATGTTCCTTGGTGACTTTTCTACCTAAATTTTCTATCATAATTACCTCTAGTGCTCACATGTGTGAAATATAATCCTTCCAAGTTGAGAAAAAGTCTGAATGCATGTCCAAGTGTTAAACATAGGAAGTCTGAGAGGCCATTTTGAAATACCCACCATATGTTGTCTTTGTTCCAATAAATTCATCCAATGGCCAGAATCTATTCTTTGGTGAAGTTTCCATCTATTTGTGGTATTATTTATCCATTTTGTGATCACATGTGTGAGATATAAACCTTCTAAATTGAGAAAAAATATGGAAGGAAAGATAATTCAAGCATTTACAGAAAACTCCATGCAAAATAAAAAGAAGAAACCTGTAACTGAAATGAAAAAATGAAGATGGAGGAGGTTGAATGTTTTATCTATGTTGAAGGGAGTGTTAGAATAATCAACCCATAGTATTTACCCACTTAGACATTATTTCATTTATTTTGTCTTATTTGCCTAGTCCATGAGTCCCACCATGTGCAAGTTGTCAATTGCCTATCCATAGAGGTAAAAATTGCCATTATTGACTCATGGAGTGCTTGGGAAAGCCCTGGGAATCAAATCTTCTTTATTCCTGGCCTCCTAGGCGCCCTTCTGCTTTTTCAGTGTTTTAAGGCACATAGGAAAGCAAGACTAGGTGAGGTGAATCAGCTTTGTTGCCTCTTCCTCATCCACTCTTTCCTCCATGAAAAAGCATGTATGAGCTGACATTTGACCACTCTTTAGCTTGCCCATGCGCCCTTGCTAATTCGTGGGGTCCTTGATAGATTTGGGATCATATTTTTACACCTATGGGGGATTTGCCTATTTTGGGTAAGCCTGCTTTATGCTAGATTTGGATGCTTCCTTATGCATTCGATTTGCTCATGTATTCTATATATTCAGCAGCCTATGATATTACAGGGTTGGCTATTGTACACTCAGTTAATATAATTTTGTGTTACAGCTCCATATTCAGTCTCCATTGTTGATAATTTGCATGATCAATTGTTAATTGCTGTGAGTGAAATTAATCTATTGCAGGCCTGAATTTCTACATGGTATCAGAGCCATTGTAGGTTGTTACTCTCCTCCAAAAATGGTTTTGCAGGTTTGACATCAAGACTGGGAGCCTTCTACTGGCAGCCGGGACAGATTTTCTAAAGCTATGGATTCACAGAAAACTATCCTCACTCCCTTCAACTTTTTTGAATGGAAAGTAGAGATGGAGATCTTGTTGAGAGCGAAAGGCCTCTACAGGGTGACTATGGCTACAGAATCAGAGCCCAATGCTGCTGCAGAGAAGATCAAATGGCACAATCGGAGAGATGAGGCCTATGGCCTCCTATGTCTCAGTATTTCCCGAGACCTCCTTTTCCATCTCGATGGATTGACTTCACCGGATCAAGTATGGGAGAAACTTTCTGAACTCTTTGGAAAGAAAGATGAGATGAGGGGACACCAAATCGAAAATGAATTGATTTCCCTGAGTCCCAGTAATTTTGAATCCCTGCAGCTATATTTCTCCAAGTTCAAAGCACTAGTTTTGCAGCTGAAACGGTGTGGTATTGAAAAGAAAGATGAGCAGCTCGTATTGTCCATCCTCTCGAAGCTAGGGATTGATTACTCAGTCTTTGTTTCGACCTTATATGCCACAAAACTCACACCTCGAACCTGGAAGATGCCTAGCCTTGCAGATTTCATGGAATCTCTCACACAGGAACAAGACAAGCTGGTGATGATGGGCACCATCAAACCTTCCAAAGACCAAGCTCTGGTTGCTGGAGATTCGAGGGTGGATTCAAAAAGCAAAAAGAAAGCTAAAAAGCCACCTGATAAAGGAAGAGACAAGAAGCAGTCTCCAGAGGATCAACAAGGTCCCAAGAAAAATACCCAGAAGAAGAAAAACAAAGGTGATATGAACAAGTGCTCATACTGTTCGAAGGGCAATCATACTGAAAGCTCTTGTATGAAAAAGTAGATAAAT